>VZSF01007567.1:15663-230225 GCA_013398295.1 Chionis minor | reverse complement strand
GGGAAAGCTTCCCCCCCCCCCCCCCATGCTTAGGTGCCTTGTCATTGAACCTTCTTTCCTTTTGTGATTTGGGATCAAGGAAAGGGGTTGTTTTTTATGCCTAGTGGAAACAAAACTGTAAAGTTACTACATCAGAAGTGTTATTTATAATACCACTTTTAAAAGATAACTTTTAAAAGAGAAGCTCTGTCTTTTATTGCAGTAGGATTTTGAAGTCGGGTTAGTACTTTGAGGTGTCTGCCTCTGAAGTCAAATATGTTAATGAATGTATGAATGACAAGTATACAGCACAGTTTTCTTCCCTTACCTCTAAGATGTGAGCAGCATTTTCATGAATGTTCAAGACTGGCTAAACTGCTCATTTATTTGGGATTTATGACATTGCACCCCCTGAAAACTGTATTCAACACGGAGGGCAAATTTGGGGAACTTCTACTTGCTGATTGCAAAAGATTATATACTGTGTATTTATTCTGTAGTCAGGGCTTAGCTGACAACACTGTTATTGCTAAAGTGAACAAGATGGTTTGGGATCTAGACCGTCCTTTGGAGGAGGATTGCACCCTGGAGCTGCTTAAGTTTGAAGATGAAGAGGCTCAAGCAGTGAGTATATTCTACCAAAGTTTGTTTGCCCTTGGATTTGCATTAAACTCAGCCTCAGATATCTATTTGCATCTTCACTGAGTTCAAAAGAGGAGACAGAACAGGTTTGCTGTGTAGGTACATCTGCATTTTCTAATAGATTCTTACAAGGGAGTTATGGTGCTGCAGATAATGTACATTCCACTGTTTGTTTATAGGCAAGTCTGCTAGCAGTTGCTATAGTTTGTCAAGTCTGTTCTCATTACAGTTTTATATTTGTAACCTTCTCGTTAATGTAAAGTAGGTCTTTTGAACTGACCTCTTCGGCGTGGACTTTGAAAACAATACTGAGTATGAAAGTACTGTCTATGTACAATCATGAAAGTACGGACTAGGCTGCTTTTTTACTTTGTACATGCAAAAGTAGGTACTTCATTTTGCCTACTCATTCAAATAACCATGGACATCGAGTAAATTTGTGAATGCTTTCTTAAGGAAAAATGATTTGGTACAAGAAGCTGTCAGTCAAACTCATCACAGGGGTTTTTCAAACTTAGGGGTTTCGTATTGGCTAAATGATGTTTCTCTGAGATTTATGTTTTCAGGTCTGTGCAAATAAAAGCAGGCTGAAGTCCTGTAGATTTGGTTTTAATTTGTCAAAACATCAGGTGTACTACAAGATGGATTGTAATTTTTAACTGTATGAACTGTTCTACTTCAGCACGGGGTTTCCCCATGCATAAAATCCTTGGATTAGGACTACAGCCTTAAGTTGAGAGCGCACCTTTTGGTCTTTTTGCAGAGCTGATTGAGTGAAGTTCGTAGCAAAAAAAGTTTCTGAATTAGTTTCCTGACTTCTTGACAATAATTGAATCATTTCAACAATACTTGAAATTAAAAGTCATTTGCTACCAGTCTGGTAAACAATTTTCCAGTGTTACCTTCTGGAAATATTGGTGCTTGGGCTAAGAGTGTTGGTGGGCAGGTCACTTCTGTTCTGCAGACTGCCCTAATGTGGAATCTGCATGAAGTATCCTTAAAAGCAACCGTTTCAGAAAAGGTTTCAAGTAAAATACTCAGAAATGCATTGTGAGTATTCAGACTGATGCCCTCTGTTTTTTACTTCCCCTAGGTATACTGGCACTCAAGTGCTCACATAATGGGTGAAGCTATGGAGCGAATCTATGGTGGCTGTTTGTGCTATGGCCCACCAATAGAAAATGGATTTTATTATGACATGTTCCTTGAGGAAGGGTAGGTTTTGTGTTTTTCTTTTTAGGTGCGGGAGGGTGGCAATCACAGCAAGTGTCTGTTATCTGCTTGTTTCGATCACTGCTGCGGATTGCTGTGATCTTTGCAGTGTGCCCCATCCAGAAGCTAGTGCGTTGCAACTGGATCAGAAATTGCAAGTGAAAGCAACAATGGTTTACTTTTGTGTGTGTGTTTATTTTAGGGGTGTATCAAGTAATGACTTCTCTACTTTGGAAACATTATGCAAAAAGATCATGAAGGAAAAACAAGCCTTTGAAAGACTGGAAGTGAAGAAGGAAACGCTACTTGAAATGTTTAAGGTAGGCCGTTTTAGAAGGTTGTTTCTAGCATTGTGCTGTTATTCTTTCTGTATTTGTAAGTTTAGCTGCATGTTGTTACTGGTAGAGGAAACTTTATCAAATTAACTCTTTAAGGTGATATGTTCTTAATAGCTGATTTGTGATATTTAACAACAAAAAAAAAGAGTGAAGGTGTAATTCTTACGTTCCCAGGAACGTGCATTGGATTTTCTGCAACTGTAAGAATTCTCATTCTTCCCCTGGGTGACTGGCAAAATCGTCAAAGCCACATTCTTCATTTATTTCCCACAGATGTAAATTTGCGATATATTGTGTGCAGTTACATTATATGCCTATACTATTTTGGCTGTTAGTAAAATGCTGTGGTGATACTGTAGCTGCATATGCTGTTGCATTCAGAAGGCTTCATGAAGCATTTTTTAGAATGAGGACTCCTGAAAAAGTCCAGACAACACTAAAAGCTGATGCTTTCTCTTTAGTCCCTAGGTGCAAATAATTTTTCTGGCATTCCTGAGATAGATGTTACTCAGTTTTCACTGTTAGGACATGAGGAGGATCATAGTGTTGTTCAGGTTGGAAGGTACCTCCGTACCTCTAGGTACCTCTAGTCCAACCACATGCAGAGGGCATGGGGTCAACACTGAAGTCAGACCAGCTTTCTGAGGGCTTGTGCAGTTGGGCCTTCAAAACCTCTAAGGATGGAAACTGCACAACCTGCTCTCAGGGCAGCTTGCTACTGGGCGATCATTCTGTCTTTTACAATCCTCTTTTGATGCAGCATAGCATCAGGATTGCAAATAATTTAAACTGCTGGCCAGTTCTCTTGCATCACAAGTTAACAAATATGTGTGCTGCTTTTCTTCTCAGTATAATAAATTCAAATGTCGCATCCTGAACGAGAAGGTCACTACTCCAACTACAACAGTATACAGGTAATTAGGCATGCATCATAATATTACTGGATATGTTTTTCTGGTATGAAATATAACAAATGAATGCTTTCCTATTCTTAGGTGTGGTCCCTTGATAGATTTATGCAGAGGGCCTCATGTCAGACATACTGGCAAGATAAAGACCATAAAAATTCACAAGGTAAGTGCTGAAACTGCCTTAGACAAATGTTTTCACTGAAAAAGAGTTACTGTCTTTGGGCAATAGTGGCTTAACTAAGAATGTACCACGAAATGGGTAACCTGGCCAAAAACTCAATGTAACAAACTGGGAAAGGGTAGTGTGCTAGAATGATACTCAAATGGTGGAAGCCCAGCTAGGTGTGCACTTCCAGCACAGATAGGAATGTGAGTATGGCTTAAGCTTCATTAAATTGTATCAACTAGAGTTTATAGTTTTTGCTCAGCTGATGGTCATAGCTGAGTGTGAACGAACAGTTGGAATAGAATGGCTACAAAGAGACCAAATAGGCTTAAAAAAGAGACAGGAGAGAGCTTGAAACTGTTTTTACATACTCTGTTCACCTGTTCTTTCTGAGTTTTTCTTACCAGTGCTCTGAATTTAACATTAAAACTCTCCTTATGCCTTAGTTGTTCTACATTAAGTAGAGAGATTTATTAATATTGCATGCGTTTTCATAGTAGCCAGTAGTAGTAAAATGTGGAGGCTCCTCCTTTTCTTCAATACTTCATTTATTTTTTGCATGCAGAATTCTTCTACCTATTGGGAAGGCAAGGCTGATATGGAATCTCTCCAGCGGATCTATGGAATTTCATTCCCAGATGCAAAAATGCTGAAGGAATGGGAGAAATTCCAGGAGGAGGCTAAAAGCAGAGATCACAGAAAAATTGGGCGGGTGAGTCAGTTTCTCTGGTACTGTATTTCACAAACACTGTGAATAATTAACCAGAAGTATCTCAACGATGGCATATACTTGCTGCCACAACCAAGATGTGACACGATTGTATTTTCACTTGAGTTGGAAAGTCAGGTGCGTTTCTGTGAAAGAGCATGAAAAGTCCTAAAGCAAATAATGTCTCTATAGACTTTTCGCTGTTTTAAACGTGATGACATCCTTATTCCACAGATCAGTCGGAACAGAACACGAACACTTCAGTCTGCAGGCAATGCTCATTCCTATGCAGTTTGCTATAGCCTGTTGACTCACAGTTCTTTTCTTCTGTGTGATTTCAGAATCCATTTCTATGTTTTTGGTTGGTTGCGTTTTGGTTTTGGTTTTTAAGTGGAAATCCCTGTCAGATAGTTGATAGTCCTGAACACTGTTAAAAGGTCTGCTGCTAGGACACCAAGAAAATATACAGAAGAATTCACTTCTGCAGTCCCAAAACACGTGCACAGCTTGTCACAACATTAGCCAACTACAGTTTACACGTTCAGTTCACGTGCAAATAATTAGAGAGCTGCAGAAGCAGAACTAAACGTGACCTGTCAATGTACAAAGCGACCTGTGAGGGCACAGTTAGGATTTACACATAAACGTGAAGTTTTGGAGCATCAGTAATGAAATGGGAAGCTAAACAATCTGCCCTATGAGTACTGATGGAGATGTAAATAGCAGTGAAAATGCATCTGATCTAATGGTATTGCTTTTTGTTTGTTTGTTTTTAAAAACTCTGGTTAGTGATGCCCAGTCAGTAGTAATTCATTTGTGAATGTTAAATGGAAAAGGTGGTGTAAAAATACTAAGTTTTTCAAGTATTATTTTTCTGCAGGACCAAGAACTGTTTTTCTTTCACGAGCTCAGCCCAGGTAGCTGTTTTTTCTTGCCGAAAGGAGCTTACATTTACAACACATTAATTGAATTCATCCGGGTAAGTAATGTCTTTTGGAAATCTTCTTGTAGAAGAAATTGCTTAATTTTAGAAAAATACATAGCAGCATGTTACCTTTAACAGTATTAACAGCCCTTCATTTCAAATTTGTTTAATCTTTTAGGGCCATAAGCCACTGAACTAAAGAAACCTAGTTTCTTTGAATTGGTCTTGTCACAATCTCTGCTAAGTTATGTTTTTATCAATACTTTATCCTTGCAGTTAAAGCAGCAATAATGAATTCTTTGACATCTAACAGTACAGCTAAGCTTGCACTACAGCTGTTCCACTGATGATATTGATTTGTTTTAATAAACTTATTAAATTTGGCCTTGTAGAACCATTTGTCATGAAATTCTGTGTAGGGGGAAAAAAAAATCCTGATCTTCCTGTTGTAATATTTAAAGTCTGTTTTATTATTGTATATTCAGGCTGCAATGTACTATCAAGTGTCATTGAATAATTAGAGACTGCTGCTTTGCTTGCAGGGAGGAAACTTGTTCTTCTTGCTTAGTACAGAGGAATTGTTTGGGGGAAGGGTGGTGTTGGTGGAAGTAATATCCTGGCATGTCCAACTTTAATTTTTTTTCTCCTTAAGTTGTGGACTTTTCTAGGGCAAAGTTTGTGTATTTTTATGGCTGTAGGTTGAAGGGTGAGAACTATTAGTTTTGTTTGCTTTACTAGTTATTTTATGTCCTGGCTCTGTTGTTTTAGGGCGAGTATCGAAAACGTGGATTCCAGGAGGTTGTCACTCCAAACGTTTTCAACAGCAAACTGTGGATGACTTCAGGGCACTGGCAGCATTACAGTGACAACATGTTTTCGTTTGAAGTGGAGAAAGAAATCTTTGCTCTGAAGCCTATGAACTGTCCAGGACACTGGTAAATACACAGCAAATCCAGTTTACCAAAGATGATGCTGATTCAGGGGGGGGAAAAAAAAAATTCCTGTTTCTTTTGCCTGTTTAGTTGTAAAGATGGCTATCTTCAGGTATGCAGATGTGACATGCTGTCAGGAGTGATGTAATTATGAGTCTTATTGTCTAGGTGCTCTCTTTACTTGAGACACTAAGAAATGTAATTTTTCCATCATCACAGTGACTGTGTTTTAGACCTGAAGCTTACCTTCGTACTACAAAACCTGGCTATCCAAATTGGATATTGGGGCATTGTCACTGTGGTGGTAATTTAGGTGTTCAGGTTTTAATGTTCAGTTTTAGGAGCTGTTTTGTCTTCTCTCTGTGAGGTGGGGGAAGCCCACCAGCTACAAAAGGATACTTGAATTTGTTTTCCTGACAAAACTAGATGTGAATGATGGTTGTATTCAGATCACATCATTGGCATTGTGGGCATGTGCTTAGGTACCGTCTGCGTCTCATTGGCTGTTCTTTGTAGAACTTTGATTCTGGATGAGCTTTCAAGTAATAAACTTTTCCTTCAGCCTTATGTTCGACCATCGTCCGAGATCTTGGCGTGAGCTGCCATTACGATTGGCTGATTTTGGTGTTCTGCATCGCAATGAACTGTCGGGAGCTCTTACAGGACTCACTCGAGTACGCCGGTTCCAGCAGGATGATGCTCACATATTCTGTGCTATGGAGCAGGTATGGACTGCTGTTAAATTAAATTGGATATTAAAATAAGATGAGCTGATTTTTTTTTTCCATATTTGAGACTTTATTTCTATCCTCATAAAGATTGAAGAGGAGATTAAGAGTTGTCTGCAGTTCTTACGTACTGTGTATGATGTCTTTGGATTTTCCTTTAAACTGAATCTCTCCACTCGTCCTGAAAAGTACCTGGGAGATATTGAAGTGTGGAATCAAGCTGAAAAGGTAAACAGTGGTTTTATTAACTTTTTATATGAAAGCAAGGCTGCAGCTGGAAGTTCTGTAAGAACAGACTGCCTTCTGGGCCATACAGTGACAGCTGGACAGGAGCAATATAACTTTAATAACTGTCTTCAGTCTGGCTGCTGTAAATAGCTTACTTTCCATACAGGCACGGTTTCCATGTCAGAATCAAATTACCTCTCTCTCCTCTCTGTCCTTGTATTTTGTTGATCATTAAAAAAAAAAAAAAAAAAGGAAAAAAGAAGAGAACGAACTCTGGCAGACCCTGTAATAAGACACAGGGTCATCCAAAAGCCAGATTGCTTTTGTGATGAAAGGGATGGGGTTAGCCCCTGCAGCTGCGGTGCTGGGGAGAAGATAGGGCAGGAATAAGAGTAAGGTGAATCAGGGTGAATCCCCTCTCAGTATTATGTACAAACTCTGAATGTAGCATTAAAAGTTCTCGCATCTTAGCTAACACTGCTTTTTTGGCCTCTTCCAAAAGGAATGTATTCATTTTGTTTGTTCTAATTCAGACTAAATTAATTATTTCTTTTAGTCGGGGCTCCTCCAAAGCTTTCCTTTTCAGAAAATAAATGTGTTGCATCAGTACTTGAGAAGTGCTGACTATTTGGCAGTGTCACATACCCGTAGCAGCCGGCTGGCCTGATGCTGTAACATGGAAAGACAGCGTATGATTGAGAAACACTGAGTGTACGTGTCCTTTATCTCTAGCAACTCGAAAACAGCCTCAATGACTTTGGTGAGAAGTGGGAGTTAAACCCTGGTGATGGAGCTTTCTATGGACCTAAGGTTAGTATGTTGCTAACCCCTAGCTGGGTTAGGCTTTTAATTCTGTTTGGGTGAGGCAGACGGAAGTTATACAATTCCTTGCTTTCCATTGTACTACTGTAATCTTGGCAGTAGGGGTAGCATGCAAATACTGTTCTTTCCAGTATAGGGGATGAGCAGAAAAAACCACAAAATATTCATATGTTTACAAAATGATGCTGAGTGTCACTTTCCCCAGGAGGACAAGTTTGTGTATCTATTTGTGCAGAATGTTTATACCATATGACTTCAAATATATACCTGACCAAGACAAAGTTGGTCTAGTTAACATTTTGCTCTAAGTTAATTAAACAAATACAGATGAACATTAAGTGCCGTTAATACATAAAGAATGTTCTTTTATCTTATGATGAACTAGAGGGGCTAAAATAGCATGGTGATTCATGATCTTCTTGGTAAAGGCGACTTTTATTTTTCACTTACTGTTCTGCACGTTCCTTTCCATTGTAATGTTATAACTACATTTTTCAATGTCAGTATGTGTTTCTAAAGCATTGGTGCTATTTAGGTTTGGCTGGAGGATATAGAACAAAACTGTAAGAGCTGGGATTAGGAAGAGGGTTTTTTTTTTAATACTTAATATCATTTTAAGATGCTGTACAGCTGAAATTTTGTATCTTTCCAGATATGTAAACTCTGACATACTTGAGGGAGAAATAATACTCTGTGATCCTGATTTTCACATAGTTTTAATGCTCATTTCATTAATTAAACTCAGTTTATACGTATATATAAACTATTTGTCTGCTGTTTAACTGGAGCTGGTTTAGTGGGATACACGAACAGAAGGTGGCACTGTAAGATCTGTGTTACCAGAGCAATTGCTGCTGCATTGGAAATAATCCTTTCAGTGATAAGTGAATCTTAAGTCATGAGAAGAACAAAAATAAACTCACTGGTTGAAGAAATTTTTGAAAAATTTTGCTTTTGCTGGTACAGTTTTGTAGCTGCATTGAGCTGCTGGTGAGTTTTGGTATTTTAAGAAGCCCCTTGCATTGGCTTTGTGGTTTTGTTGAATTTTTTTAAAGCCGTCGTTTCAGTTTGGATAGCTTAAGTAGGGCTTTCTAGAAATTTCCTGATGTCTTTGAGCATAAGGACAGAAAGCCATGCAAAATTACTTGTAAATCTTTCCCTAATAAACCTACACTACATTAATGTCTATATTCAATCATCTAGTAAACTGGTTCCGATTTCTCTTTGTATGCTGATTGAATCAATTTCATTTTATGGGTTGTAGGTGAAATGTGTTATAGTGGCTAATCATTCATAATGTGAAATGCAAACAACATTTAGTAATTTCCTCCTTTGATTTGAAAGAAGGAAAATATCTACAGGAACCTTTGTTAACCTTAATTAACTTCATACTTGCTCCTAATACACTCTAAGCAAAGTAAGGTGAGCAAACTTGCAGAATTTTGCACTGGTTTTAATGGAAACTAGTTAAAGTTATATTTTTAAGTTAAGCTCTAGGATACCTTTAAACATACTGGATTATTTTTTTTCTACCCTGTAACTGGGTGGTTTGAAATTAAAGATGATTGTAAGTAATTTATTTTGATAGAAGCTCTTCAATCAGTAGCTGAATGATGATGAACTCTGGCTTCTGAATGCAAAATTGAAAGACATTTGGAACTTCAGTTAATAAATAAAACACTGATCTGCTTGGTCTATAAATTAAAGTAAGGCACACAGTCCCAACATATAGCCATACTGGTAAAAGGATGAATAAGAGAGCAATGTGATAAATAAATGAGGTCATGACAGTAAATCTACTGTTTTCTATCTGTCTGTCTAACTTGCATCTTAAGTGTACTCAGGATTAAAGTGTAAGATGCAATAGAAAGAATAGGCTTGACTGTAGATATTCATGGTCAGAACAAGTGTCATTGATTAATATGATCCCTACTGGGAAGTGGACTGTTGTAACAGTGGGATTCTCATCCTGTGTCTATGCCCTGAATTTGTAACATAAGCTGCAAAGTGTTTAAATACTGCATAATAAAGGACTGTAAGTTTGCCAGTTTGAGGTTGAAGAAATCTCATTTTTGGCAAGAAGTGTTCAGTTCTGATCTTGCACTTGCACTTATGTACTGCTGAATTCAGTCAGTGAAGAGGCCCATGAAAGTCCCAGACTGAAGCTCAGAAAAAGTAATCTGAGGTATTAAATGTAGTTCCCCCCTGAAGTAACGTCTCTCCGCTTGCTCAGCCTTTCCTTTGGTGGAACATTTTTTGCACCAGAACCTGCAAATCGTTTGAGTCCTAATGTAGACTGAAGTAAAAACATGTTGTCTAAAACCACATATAGTTCCTCTGCATTAAGTGAAGCCTTCCATCTTAAAACAGTGAGTTTGCTTTCAGAGGGGCATGGTTGTATCTTAAACTGTAGTAAAAGTTTGTGTCTTCTTGTTTCAAAGATTGACATTCAGATTAAAGATGCCATTGGCCGCTACCACCAGTGTGCTACAATCCAGCTGGATTTTCAGCTGCCAGTCAGATTTAACCTCACCTTTGTCAGGTAAGCACAGAAGCTGGTGGTTTTAATAGCTATGTAATCTAACTTTTCTGTCACTTAAAGGTGTAAGTTTACATCAGGGAAAAAACCTGACATTTAAAAAAAATCATCCCTTTCTTCACAGCCATGATGGTAACGACAAGACAAGACCAGTTATCATTCACCGGGCTATCTTGGGATCTGTGGAGAGAATGATTGCTATTCTAACTGAAAACTATGGAGGCAAATGGTAAAAGTAGATTTATTGAAAAGTAGATTTATTATTCCGGTTTGCGCAAACACTTAATGTAGAAGAGAAACTAGTGCCAAGCATGCAAGAATCAAGAGGATTTGTTTTACGTGCTTGCTGCAGAGACATGCCAAAGGTGTCATTCCTTCTGAACCAGCTTCTTTAGATATTAAATAATTCTTGATCTTGTGGGCTCTACATGATGCCACTCATGCAGGTGCAGCATTGTCCTGGTTTGAGGTAAAACAGAACCCAAACCACGACAAGCATGTAGCTTGTCTGCCCAAGGTGTGAATCTCTCGACTTTGCTCTTGCAGCTGGGCTGCCTTGCAACGAGTCATTTATGTAGGTCATCTCCTTTACGTGCTGCAGTATCATACCTGATGGGCATGACTCCTGTAATTATAACAAGACACAAAAGTAAATGTTTTCCCATGATTAGTTAGTAATAAACCCAGCAACTCATGATTTTGATTTGTTGATTTTGATTTGACAACAAATTATGATTTGTTGTCTGTTGTAAAATGCAACTTGAATCTTGAGGTCAAAAAGTACTTTTGTCCACACTGTAGTTCTTTTAGACACTCGGCTCTTTTGGGGAGATAAACTTTAACAAGTTTAATGAGGCTGTCATTGCCTCTGAACCCAATCTAAGCAGTTGGTGTTATGACTCTCTTGTGTAGATTTTATTCCTATCTGTTAATAGGATTTTTCATACTGGAAAAGTACTGAAAGCTATATAAACTTTTTGTGTTTGTTTATTGAAGGCCACTCTGGCTGTCCCCACAGCAGGTAATGGTGGTACCAGTTGGACCAACATGTGATGAGTATGCTCAAAAGGTGATGTACATGGTTTTGGGGGCTTTTTTTTCAGTATATTGTGCTTAGTTGAGATACATGGTTATTAATGATTAATAGGATTTATCCCAGATAAATGTTATAAGTCTTTGCATATTACATTGTATCATTTTTATATTACGATTAGCTGTTGAAGTTGGAGATTTATCTTAAAGAGGACCTGAAATAGATTTTGGGTAGCTAAGCAACAAATGCTAATCTTTGTGAGGCTTTTGTTTCTGGAAAAAACTTAGATTTTCACTCTAGCTCAAAAGATGTCTTACCCTTCAGGTTCTAGTCTCCTATGGCCACGTGCATCTTGCAAAAGCAGTCGGGAAGATGGAGATGGGTCTTTGCATTTTTAGCATCCAGCAAACCTTCTCCTTTATTTCTTTCAAGCACATCATACATAAATGTAAAAAAATTTTATTTCTATGAAATAAAACAGTAGGCAAAATGAAAAAAAAAATCTAATCGGAAAGCTACACCATCCTGCTGCCTTTCACAATATCAAACTCAAATCACTCTTCAGCCCAAAATATTAGATATTCACATCACTGCTTAATTATTTATGTACTTGCATGATGGCTTGCCTGTTTTCATTTCTTTGGAACTGGGCTTATCTCCAGCACCTTAGCCAATGAGGGTGTCTCTCTTTTAGGGGTCAGGCAAGCTTAACTGGCTTAAGTCTACAAGTCATAGTTCAGTGTCATGAATTATCCTATAGTGACAGTTTAAGTACTTTTCCTCCTAGGTCAGGCAGCACTTCCATGATGCTGGATTAATGGCTGATGTTGACATAGATCCTGGGTGCACACTGAACAAGAAGATCAGAAATGCTCAGCTTGCACAGTATAACTTTATTCTGGGTAATGTATAGTGCATTTTTTTACCTTATCCTGGCTGACTTGTTGCACGGTTTGATCTTCTGTGAGCAAGGCAGAGAGTGGTAGCCAGTGTTTTAGGTCACTTTGTTCCTAAGAGTCTTCATCCCAGAGAGCCTCTCCTGCCTACATGATCGGCATTCCTGGCTTGTATAGCTTTACTAGAATGATGTCACTGTGGCCCAAGGCATTCCTGCTGCTTTAGAAAAAGGTTTTTGCTGTCTTCCAGTCAGCAATGTGGAGACATACATAAAATCTGTTGCCCTTTGTCAGTCAGGTTGTTAAGGGATTTTCCATCCGCCCTGATAATTTATGCTCTTGGTTCAAATGTAGGAAAAGAAGTGCTATATTCTCACTGCATTCATCTGTAGTGCACTTTGGATCTATACGTGCCTGCAGAGGAGAAAACTCTTCCATGAGAGGGTGGTGTAGGGAGAACTAGAAACTGACTGAATTAGAAACTGAGTGTGCAATTTGATGCTCCATGTTAGTCATGTCACGTAAATTGAGGCGCTGGAGTTGACCCTAAAACTCTCTGGGATCCATTATAATAGAAGGAGCCTTTGATAGAGAAACTCTACCCTCAGAGTAATTGACAGAATCATTAATAAAGTTCTTCTGTTCTTTAAAACTTTAAGCATATGATACAGATGAGACACATTTTACCTTCAAGGACACAAACAAATGATCAGCCTGTCAGGGGAAAACATCTCACCTAATTTATGTTCAGAGGTGGTTTCAAAGGGTTCTCCCACTGAATGTAGATTGGGTACCAAAGAAATACAGTCTCCTGTAGGTACCTCCAAGTGTGTTATATATAAATCTATGTTAGTAATGAGGCATACATTATCTTGGTATGTGTATCTTCATGTTTAAGTAAAATAGCTTTACGATTTTCCAATAGAGTGTCTTGCTGTCTCCCTAAAGAAACAAATAGCTATTGGTTATTTATAATCAAGTTGGCTTTCTAATTTTTGCCTGTGGAGTAGTCCATGTTTATTTCTCATTTTGACTTTGTGGTTCTCTCCAAGCAGTCAGTCAAGGTAGACTTACTAAGTTTACTTTTTACTCATATTTTGCTAAGTTGCTGTTCATAACATACTGAAACCTTTTAAATGATAAGAGATTAAATATGGCTATTGGCTGTTGCAGATCTAAGTGGGGGGGAGGTGGGAGGAAGGCAAAGAAGGATTTGATGCGTTGGTAAGGTTTTTATAATTTTTGGGTAGTATGCCTAAGTTTTAAGGGGGTTGGGGGAAAAAGAGCTTGCTAAGAGCTTTGTGTCTTGGTTGTTTGTAGTTGTTGGTGAAAAGGAGAAGGCAAGTGGAACAGTTAACATCCGTACCCGAGATAACAAGGTGCATGGTGAGCGTACAATTGCAGACACTGTGGAGAGACTGCTGGAACTGAAGTGCTCTCGCTCCCGACAAGCTGAAGAGGAATTTTAACACCATCTGCTCTACCTGGCATAAATATAGATTCTAGTTTTCCTAATTCAGTTAACCACAGGGTTTTTATGCTGAACCAGATTTGAAATATATTTCACATTGGACCTCTTGCTCATTTTAGCAGAGATTTTTCTTTAGTCAGAAATGTCTCTTTATGTAAAAATCAGTTTTTCACAAACCTTGAAGTAAAATTCCCTGGCCTCTGACCAATGACAGATGAAACAAGATGAAATGACTTTCTGTGACTGCAAGGGAAAATGGAAACGTTAATCGGGGATATCCATAGCATTCTACCTACCCTATTAAGAGTAAAGTACATTCTGATAACAGTTTTTTTCATGAAAGTTAAACAGAAGATGTTAGGCTTAAGGAACCACATAGTAACCATGTGCTGTGGCAGCTTCTGGAGTGTCTTCTTTAGCAAGGGAAGTGCTACCTTGCAGTCTTCTCTGCTGGTCTTAACAGCAGTTAAATACATTGGCTCCAAACAGTTCCCAGTCGTATGAACAGGGAGATGAACGGGGATCTCCTGCTTCCACAGTGGTTGGTGCCTCTGGGAGTGTCTCGACTCTAGCTGCATGACACTCCTGAGGTGGGGCCACTAGCCACAGAGCTCTGAGCTGCTAACCAAAGCCAAATACACCTTTTTCCAAAGGCAGTATCTGAAATGTGCTGGCTCAGCGGGTAGGGCCGCTGTAGCTGTAGAAAGGGGATAAGACTGTCTGGAAGAGGTTGGGCATAGCAGGGCCAAAGAAGCAGCTAAAAGAACCAGGATTCTTGGGAAGAGTGAGTACTCTGCTTTCAGTAAGGCTGTGTATGTTGCAGCAGAAACAGCAATGTACTGAACTAAAAAGGATAACAATTAATTATTTTTTTTAAGACAAATGCTATTTTTCAGTTTCACAGGTACAGTCCTTTCCAGTGAAACACTTCCTTCCCAAGCCTGTACTGCAGGGCATCACATGCTCCATCAGCAGCCTGTCCTGTCTCTCAGTTGAGGGATGTCATCGGTTGGGGGTTTGTGGGGCTTTTTTTGGGGGGGAGGGAGGGTTTACACATCTGGCTGACGAGAGGCAAATGTGTGTCACTGACAAAAAATAAAATCATGGTCTGAGGTTTTTTGGTTTTGACTCGGGGTGTTTTTGTTGGTTTTTTTTTTTTCTGGGTGAATCTTAACTGACCTGAACAGCTTCAGAAGGTGATTGATTACTGTTCCTTTAAAATTGTTGGTACAGCCTTAGCAAAGATATGACAAATCTGAGGACAGGTTTGAGCCTTTCTGTCTTTTGAGAACCTCCAATTCTCACCATTTCCTTTATTATCTGGGCAGAAGCATTTCATCCAGCCTTTTCATCTTTCCTCGCCTCTTTCTGAAGGGTGGTGGTAATGTTATATCAGCACTGGAACCCATTGTGAATTCAGACTCACCAGACCACAACCCCAGCAACTTTTAGCAAAATCTGTTTCCTCCTCCTTTGGTTCATTCAGACTAAATGTTCCATCTAACTGCTGTGAAAGAAGAAAAGGGGGAAATTGACTTTTCACTGCCTTGCTGCTTTCAAAATTATTTCAGTGAGGGTTAAGTGGGCTTAAAACTCCTCAGTCTTCTTTTCTGTATTTTGCATCTGCTTTATTTTGCTGTGAAGTGAGCGTGCCAAGCAGCAGAATTGGTTATCGGCTATCCCTGGGGCAGAAGGACTTAATCAAACGTTGAAGCAAAACCAGAGGAGATACCCATTCCCCAGGGAAAAGGAGCCACTGGCTCCATTTCTCTCTAGGAATCATGCCTTAAGGCTTTCCGCCAGGCTGGGTTATTTGTTGGTTTTCACAGAGAGCTCTGCCTTTTGTTTTGCAAGGATCCATCCCCAGGCACGCCAGCATTGAACTGCCCTAGTCGCGTAACGAGGTGGCGGTGCTGTAAAACACTGACCACTGCTGTGTCTAGCGCCGTGGGTGTCAGCCTGGGCCAAGTTACCCTTCTACAGAAACCTCATTTACTGCCATCACGCTTTTAAGTGCCTATATAGCAATATATATGTACACCTGTGAATGGGTTACTAGAAACAACACCTAAGGGTACAGTCCAATAACATATGTATCTCCAGCAGGGTGCGGACAGAACCCAGGTGTCTATGTCCAATGTGTGGCCAGTGCAATGCTGCACTCGAGCGCCATCTAAACTCGCGCTCTGCTGCTTTGAGCTCTCTAGCTGCCAAGAGGCGTGGACGTGCACAGAAGCAGAGCTGGCCTGGCCCAAGCAGCGCATCCCCTCCGTTGGTTCCATCAGAAGTCCTCCCAAGAGTGGTCTTTGGTCGCCGCTTACCGCCTTTGGTAGGACTAAGCCTCTGACATGTCCTAAGGTAGGAGGATGTGACTTCGGTGTCGTAGCTTAATGTTGGCACCACATGTCAAGCAGAAGAGAAACCTTCGTATAATTCTTTCCAGGATCTGAGAAGGCAAAAAGCCACCTCTCCAGCGTGCTCCAATTACCCGCATTAGGGCAAGAGAAATACAGAAAGTTGGGGTTTAACCTGTACATCCCTAGGGAGGTTTTCATGGGAATGTAAATCACCTCGTGTTTACCACAGACTCCTCTGTGCCACGGGCATTTCCTGTGGAGCAGCTGACAAGGTACAGCTCGAACCCTGCTCTGCCTCACAGAAAGTCTGGTTTGCTCGTACCTTAAACCCGATTTCAAAGCAAATCGCTGAAGGAGGCACACAGAACGACAGGAAAGGAAGATAATCTAATCCGACAGATCATACAAGTGTACACAAATAACGTCTGGCAGGAATTTCTGCACCGGGCAGGAATCACTGTGCCAGCCCTCAGTCTTCTGTGAAACTCCTCAGTTCTGCTAACCCCCTTGAAAGAGCTTCCCCTGGCCCAGAGCCATCTGGATGCTGGCAGGACCAAGGGTAATTCCACCAACTCTTCCTGTCACATCTTGGGATGAAATTCCCACAGTGGCTGATACTACTTCCTCAGTTACACCCGCGGGACACTCTGAGACAGTTTGAATATTCAGATTCAGGGATGTTATGCCCGCTCTAAAAGCAGTGAAGTGCCGCCTTTAGGGAGAGCCCAGCTCTGAGACAAACCGTTAATTGCTGTTGGTGCCTTTACACGGTCTGTCTTGCCCTGGCTACGTGTTTTGCCATTGCATCCAAACCCAGTCCATGCCTCTTCCCTCAGAAAAGCAAACATAGCAAGACCCTGGTAAAAGAAAATTAGTTTTCCAAGCCTGACTTTTCCGATGTTACAGTAGGCCCAAATTAAGGGGTCTTTGAAAACTCATTTGAGGCCTTCAGCTCATGCCTTGGGACTGCCTTTGCCTTCCCCACCATTTCTTAATTGCACCATCAACTGTGGCAAAAACCTACACAATTCTCCCTCGTGTCTAATCACGGTACACTGAGGCTGTGAAAATTAAGTATTGCTAGAGGCTATGCTTATTTTAAAAAGACAGTACCTACTGCTTGGTACTAAAAAAGAGTATTTCCAAAACCACTCGGCCTTTCCACCCACCCATGTTTTCCATCTGCCTTGGACAGGAATAGTTTTTCACAGTTGTCTGGTTGTCGCTGATGCCTTGTTAGTCACTGTGATGGAGTATGCTTATACAGAATGACCTACACTTGGACTTGAATCAAAATTAAGTTTTTTCACATTGGAGAGCCTCTGAAGCAAGGCATGCATTAATACCTTCCGATAAATTGCTACAAAGAACTTGCACTCGGATAAACTAGGGCAGCCTGGGACATTTTTTAGTGTTGACAGACATTAAAGGTAAATCATCTGGGCTACACAATTAGTTCTATACATATCTGTATCCTTCTCAAAACAATATCCTTCTGCTGGATCACAAAGCTCTTCTGCAAACAGGAGAACGTTCTGAGATGCGCAGAGGGCAGCTGTGGAAACTTAAAAAAATCCACCAACCAAACCCAAAGTGCTCAGCATCCAGGAAAAACATAATATTTATGCCAGTTAAACATGACAGGACTTCCACAAGTCACTGTGTATATCTGGCTATATTAAAAGATAAGGTAGTAGGGACCACTAGAATGGAGGGACAACAGCTGAATCCATAATGCGTCATAAGACAGCATTGTCATCACCAAAGTCTTTGGAATTGCCTCTCTGGAATCCCCAGAGGGAAGGGCAGAAACTGAGACAAGAAGTTTGGCAGAGGGGAGCAGAAATTAGGCAAGAAAGCATGGAACCCAGACATGCAGTGCTGTCCTTGCCTCTCTGAGAAGGTGGAAAGCCACCCCTCCAGTTCTGCAGAGCGTGCTCCTATTATCCACGTTAGGGCAAGAGAAATACAGAAAGTTGGGGTTTAGTCTGTACATCCCTAGGGAGGTTTTCATGGAATGTGAATCACCTCGTGTTTACCACAGACTCCTCTGTGCCACGGGCATTTCCTGTGGAGCAGATGACAAGGTACAGCTCGAACTCTGCTCCACCTCACAGAAAGTTTGGTTTGCTCGTACCTTAAACCCGATTTCAAAGCAAATCGCTGAAGGAGGCACACAGAATGACAGGGAAGGAAGATAATCTAATCCAGATGCAAAGTACAACTAAGCTCCTTGGAGTTTCAAGCATCCCACCCTGTGATGGATTTATCTCACTAGTTTAGAAGAGAGTACGTTCACTGCGCACCAGTTTGGGGCTGACACTTCAAGCACCTTTTGCTATCCATCACAAGAAGAAACAGGATCGTAAACCAGACATTTATCGTACATTCCTGAAACATGACTCTTCATTTGGGGAATACTCAAAACTATCGTTTGTACTATGTCTATGGAAACATCAGCACAAGTTCACAATATTCTGCAAGAGCTTAAATGCACAATGATACTAACCTCCTAACCATGTTTAATTTGTGATTTCTTATTTGCACACATCAAGGACAAATTGTAACCTGTCTACAGCACATTAGCAATAAAAGAAAAACTTCTCTGTATTTTTATTTAATGGGATAAGGGCCCATAAGAATGTGAAATCTTTACCCCCACGTATCTGCAAGGATGTTGAGCTGCACACTGGAACAGCTTTGAATGAGCTGAGCAATGGACGACTTGGCTATGAATATGGTGCAGCCACTGAAATATGAAAATGGAGTGAATTACTAAGCATACCTTCCCGAGACGCCACTGCCAGCCGAGCGTTCACAATCCTACAGTGACATCAATTCATAAATACTCCATTTAGCTATGGGAAATCAAATCACTCCTTTGTATGCTGAGTTCTGGCCTCCACAACAAGACAGATGATGTCTGATCAGCAGAAGGATCCAAATACTTTCAGATCATACTAAGGATCTAACCCATTCATCTAACCCACACTTCCTAAGCTTGTCTACGAGAATGCTGTGGGAGATGATGTCAAAAGCCTTGCTGAAGTCTAGGTAGACAACATCCACTGCCCTCCCCTCATCTATCCATCCAGTCATGCCATCGTAGAAGGCTATCAGATCAGTCAGACATGACTTCCCCCTGGTAAATCCATGTTGACTACTTCTGATCACCTTCTTCTCCACATGTTTGGAGATGACGCCCAGAACGAGCTGTTCCATCACCTTTCCAGAGATGGAGGCGAGGCTGACTGGCCTGTAGTTTCCTGGGTCTTCCTTCTTGCCCTTTTTGAAGACCGGAGTGACATTGGCTTTTCTTTCTTCAGGGTTTTTAAACCACTGTAAGTGAGCAGATCATCCCCGGCCAGTTGTACATCCACTATTACCACCAAGGTTCCCCTTTCTCACACTGAAAAGCAGAAGCCCCTACGCTCCTCAGCATCAGGAGGCTGAGCTATCTGTATCTTTTATTGCCAGAGATCTTTCTGAGATTGTTCACAGTGTGGAAATAATAATAATTTCAGAATGTTCAGATTTTCCTTTCCAATGACAAGTTTGTTTTGTTTTTTCAGTACATTTTCCACAGAATAAGACTTTCAAGAGCTGACCAGAAACATCAAACAAATCTCCACTTCATTGTATGATATATGAACTTGTATCATCCTGGATTTGCAGGCAGGAATTTAGACTTAAGAAGGAACAAAGAGCACATTATTTTAAAGAAATTCAGAGCTGTTTTATTCAGGGCTCAGCTCCCTCAAACCAGAGCTCAATGATTCTTTCAGACTTCATGTACAGCCTGTCAGAGGAATCCAGCATTTAGCCTGGATGGTTTGGGAAGGACATACTCCTGATCTGGAAAGCCGACAAAAAGAGCTGTTTAAACAAACTCAACTCCAGCAACTGAGTTCAATAAAGGTCTCCGCATCTAGAATGGGACTCAAGTGCGAACTAGAGCCCAAGTTCAGTTTGTAACTGATTCTGCAATCCGCTGCTGCCTGGCCCTGAAGCACCCAAACTGCAGAGGTGATGTCTTATTCATCCTAGAACTCCCAGTTTTCCATAAACTGAGTCCCTGTCCCAGATGTAGCACAGCTCATTTGCCTCCCTCCTCTGCCTGAGTGGATTCAAAGCCAAATCCTCAAAGAAGAGCATATTGTGAGGCTGGGATCTCTCCTGTATAGAACAAGACCCAAGAAAAGGGAAGAGAGTAAGGAGATACAGAGAATAAGGCCTGGCTGTGCTATCTACTAGATCTGAGACTCTTATTGGGGATTTCAAACAATTTTCTACTTTATAGGAAGAAGCTACTCTCTTCTTACCACCAGCATATACAGTTGGATCTTTCTTTACTATTTGTGCTTTAATGAATCTTGAATTCCCAGCAATTAACTCCTGAGTTTTCAAGACGGTCCATGCAGAACTGGTGGAGCAGAAGGTGCAATGATGTGGCGTATGGCTTTGTGTTCTGAACAGAAGAATACCTTGTTTACAGGATAACCTGCAACTTCCAATTAACAAAATCATCAGAACAAGTATAATAAACCACTAATAAAATTATTTCAGTCATCCCTACCCATGGAAGATAGTGCAGGGAGATTATGGCAAGCTGTCACTCTTTGTCTAGCAGTGTTTCCAGGTGAATGGAAGAAAGTAGAAGCTGTATTTTGTGGTATCAGTCTGCAAAGGAATTAAATAATGTAATTTTCCTTCCATGTCAATGAAGAAAAGCAAGTACTGCATTGCTTAGAAGCATATGTCTTGCACTACCCATTAAAACTTAAGGTGGCAAGAGGTGTCAGGATGTATCTCGTACAGAGCACTAGTCTCAGGAAGAGACTGCTGAAGGCCAAAACACTGACACCACTCTTATCCCACCCTGCTGTAACCAGGATGAAGCGCTGCCACTGCTGGAAAACCACAACAAAGCGCATTTCAGCTTTTGTTTTCCTGAAGAGCAAACAGGAGGCAGGCAGGCAGTATGACCTGAGATCATGGAGCGAGAAAAGGAAAAGACTGCAGGAATTGCGTGAAAGGACAAGGAATGGAGGACACAGTAGGGTACAGAAAACGAGGGACTGCTTTTAGGCTCAGACCTGGAATGGGGACGGAGAGCTGTGACCTGCCCGTTCACATTTGTGTGCCATTTTGCTGCCAGCACAAGACAAGGGCTCCAGGCATGAGGTGAAGCCAAGCTCTCCAAAGCCATTTATTTGAATGGTTTCCTTTTCTCTTTGCTTTCCCTTCCACAAATGGGCTTTGTCACACGGCTGCAGCAATTACACCTGAAATGACCGAGGCCCGTGTGAGTATGACCCAGGGAGGCTTTTCCAATACCCCAACCCAGGGTCTACTGAGCAACTTCTGAAAAACATCCTATTTGCAGTTTTCCCTTCTATCCTTCACCTGGAGTCCCTGGCTAACGGAGAACCTAATCCACAACTGCCTCACCTACACTACCAAATAAAACACGTCAGGCATTGTCTGGCTCTATGGACAAAACTCTCTTTTTCCCTCCCCCAGCCAAGATGCCGTGTCCCCGCAGCCTCCTGACAGCAGTGTCCTCCAGCTCCGTGCCCAGCCGGGCTCTGAGCAGAGGGATAACGCTGGGCTGTGCTGAAGAATATGCCAAGCTGTGTGTGTTGTAGGGAGTTACAGCCTCCGCCCACGTGCTGAGCATGGCTTAATTATTGCACAACCGCACCTAATCAATCATGCTTGTTCAGACAAGTATTTCTGGGATTGCTACTATGAAAGTAGAGGTGTCCGAGGGCTCGTGGGGGACGGGTATTTGCTGTGCCTGCTCTCCTAGCATAGGTGCCATCTTAGATGACAAAGGGCACGACGATTTGAAGTTCGGCTGCATGTGTCAACCCAAACCAGGGACAGCAAAATCTCTGTTCTCGTATGTGCCAAGAGCTGCTAGGTGGGGCCCCTCTGCAACCCCCCTGCTTTTCCCCACTGTGGCTGAGCAGCCTGCTCATCCTCAGGTTCAACCCGCTGGGAGAGTCCCATTTGCCTATGAACAGTAATTGATAGTGCCTTTGCTAAGTAGCCTGTTTTTGAACATGACACCATAAGCTTAAATGGATTATCTGTGTCACAGTCAGAGGCAAGCAACAGCAACTGAGCAATCTAAAGAGAAATTCTACAAATTGTAGTTCACTGACGGCTAACCTGCGCAAGCCAGGGTTTTATGCCAGCTGAAGGAATAAATGCTCAGCTCAAAATCGTAACAGAAATCCAGACTAGAAGTTTCAACTTCCCATCCCCAGCTCTGTCCCTTCACGGCAGGGTCATTCCTCTTAAAAACTGTCCTGGTGATGTGGCAGTAAATCATATAATATGATTAATATAATAGTATTAACGCAATGCCAAGGGACCTGAAACAAGATCAAAACCTCATTGTTCCAAGCTGTACACAGGCAGCCTCTGCTCTGAGGAGCCGGTGATTTAATTAGAGGGGGCACCAGGAGTGCAGAGCGCTGCAGCCACCTACCCCGTGTCACCCCCTGGCAAGAGTGGGACCTGCAGGCTCGGAACCCGGGGCTCAGCTCCCCACACCACACTGCCTCTCCTCCTTGCTTTGCGAAGCAGCGTTTTTGAGCAGACTGCGTTTGTTAGAAGAAAGAGCAGCCAGGCATGTGTGAGCGTACGCAGGTGTGCAGAGCCGGCACCGCTGCGAAGAGACGCGGCACAAGGGGATCGCCGCTTCTTGCACCACTCGTTTTTGGCAGCTGCCAGTACTCACTGAGCCAGCCTTTGGCATCAGAGCAGTAACTGATCTGCGCCATCAGCCACAGAAAGAGAAAAGAGAGGTGGTCAAAACCCTTTATCTTGAAAAGGATGGAGTCTTCTGCTCTGCGAGTTGCAGCTGTACAAAGCCCCGCGCGCGTCCCTGTGCTCTGTGCTGTAGCGTTCAGTTTGTGGATGGAGGCAGCGGCTCCCTGTCCTCAGCGGGACCACCTTCACCTCAAACCTTTAACGCCTTTTGCCCCCAGCCGTGAAGCGCTGTCCTGGCCCAGCAGCCGCACAGCATTTGTCGATATTCACAGTAGTTATAGGCATATTTGAGGCCCAATTCAGCAAAGCTCTGGAGCCCCGCGTTACCCCTGCTGACGGCAGGATCGGACCATGGCCTCTTCCCCAGACTTGCTGACCAGCTGTTTGCCACCCAGCCCCATCGGTGTCACCCGCTGGACCGCATCCTCTCTGTCTCGGGGTCTGCAGGGAAGAGCAGTCTCGCAAGGACCACGCTGCCCAGGTGGCAAGAGGAGCCCCAGGAGCCCACAGAGGTGCCGCTTCAAAAGCCGCAAAAGGAAAAACCAGTCAAGTTCTTCTCTGGTCTACCTTGGCTTATGGTATTTCAGGCCCATAATCGATTCAGTGCTCAAAATACCACCAGTACCTTTAAACAGTTACTGTCTTCGGCTCGTCAGAGTTTGAGTGTCCTAAACTATCATGGATAACCAAGTCTGGAAACAACATACAAAAATCTAACCCGCTGTTTACTTCTGCCCCACAGTTCATCAGCAGGGCTTTCAGACCTGGTACAGCCCCCCAGCAGGCAGTTTTCATCAAACATCATGATCAAGCATAATTCTAGAGGGAGATGAATGTGTGCTGAGGCGTTGCACACTGGTGTGGGGTTATTATTCTAGGTAACACAGTGCAGTGTTTAGGCACCAGCTTTGGTCGCTGGAAGATGTGTCTCAGCTATTCACAAAGGCTTGATCCCTCTCCCCAGTAATTTATCAGCAATTCTTTTTCTCATTTCTGTTCCGTTCTGTAAGAACAACTTCAGGAGCTGGATGAACAATGAAGATGTTGCTACACAGCTCTGGAGTGTGCAGGAAGATCTATATTAGCTGCTTGAAAAGGCAAAAAGCATCAGAAGCCTGAGAGCTAGCAATTTACTTTTTCCCTCCCTCCAATAGTTTTCAGTCTTCATGGTGGAGGTGGGGAGACTTTCCTCTCCACAGCTCTTTCTTATTGTTAGATTTCTGCACATCACAAAAAAGGCATTCATACTTACGAGCTATTGCTGCTCAAGAAATGGGAAGAGCTGTTGGAGGGGAGGAGCTCAGAAGGCAGCCTCACAACCCTCGTCAAGGATTACCTGCTGTAATAGCAGCACACAAGACCTTCATAAAAACAAATCTAATTAAAAAACCGCAGCCTGATAGTTTTCATCCTCAGATACAACTCAGTGCGAGACAGGCTGGTTTTCTGTTCTCTCTCTCAGCTTCAAATAACATTTGGCTTTCAGTTACCCTTTCACAAACGTGGAGTGAGAAGATGGAGGACCGAATTTCCTCAAGAAAGACAAGACATGATTTGATTCAGTTACCTACACTCTGTAAAGGACTAAGCTTGCTGAATACGTTTCTAGTCCATACTTGCTTTTGACAGCCATTTCGCTTCGGGTGGCAACTGTGGGCAGAAGAGAGATTTTTGTGAGCACATCTTCAACTGCCTCAGGCAAGGGCACCATCAGTCAAGCAAACCAGTGTTTTGAATTCACCTGCGTGCTGTCTAGCTTTTGCTAGTGACTTCTGTAATGTCCCTGTTGACAAACTGATGAGGTATGGACTCAGTAAGCGGGTGCAAGGCAGGCTGAAAAGTCACTGAACTGTCAGGTTGTGATTAGCAGCACAAAGTCCAGCTGGGGAGCAGCGACCAGTGGCGTACCCCAAGGTTTTTACTGGGGCCAGTGCAGTTTAACATCTTCATTAATGATTGGATGGCGGTGCAGAGTGCAACCTCAGGAGGTTTGCACGGGGAGGAACGGCTGATACACCAGAGGGTTGTGCCACCATTCAGAGGGTCCTCAACCACAAAGACAGTGAAGGAAGTCTATTAGGGAGAAATCCCACACATTCCTCCAGATGTGATGCAAATAGAACCAGTAGCAGGCATCTAGAAGAGCTGAGCTGGAGACTGTAAAAAGATCCACACACAGATATTTGTCAGAAAAAAAAAACCCCTGCACTGGTATCAGAACAGTTTTCAAATTGGGAACTTAAGAATCACGCAAATTTCATCCAAGCAATACTTAGATGAACACCTGAAACTCCATTCAAAATTATCCAAAGCTTTGCAAACCTTTTTTGTGAACATGGATTGAATTTCAAGAAGAAATATGTTGTAAAGCAATATGCTATGCTTTTGTTTCTCATTTAAAAATGGGGAAAGGGCAAGCTTCTGCTGATGAAAATCTTAGGAACTGCAGTTCAGTTTTATTCAGCTGCCTCTTCAAAGTTGCATGACTTGGTATTTGAGGTAGAAATCAAGTTCAATGCATCATTTCAGGACTCTCTTCAGATCACAATTTCATATGAATTGTGACTGAAGTTGTATATGTTGATAAATGACATCCAGTGCCATAAAACATGTAGCTCATAAAAGCTATTTAACAGTGAACAACAATAATAAATGATAAAAGTAGCCCAGCTCATCAGTTACCATGCAGTATTTCTCCAGTCTTTATGGGGGGGAAATGCATGCACAGAAAGGAAATTAGACAGGACATTAGAGTTAACACCATCATTTCAGAAACATGTTAAATGTTATTTCTCAGAAGTTGCTAGGACTGCACACATGGTCAAACAAATAGACGTAGGTCAAGGCCTTGATTGCTTGTCAGCTTTCCACTGGGAACTACAACTTTGCCAAGACTTTATTTTGATAGGAAGATGTTAGCTATGGCAATATTCTTTTTTTTTTTTTCATGGAAAAAATCACTTTCTCTAATAAGACATCCTTTATTCTAAACATGTGATGTTTTAAAAATGAATTCTCGCACTTGAGCAAAATATCTTCAGGGAAGTCTTTTTATCCATTAAAAAACTCCTAATGTGCTCCAGTTCACAATTGTCTAGAGATTCAGAGTCCAGCTTTTATTTTATGAGCTAGAAACTGTTGACATTTGAAGTAATATCTGACATAATTTTATATAGAAGGTGGCATTTTCAGTCACAAGATGGCTAAACAGAGAGTGACCTCAGATCATCAAAGACATGCATTCCCAAAATGGTCAATTCAGAGGCGAATTATTCCTTGTTTGGAAGCTTATACTGTAGTGGCACAAGGAGAAAGTGGCAAGTCCTTCACTGGGATAATGAAATACTTTCTCTTACAAAAATTGCACATATTTTGACTTCATTTTATCAGCTAGCAATAACTACCATTGCTTTGGTGTTGCCTGTGGATGTTTTGACTGACCCCAACACTACGGCTGCACTTTTGGGATCCATTCGAAGGATGCTCAGCACTGCACAGGCCAGCAGGTCCAAAGAGCACCTGGATCTCTAACAAGGTCACTGTCACCTCCCTCCTCTCACAAACTTCTGGCACTCCAAGTTGCCACCTTCTTTCCCATCCAAACCACCAGTAGCTGAATCTGCTTATAAAACCATACACCTTCCTTTCTAAGCTGTTACTGAGCCAGACGAGTCTCTTCAGATCAAAAGCAGCTTTGTTCCTGGCTTCAGCTATGGAGCTCTTTAGGATTATGTGCCCAGTTAAGGCAGAGATAAGGACAGCCAGCTCCCTTGCCCGCCTGCCTGCCTTCCTAAGTTTGGTTTTACTCTGTAGGAGCCATGGCCAACTAATAGCCCCTGGGAAAGAGCAAGAAGGCTCTGAATAATCACCTGCGTGCACCAAGGTGGCAGCCTGGGGTTGGGATGCACCTTTTCCAACATGAGCCTGGAGCACAGCATCTCCCATTGCAGGCTCCCCCGCTGATCAGAAGTGTTGGTGCAGGAAGACTTTCAAAGCCAGGATCTCCCACATCATAACCCCCTCAGACGCGCTAAAAAGTTGCTCAGCCTGGGCTCTGCAAGGAGACACTGCTCCTGCCTGGATCCAGAAAAGCTGCAAGCACACACAAGTCCCTGGTGGTCCCTCTTGCTGCTGGCGCACATTGGAAGCAACAGGTTTTGCACTGTTGTGTCTCAGCACAGTGTCTCCAGAAACACGGTGTGCAACCTACGGGGACACATCAGTACCATCCTCACGCTATAAAGCTCAGTTGCTTTCATAGCCAGGCTTCATCCAGCTGTAACACTGGGCCTGCAAGCTCCTGGCGGACAGCTTCACGGGATGCCCTGGGAACACCTGTAAGTTGAAGTTTTACAGTCAGCACAACAGCTGTTACTGTGAAGAGAAGCTGGATTAAGTTTTTTCTCTGCTGTAACAAATCCCCAGGGTCTTGCTGCTCCCGTGCGCTGGTCTGCAGCTAGTTGGAACAACAGCTGCTTAGATTTTCAAAATTCCCATCATTGCAAATGCATCATTAGCAGTGTCAAAAGGCAACAGAGAAGCATGTCATGTAATGGATCTCCTCTATGAGTCTCTTATTTTGCCGCCTTCTCATTTTGGATGCTTAAGACAGCAAGCAGCCAGCTGACCCAAAGATGTCTCAATGGTTGTGCTAACAAAAAGCTGAGCTCAAAGACATTTCAAAGCTGCTGTTGAGCATGTTTTGAGTGTGCCTTGAGGATGAAACTTCAGTAAGACAAGGTTAGGGTTGTCCCTAACACCCCAACACAGCTTCCCTCCAGCAGACAACGAGCTTGGTTGGACTGGACAAAAGATGTCTGTGATAAAATTCCTTTTGCTCCATGTAAGATCTTGATTGTATAAACTACCACTATGTTAAACGCAACATTCAGAACTCATCATAAATATAAAAGGGAAACATCAACCAAACACTTTAATTCCTGTAGAGAGATATTCCTGCCATTAAATACCTTTATTGGTGAGCTGGAAGAAAACAGAAAATCAGTGCTGGGAATATTTGTAGAAAATCAGTGCTGGGAATATTTGTAGATGACATAAAAATTGGCGAGACAGTAAATGAGGGAGATTGGTTAGATAAGGTGAACTGGGTCACTTGCTAAAAAGTCAGTGGAATATAAAGATCTGCTTTCATAATGTAAGAAAAACTAAAAGCAAAGATGAGAGGTCACATATAAGAGGGGGACTGTACGCTTAAGTTCTCAATATTGGAAAACAGTAGGATAGTAAAGGCAAACTACTGAGTTTATGTTTATACCCTAGTGTTGGAGCTGTAATAGGTAAAATTTGACCCTGAAAAATTAATAAATACCAATGCTGTGTGCAGTGACAAGACCAGATTTGCAATACTGTAGCAAGTTTATGCGTCTGCACTTTGAAGTTAAATTTTTAAGGGTTCAAAAACAGAACAGAAAAAGATGAATTCCATGACATACGCCTTGGAATAACTGAAGAAACTCGGTGTATTTATTTCATGTAAGGGAAGACAGAGATGTGATTTGATTGAAGTCTGTAAGAACCTCTCTGTGGAACAGATTTCTAATGGAGGCTGCACCTATTCCTGGCACTAAAAGAAAGGACCACAGGCCTAAGGTTGGAAGCAGAAGGTACAAAAATGGCAGTTAGCAGAAGGCAAAAAGCTTGAAAATGTGTAGTAATGAAACATGAGGTTAATCAGGAGTTTCAGTCATCCAAGCAGCCCAACTTATAAGCAAACAAAAAGATGTCTTGATTTCACTGGGACACAACCTCCACATAGCTCAAATAAAGAACATACTCTTCCGATGATCAGAACCAGCACTAGTAAGGATACAACAGTCCTCCTACTAGCAAACTTAATTCACTAATCCAGGGCTAAATATTTGCAGTCATTCGCCAAATGCAAAGGAAACCAATAAATAAAGCTGATGAATGAGGAGAAAGAAACCCATTGCCTGTGTAGCTCTAATCTACTGTAGATTTTGCACTCCATGTATGGCATACTTTCATCTCAGGGGGCAAATCCCATCCGAGAGGAAGAGGTGGCATGGGCTACCGCAGAGGATATGCAATGTTCTTTCATCAGTGACTTATTTCCCCTATAAAAGGTCTTCAGGCTCAAGCACATGACAGCCCTGTGTGTGCAGAAACAGTGTGAGTAAGTCAGGCATACCCTATAAATCTGTTTGGGGACTATTTGGTAATTACGTACTACTGTGACAATTCTGCATCAACTTGCCTTTGCTGTTGGCTAGTAAAATGCATTTGGTGAAACTAGCAACTTTCAGCTTTGTGCTCAGCAGATTTCCTGTATAAAACCAACACAATGTGGTTGGCCACCACAAAATAACTTTTCTGAGTAATAGTTTCTTCCTCAGATGACTGGTTTTTTTAAAAAAGACGACCATCTAGGATCAAGATGAAACTGAGATGTTTCCCTGTGTGCTGGAGAGAGGACTGCTCTTTGCTCTCAGCTGACAGCTTTAAATATCACATTATGCTGTCTGGGCTGACACAGTTGTCGCTATATAGTGGAAAAGTCTGTCAAGAGGAAAGACTGGAAATGGACCACTTTTGCATCCTACAGAAACTTGCACTCACAGGGCTCACACCAACTTGCAGCTACGTACCTGATCCAAATGAGAACTCCAGGCAAGTGGCAGCTGATGGACAAACCACCCACTACAGTTTCTCTCCTGTGAACAGCACCCACCTACATCTCCCAGCAGAAACATTTCATTTCAGAAATATCAAAATTATCAGTTTTGACATCATTCATGATTTCTGAAGGAACCTGACATAATGTGCAAAAGGTTTCAAACGCTCCAATAATGCACTTCTCAGCAACTAAACTTTCTAGCATAGTTTGTCCCTGCTGCTGCTTAACAAAAACGTCACATTTACACAGACAAACTCATTCTGCACCTAGGGCAAGGGTGACTGGCTGTAGCCGATTGAAAATTTCAACTCCAGTCTTGGTTACCTTTCTGCAGTTTCAGACCCAATAAGGGTCACGGCCATGGCAGTCACAGCAGGAGGATAAAAGCTCCCTGGGTAAAGTTTCCTTTTTGTTAGAAGGACTCTTCTTTCCTCCTCACGTGCTTTTGACATCAGCAGTCAGTGAACCCAGAGACATGCATTGCTCGAAGGATTTGTGGAGCTTGGCAAATAATGTTCTTGTGTTCCCCATCTCACCACTCTTTTGGATACCGTGAGTCCAACAAAGGGTGAAAGACACATTTCCCATTCGGAGGGCGAATGCAGATGCCGCTGAGCCCAGGTGGGTGCTGAAGAGGCAAAGGAGGAGCAGACCAGAAGGCCCAACACCCTTGCAGGGGTTTTACGCCAGCACTGCGGGCTCCCAGCAGGGTCCCCGTATAAATGAGGGTACCCTTGTCAATCACACCGTGTGTCCTTGGGAGGGGAGCAGGAGCCAGCAGGAAGCTTCAGCCAAAATCAAGTTAGATGAATGTGTAACTACTTGGTAACTACTTACCAAGAGCCATTTCTTCTCCCATTAAACTCCAGCAGGGACTGGCTGCTACAACATCCCCTCTGCCTCCTTGCCTAAACACGCACTTGGAAGACAGGCATGATTAGAAATGAAGCGACCTGGGATCAACAGGGAACTGTCAGCTTCCAGGTCACACGCAGGGAGCGCTTGCTAACAAGGGGGATGGCTGCTGTAAGCAAACTCCTGCTTCATGCTGGAGCCTGAGGATGCTCACGGTCTCCCCTTGGCTCAGATGCAATAACTTTTTAATTCTGCATTGCTGTGAGGGCTCAACGTCTCACCAGATGGGCAGCAGGAGTAAAGTCAGTCGCTTTTCACCTGGTTCCACGGCTGCTGGGTGCAGGGACTGGCACAGCCTGCTTTTAGCTGGGGGCAGAATCTCACTGCTCTTTCAGTGCGCTAGTTTTTCCAGTGACTTGTTTAGACTACCAGGGCCACAGCTGTGTCCCATGAAGGCCAGGACTAGGGGTGGGTACGCATAGAAAAGAATCTGCAGTTTTCCCCTGGAGAAAAGCACCATTCAATCAGCTTTCAGACAGTAGGTGTTGCAGCAAAGGACAGTAATTTTATAAGCCAGCACTGTTTGTTATGAGTCTGATTCAGACTCCCATGTATTATAACATGACTATTTTTACTTCCAGAGCCAAACAACCAAATAGTACACTTCCCAGTGAACACAGTGGACAAGAGGTAATCTCAAGCTTCGTTAGTTCAGGTATTGTATGAAACAGGTAAGGGATGCAGGAGAACAGACAGCATAGTCTCTCCATGCCTGCCATCTGGGTAAATAAGCATGTGGGGAAAATCCATTGCAGTCCCATTTACAGAGTGTCTTCTTGGGTTTGTAATACAGGATTCCCTCTCTGCTAGTTCATTAATCAGCATCCCTCACACTGGAGCTTTCCTTATGGCGGCTTCCCATTAATGCCACAATTGTCATCACTCCAACACGCCAGTGTTCCCAGTGGGAATTCCCCCTAACGCCAGCACTACAGTAAACAGGCAGCCCAGCAAGCAGGACCCCACATGTGGCATTACAAGAGGGCAGCACTGGGTGCCTGTTTACATCCCAAGGATTACTGCTGCAGTAAAGCCAAGCACTGCCTTGAAATGCTCGCATGTAAAGGGACCTTCACCCGCCTGGGACTCCCCTTCTCGTCTGCAAGGAACATGCAGCCTTTTCTTGCCTCTAGCTTCCCCCAGCTTTTACACAAACAGCGAGTTCTCTTTTTGCTAGCAGACAGTATTTAGGCAAATCCAAGGCAACCCTTAAGTGTTTAAAATCCAAGATTCACCCCTTTTTTCATTTATTGAGGCTTCATGCTAAACAAGAAGGAATTCAGAGGTTTTGTTCTGCCTTTATGGCATAGTACGAGCTGACTCTTAGACCATGTCCTTTGCTCAGTGCCTTAGGCACTGTATTGGCCCGTTAATTACGAAGCTGGGCTTAACCCCTTCCCTTTTGAAATCTGGAGGGAAGTCAGACTACAGCCTCTCACAGACCAGGCTTTGGGGCAGATCCCTTTGACTGATCAGCCTTCATGAGCCTCAAAAGTATTGTTTTCTGCAGACAACATAAGGAGAAGGGATATGTCACGTCTCAACCCCCAGCCAAAGCCACCGAACCCAGCCGAGGACAGCTACTGAGGCCCACATTCTCACCTGCTTGTAACATGACAGGGATAGAGGTAACTCCAAAGGTCTAGCAAAACACTGCCTCCCCAAAACACCCAATCCCTCCAAGTAACTGTTTTCCTGTGTTCCATATCTTTAACTTTGATTTAATAAAAGCTGCACCTAATGACTCATAATGGTAAAAGTGAATTAGCAGAAGCCCATAAGAACCTTGATAAATTTTCTTTTTTATTTGATTGTATCGTTCAAGGAAGCATCCAATGGCAGCCCAGCTATTTAGCAAATTCCTGGTTTTCACATGCTCACCAGAGATTCCTCCCAAAACCCAGGCACCTCAACTTCCAAAAGATGGTTGGCCACTGTGAAAGTACTATAGTTACTGCTCATCCATCCTCCTGGCTCTTTACTGCTGCCACCACCACATCTGTAGGACAGACTTGTACTCCTTGGCTAACAAATCCCAGGTTTTGTTCCTGTGAGGGTCCTGGAGATATCTGCAGTTGTTCATTAAAAGAAAGGAGGAGGTTGGGACCAATACGTCACAGAAATCAGCAACAGCCTGTGTGAACCCTCCATACTCTACCATCTGCAGGCGTAAGGGCTGTGCAGTGCCTGGCAGCAGCAACAAACCATGGTTCTTATTAATCACCTGTAACGGAATGAGTCCCTGTAAACACAGTCAGATGAGCCAACCTGATGAAGAGAGAGGTGTCTAGCACCAAGTCCTGTTCTCCAGGGAAATACAATAACCTACTACAACATTCACTTCAACGGGACTAAAATTTCTCCCTCTTAAGGCTCCAATGTACTGTGTTGCTGTGTCCACAAAATCAATTTATCAGTGCTGCTGCACTAAGTGCCTCCATCTGGAACGCCACTCCTCAAATCCCTACTTCCCTCCCGCCTTTGCCCACCGTCACGCAAGTGTGCCCCCACTGGAGAGCAGCCTGCACACCCAGAAATCTCCTGCTGAAAAGGTCTGGTTCTGATTGTGCCTCAATACCACAGAACAGCTGTTTACACATTTAGGTAGTAAGGAGACACACCTCTGCACACCTCACTGCCTAGCCCGCTGAGAACGCAGAGCGCAAGATCAGACCCAGGCGAAGAAAAATGTTGTTCCAGGTTGTCAGTGAGGATGCTCACCTGGGTTCTGGCTCACCCAGAGCTGGTTGACAGCAGGACTGCTGTCACTAGCTGCCACAAACCACGCTCACCCTTGCAGCCAGCAGCCTTAGACAGGCTCAGAGAAGGAAGATGCCCAACATCCCCATCAGTGAGTTGAAAGATGGCACCCAGCAGTTTGAGGCATGCATGATGTAGAGTTTGCTGTCTCTCCGCGTGACATTTAGGATCTTCCTGAGCAGTGTTCTGCACCTCAAAGTGCCCTAAAACAACTTGTAGAATAGACAGATGGAAGTTGCATATGTAACTATTAGCAGACAATCAGTCAGTGATTACTGAAAAAATGTTGTAGACAACTTCTCCCTGTAGCTATCCCTGGGTGCCTACATCTACACTACATACACTTAGTTCTGCTTAAACAGGGGTAATATCAAGCACTTCCCATACATTTGCATAAAACTGGTACAGCCACTGACCAACACACACTTTTCTACAGAAGTCATGGGGGAGAATGGACAACTGATTGCTCAAATCCACCCACACTCTTGGGACCCTATTGCTACAGAAATCATGGAGGGAATCACCAGAGCCACAAGCACAGTGTTTTCCCTGCATGCTGGTTTCATTTCAAGCTGACTCTAGGCAGCCAAAACGCAGTTCCTCTGGTGGCTGCCGCATGACTAGCCAGGCCAAAGAAGTGCAGCGAGCTGCGCCATGCAGTGCAGCAGACTACCGAAACTGCTCGTCAGGCAGCGCGGGGTGCAGCAAGTCATCCAGTGAACGCCTAATGAGCTTTTGCAAAGTCAGGGGATCAATTTAATCCATTCCTCCTCCTTAGAGCACCTGTTCAGGGTGCTGCCCCATGGGCTGGAGATCCACACTTTGTGAAGTAAGCAGGTGCAACTTCCTGCAACTCACAGAGGGTGTTACAAGGGCAAACCCACAGATGGACGCGCGGGTGGAGTTTGGTGACTCAGAGCAAACTGATGGTGCTCTCGACCCAAGCGTATATCCCTAACCGTGCTGCCTGTGCTCCTGGGCTGGCATGCCAAGGAGCAGGGTTAGTGTGATTAAGCTTCTGGGCACCAGCAATACTTGCAAAACTTGAGCATTGAAAAGATTCCAGGCGATGGAGGTTTGGGGGAGTGGGCACGATCATATTGTATACAGCTCTTCAGGAAAAGAAATACATCCCCCAATAGACACAACAGACATGCAAACATCTACTGCCAAGGAGGTAAGGCACATCTGCTTAGACTGGAAGTGGTAAGACGTCATCTATTTCACAGGAAATAATTAAGCCTATTAATGTATATTTTTACTTAGCATCATGCTTTACTCTGCTACTTTTCCCCTCACTCTTTTTAATAATCTCTTTTAGGTTCGAATAGCAAGCACCAAAATACCTCAATGATGAGGATTCCCCTGTCATGGAAAAGATACTTTCTAAGCTTTTTTCCCCCTGGAATCCTTCTTACGAATCTTCTTGCACTGGGAACATAAAATACCAGACACATCAGACATAAGCAATGCCATTTATTGAAGCTTGAAAAAAATATGTCATCATAGTTTGCTTTTTAAACCTTGAAATGTTAGAACAAGCAGTGAATGTGCCAAATACACATTTTTTTTCCTGAGCAACCTGTTGAAGCTGATGTGTCTCAGGCTAACATGATAATATAATGATATTATGCCTCTGCACTTAATACTCTATTCGGTTTTGAGAATAGTGACCATCTGGGTTAGGATCATAAATCCACCTTTACTTAAAAATGGTTATGTTATAAGAAAGGAATCTTGATAAATGGATGGGAAAGATGACTGCAAGTATTTTTAGCATAGAGGAGATATTAAGCTGATGAGTGCGATGTAAGAACCTATGTAAAACACAGCAGTGGCACTGCTCTATTAAAACAGTTCATGTTGTCACAGCCTTTTCCCTAAAGTTTTAAGCTGAGCAACAGTGATGACTGTGCTTCCCTGGGTAGAAAGATTATTTTGATTAATGTTCATAATATAATTTCACTTCATAATATAAATTCACTTTTACCCATTTCAAATGAAATTACAGCTCCCTGAAGAAAAAAATGAAGCCAGAAATGGTTTTATTCCACACTAGCCATAAGGACCACTGGAAGGGATGACCCTCCCAGTCTCCTTCCTCCCACCTCCACTATATCCACTCAGTCAGCTCCTTTCTCGTTAGTCCACATACGTGATAGCCCCACTTGAGCCCCACATGACAGCCCACTTCTGCTGACCTCTGTGGATAAAACATTGCAGGTATCTCTGAACACAGAAGAGGCTGACTCTAAAGTGAATCTAACTTTGATTTGCCCAAATCCTATCGGATTCTTCTGGGAACATCAGAAGTATCTGCACTGTCCACCAGTCCAGGTTGTCTGACCATCAGAGAACTGCCCTGGATGCAGCAGTCCAGACTCTGCGCTGCACAATGCAGCCTGAGGCCAACCCCTGCTTAAACGCTTCCCGAATCAGACGGGACACCTCCACTCCTTCACGTGATTCAGCATTTCTGCATCCAGTGGAGTAAGAACTGCCCGGATTTCTATTGCCCGAAGGGTGAGTAGCCATTCAGGACCTCAGAAGGACATAAGCACGCTGTGAAACTTAAAAAGCATTACGTCTGGCATTGGCCAGCAACACCACAGACATGTATTATTTTAAGAGTATGCGCACGTATGCTGTGTACACACATGCATGCACATGCACCATTGTAAGTCATCCCCCGTGTCTGTTATACTAGCACCATATTTTTAACAGTGGATTTTAAGTTTTATCAGCACCTATAACTGGGTTTATATTGCCATCACAGAGGTTAATAAATCTAACCTTACTCCCAGAGACTTCAAGTGAAGACGTGAGCCCTTAACCAAAGGTCACAAACCTATGAAAAAGGACAATTAGACTTGTGGCCATCATTAGGTTAATACATTATAGCCAAGCCCAATATTTCTATTAATTTTCATAAAGGTTTGTCTAGAAATAGGGCTATTGCTAGTCATAGCTCTGTAACCATAGTGACACTTGGATTCATGGCTATGTGTCTCACTCTACACTGCATGAAATGTGACATTTTCCTGTATTACAATCTCAAATTGTCAGGTAGCTAGGGAGTAAATCCTGAGATTTTCAAAAGAGCATCAACAACCCAAGGTCTCTGAATCCTACTGAATTTCAAAGAAATCTAAATGTCAGACTCCATTCAGCTCTTTTGAAAATGCCCAGCTTTGCTTCAAAGGGTTCAGTCTGGTCTCCCTAAAGTTTGTTCTGCCATTTTCTTCAATAGCAAAACAGATAGATATTTGGTTAGTGCTCTCCTAATGCTGGAGGCCCAGAGCTACGCAGATACTCTGGGTCTCAGGCTCCTGTCCCAGGTGCCCTCACCCTCACCAGGATCCAGGATTTGCACGGGGGAAAAAGGTTTGCTCTGAGTGAGGTGATGGAGTGCTCTTGTGGATGTGGGCTTACACTCTAATAGGAGATACCGGATTAAATGATAGCTCCATCACCGAATATTGGTGTGAATTACAACCTATCTACTAAAGCGGCTGATACAACAGCTTTGTTTTCATGGTACCAAGAAATGTTGTTTAAAGTGTATTTGGGAACTAACCATCCCATATTTGGTGGGGTTTTCAGGTCACACCAAGACATCTGCAGCAGAAGAAAACTGGCGAGGACAGGCTATTGCTGAGGTACCCTTTAAAGGTTCAGTCAAGTACTAAATTAACATTTTTCCTTTTGAAAAGCCCCGTGTTTCAGTTCGGCCTGTATATCATGATGTGTTATTATAAAAATCTGCTTTTAAATTTATGCAGTGAGCAAACAATTTATAGAAACACTGCCACTTCACCTTGATTCCTAAAACCAGAAAGGTGAGTGAGCATAGAGGGACCTGGCCCACAGCATAGGTCTGTTATCTGCTGCCCTGTTGGGTGCCTTCACTCAGCACTCTTGAGTAAGTGGTGCTGCTGTTTCAAGTGGGTTTCAGAAAAGAGATGGAAGAAAGAACAGTAAAACATTCATTTAAAAAAATAAAAAAATTCTTGCAAGCTTGTTTCTAGCCTCTATGCATGCCTAAGAAGTACTACTTGCTGGTACATTGCAAATTACGTTTCGAATTTTGGACCATTACAGAGAAAAATTTGAAGCAGTAAATTAGGACTGATAACCCTAAGGGGTGCATTTTCCCAGTTCTGATCACAGATTCACATTTATGTTGGATGATTCAGAAAAAAGAGGAAATGTAAAACCTGTAAACAGAAGCCCTACTCAAAGCAACTAGATAAAAACCAGCTAGTGCCGAACAGCTTGGTTGTTGTTTTCTTGGGTTTGAGGTGATTTTCTTCTAGATTTAGTGTAACTGTGTTGTTTGAGGCCTCGTTGATCCCAGTATCTTGCTTTGTTACGAATTCGGGGCTGACTACATGTGAAGCAGCACTGAGCCTGTATTGACGGCAGCACGCACTTGCCAATGCCTTTCAGCCTCTGGCAGAAGAGAACTGATAGTTGGTCTTTGCTGCAGGGTAGCCCTGTGGTGGAGAAGATGAGAAGAATTAGCTATATTTTGCTGACAAATTAGCTGTGTTTCTAGAATTTTAATCCTTTATACCAGACAGTCATGCCTATTAAGTTTCTTATTTATGATGGCTTTCTCTTCCTTTATATTACGGGTCAGCTTGAGCTCCCGAAATTTCAGGACTTCTAAGTTAACAGGTCCTATTAAACTTCACATGACCTTCTGTCTTAGAAAATACAGCATTCTTTTATTACTGCTCAGTGAGGCTTCATTTTTGCAGCAGGCATAGCTGCATAGCTCTATGTTTTTCACTTTAATGTTTCTGCTTTCAAAAACTGCCAGAGAAAGTCTAGGAACAATGATGTGTGAGTCTGGTACCTTCGTGTTCTTGTAACAGCGCATTTAAGACAAGTGCAATGGGCTGTCGGTGTGCTGCAGAGCCATGCAGGGCAGGCAGAAAAGCATATACAACTACACGTTCAGCCTGAGTACATTTCAATTTCCGCAGCACCAGAATAAGGCAGGGACTGCTACTGTATGTATTATGGTGCTGATAGGTCTGTGGTAGCTTTAATAAACCGAGATGTGTCAGATTTAGTGACATATTACAAAATGTGCATTGTCATCTGTGAGAAGAGATGGCTAGGGAAAGTCAAGGTTTACAAAAGCAGGAACGTGGCGAATTAGCTGAAGGCAAGGATGTTGTTCAGCAAATCCCTTAACACTAGAACTAGGGAAACTCAATGAAACTAGTATAAAGGCAGTTTAAAACAGATATAAGCACTTATTTTCACAGCAGGCTGTGAACCTCTGGAATTTGCTGCCACAGGAGAGGGTGGAAGCAAACAGCATCGCAGGGTTAAAAAGTGATGCAACATATTCATGAGAAAAGTTCCGTAAGTTTAAACTAAAATGTACTTAAAAGTATGCCTTTAATAGTCCTAATATGTCAGTTGGGAATGCTGGAGGAATACTGTGAAAATAAATCACAGGAAAGGACCAAACTCCCTTATTCTCCCTAAGCAGCATCTTCTAATGCATTGCTGGAGACACAGTATTGGGTTGCATGGACCACTGATCTACCCAGTAGGGCATTTCTTACGTTTACTGGCCCCTTGAGCTTTTTTTCACAGCAATAACTGTTACTACTCTGTGAAGGTAGTATTTATCTGAGTCTGTCTTTCTGAACATGACAGGGACAGGAGATATGCAGACCAATTCAATCCTGGGGCAATACATGTGCTAAAGATCTTCGAACAGCAGCAGTGATGCATCACTCTTGAGTATATGCCAGATCTGCACCACCCTCAGAGGTCAACCTCTTTGTCTCACTGCCAGAGTGGACCCTTACTGCTGACTTGCTAATAGGGAAGAATCCTCCTCCAAAAGGCCTTTGAAGGCTCTTCCAGAAGGACTCTGAGCTGTGGCAGCTGTCACTGGAGGGTAGCTGCTGGATACTGGATAAAGACAGACTTCTGTAAGCTTCCTCCCTCCCCTGCGACTTCTCTTCTGGTCTGTTTAAACATCTACAGAACTGGGCTCCTGGGCTCTTGAAGGAGAAAGGTACAGGACACCCTGAGTCACAAAAGGACTTCACCTCTTCATTTTGGAGAGAGTTTCACACTATGGGATACTGAATTCATAGTGCAGAGACTGTAGCTGGGTTGACTGCCAGTCAGATTTTTCTTACACTGCCTGGTCTCACTTCACTCGCTTGCCCTCCCAGTTCAGAATTTGTGGTTCCCATAGGGGTATCTGTCTTAAGAAATGGCATCTGTTGGGACTCACAGCATGTCCTTCCACAGCCCTCAAAGCAGCCTGTGAGTTACTTAAAACAGGTCAATACAAGCAGACCTATTAATTTAGTTGTGGCATCATAAATTAGGGAGGCGTGCTCGGATAACTGCATTCCCCATCACGGCAACACAAAGCCAGTGGGGCTGGAGAACATCACGACGTGATTCTGCCCACAGCGCAGCTGAGCAGTAGCAGGTTAGGCTGACCTATAATTACTGAGCCTGCAATATTCACAACAAGCAGATAAACTGGGTCAGCTCCCAGTTTTTCCAGAATCTCAGCCCAAATAGAAAGCTTTTTGGAAACTGTCTGATGCGGGTGTGTTATCATACCTGCAGTTTTCCTGCACTCTTGGAGATTGCATTTCTGATACTCTGTGGGCTTGAGTTTATCCACACACATACTGTCATCTTCAGTTTCATTAGTTTCTATATTCATGCACTTCACAGTTCTTTGCTGAATGCCCCCTCCACAAGAAACGGTGCACTGAAAGAGAGCAATTTTAACATATATAAACATCTGTTACATGGAAATTGTGTAATATGCCAATATTTGAGCTGTAACGTGACAGGAAGCTAGAAATGCCATCTGATTCAGAACCAATGACACGGAAGTACTTTGTGTACTGTATTCTTCATCCAGACACCTCCATGGTGCATTGTGGCCACATTTGGCAGGATTCAGTGGAGGGTAAGTAGTACAAATACAGCATTTTGGAATGTGTAACCAGGGTGAGATGACCGTTTTCTACAGACTATGAGGATGACCTGAAATGCCAGTCCTACAAAGTTAAGAGAGTAGTAATCCAAATTAGTACTGCACACTGACACTTTTTGTTTCCTGTTTTTTCTCACCATCTAAAAACTAAACATAAATAATCAATTGCAATGTTAGGTCTAGAAATGACTGAGCCTGAAGACTTAAAAAAAGCTCAGTGAGATGTTTTTTCTTTGGTGACATTTACACTGTGGTTACCCTTACTTTATGGCCACAAAACAACTGCCAGCTGCTTGTTCTGGCTGCACACAGATGGCCACAAAAGAACATTTTCAAAACATTTTCCTGTACTATTCTGTAAATTTACTTAATTCTTCTGATATCCCAGAGCGTCTGAAAACTCCAGTTAACTTTAAATTCTTTTTCTCTTCAGATAAATAGTGGCCAGCAAGACAAATACTTCAACAGACAGAGAACGCTGGCTGAAGAAGCACAGAGATGAAGACAGGACTGGTAACTCTTCTATTTTTCTGCAAATTATCCTCTCTGTAATGCACATCTCTGTGCATAAGACAACATTACTGATGTGAAGTACATTAAAAGATCTTAGGTACTCCTGCAGCAACTTTAGATTAATGTTTAAAATAGTTTTTTTATAAAGTAAAATAAATGTGATCAATAAATCAGTAAAATAGCTGCTATACATTTTGGTATTCACTTGCTTATTTTATGCACGTCCCAACATTTTCAGTTCCATATTAAGTGTTAGAGTTACACTAACTCTTTATCACATTATACTCATATCCCACCTAATGGCTTTATGTCACAAAAAACTCATTAAATTTTCTGGGTTAAATGACCTGCCTTTATTTTCTTATTTGTGGGTCCTGGCTTTTGGTGTTCTTTCAATGTTCTCTTCCGCTGTGACGACTATTTGTAATGTATGCATAGGTTTATTAAGGAAACTGGAGAGGAAGTTTTACTATATATACCAGTTTCTTTATAACTAAACATGTATTGCAGATGCTGGAAGGTTCCCCAAAGATACACCCCGTATCTGTCAATTAGATTTCCAGTACACAGTAGCATAAGTAGGCTATTGGTCAAAATTCAGAATTTCTGTTTGAGTGGGCAAGTCCAATATTCCACAAAGTTGCTTTAAGGGTCACCTCCCTGCCCCACTCTCCCCCCAGCCTTCCCGCCCAATAGTCTCAAACAGCAAAACATTACAATGACTGGAGAGGCTCCGGAAGCACGGACAGATCAAACAGCCTGGTTGTACTTGGAAGGATTCAGCTAGGCACGCATCAGGGACTTGTATTAGCAATTCAAGCTTTCCTCTCCCCCTCTAAAGATGTTCTGTCCTGTCATCTTCTTGAAGTGTTACCTTATTGTATATATAACTGAACACGGTTGAATTTACTACCCAGTAGCCTCTTACAGTGGAAAATTTCAAGTGAGAAATGGAAGAATGTCAATGGCAACCCCTTTTTTTATTAGAAAAGGAAAAAAATAAAACCAGCCTTCCATCCAACAACATCTGATGCGGCAACCAATGTTTATCACCTGAAGCAAACAAGATGGGCTGCCTCTGAAATGTTTAGTAATATTTTCAAAAGTTCTTCCTTTGTAGCTCCAGCTATACATAAGAAACTGTACTTGCCATAGGTACTGAAGTTCACAGACAAGTGGCTAATAAGACCAAATAGAGCCAACTCATGAAACAAACAAACCAAAAAAGAACTGGATCCTACCGGGCCCCATGTCTGGTTATTCCATTGAGTACAAGGTTGCCTGTTACATGATGCAATGGCATTAGGTCTTTTTGTCCAGTCACAGTAGCCTTCTTCTGGGCAGTAGATACGTCGCTTTTGCTGGCCACCACCGCATGTTCTCGAACACTAACAGAAGAGGTGCACAAACCCATGAGGACAGAAGTGGGGACAGATGAGAACCCAGAAACAGATCACAAAGACAGTAGGAGATGTTTTCATTTCGAAATGTGGAGCCACAGGTAACAAGCAGCACGTCACTGACCCGTATGATTTAGAAAGATGTGCAGGGTAGCCCGCATACGAAGCCTTGCAGTCCAGATATGAAGAAAAACTCTGCACTGAGACATTTATTTCATTATAAGCTTGGAAAGAGACAGGGAAGAAGCCATTATGGGTCCAAAATACTTGGTATAAAGCTACTCCTGACACATATTAATGCAAGGAATATAGGACAAGGAATAAAGAAGTGGCAATATAAACAGGCAACACAGAACTTCTCAAGCAGCACCATGCATGAGCAACAGTAACATCCCCAACAGGAATGAGATTGGAAGTCACAGATCTGCAGGATTAATCTGCCACATTTACTGTAGGCACTACGAGTTCATGACATGCAGCATCTCATTTTTATGAGGCAGTTGAGGACATTAAAATTCGCCCAATGCATACAATAAATTGACTATTTGGCAATAAAAGCATCATACAAAGACAGTGACCCAGGTTATTTTTTAAACATTCTTTTGCTTACATTCTATTACTTGGCAACTGATTTTTTACTATTATTCACTAAGTCTGCAGTACAGCCTTGAATTACACCAAAAAATTTCACACTCTGACATGAAATAAGGTGCCAAAGGCACCAGATATACTTTGGATAATGCATTGTTCCTGTCCTACGAGGAATTGCATCCCTATGGACAGAGGACCAGAGCTGACAGCTGATCAATGAACCTTCTCAATCCAATTCTACTCAGTATCCTCAGCATGAAGACAATTGGCAGTGTGGGACCAATGGTTTTGTAAGATATTTTAAGTGGCAAACGAGGCTATCATTTGGCTACTCTTATTTTTCAACCCTTTCTGACTGCTCTGACAGGAAACCTGCAGACTGCACATAGGTCTCCTCCTTACTGCTGCTGTGACATTGCTTCCTTACAGTGGCCTGTAATTTCAGGGGCCTGTAAGGAAGCAACGTAATCGCCTCCTTTGAAATCCAAAAACATCAGGTCCACAGTGCTGCAATCATTGTGTGGCGCTTTCTCCAAAGCTGCTTTTAGTGAGAGCGAATGCTGAAATATAATCAGACCACGTGCTTTAGCTGACATAAATATGTGCCCAGCTGCCTATGAAGGTTTGTTGGCACAGATTTACATTACAAAGTGACCCAAAAGTCAGATTTATCTTACGTCTGACCTCTGTCTGGCCCAATAAAATTCCAGCACAAAAATGTAAAGGAAAATTCTAAATTAATCGTAATGAGAAAGCAACATTAAAATGGCAGCAAAAGGGATCAGTGTGAATGAATCCCATTTACTGATTCAGTAGGAGAGCTAAAATAAATCTTCCAGGCCACCTGCTTCTCTGTTTTACGGTATGGTAATTGAGAGCTCTACTTGTGTACAACGTGCAACCTTAGGAATGATTTTGGGATTTCTTACGCATGTCTGTGATAATTTTTGCTGTAACCATACACAAAGACTATAGAGCCTCTGAGTAGTACTCGCTGCCTGTCTTCCTTTGAGCAAAGTTTACCTAACAGCATGGGATCTAACAGTCACTGTGAATTCACAGCTAACTGCTCAATTTCCAAAGCCGCTTTTAAAGAAAAATACCTCATTCCAGGGCTCCACATGCCACTGCAAGCAAGGCTCCATGTTACAACTAGTGCTGAGTTGTGGTTTATATCCGAGTAGTTGGCAATGAAAAGGCCTGAGAAGTCGCTTTTCACGAACATCAATGCAGTGCACATCTCGGGTCTTGAAACCGCCGCTGCAGTTAGCAGAGCACTGTACAGAAAACAGAAAGGGGCACATGTCCAAATGATGTTCCGCTGAGGGAATGTCTCCTCCCCGGCTGCAGAGGAGGAGGAGGAGGAGGAAAAGAGGCTGGAGCTTAAAGCATCCTGACTCACCGAGGAAATCCCCAGGTTACCCTAACAACAGGGTTAGGGTAACTGTTAGGTTAGGTAAGCTGTTGTTCAGCTTACAAACTGTGATTTTCATCATAGCAAATCAGAACACAGCACATAAGTATTTCCCTTTCTTTACTGGAATATCCATTAATAATATGGATGCATATTTATTAAGGAAGTCTTGCCAGCTATTTCAAAAAATGTCACCGTGAAAGAGTCATAATGCATTAAATACAAAAAGCAAATCCTACATGCAGAGAAATTGTTGGTTCTTTAATTGTTTCTGAGGGAGGGAGGAAAGAGGCACAGCTGACTGAGTCGATTTCTCATTCAGCCATGGAAGAGGTAGGTGTCCATGGCAGCAGATCGCTCAGGCTGGCAAAACTGCTCCTCGTCTTAGCCCATAGACTTGAGTTGCTGCAGATCCCACTGGGAGATGGTGGGCTCATCCCACAGCAGCAGTTCCCACCCTCACCCTCCTCGATCCAGGAGAATCCTTACTCAAAAGCAGCCTGGGCATCAGAGAACGAGAGAGAGGAGAGAGACACCCTGAGCCTCACTCACAACCTCTGAAATTGCTTCTCAGCTTGGAGCACTACTGGTGAGCCAAGAGAGCCCTTCCAGTGCTGTATTTCTCCCCAGAGCTCGCTCCGAGGCCTCATGGAGCAACACCAGGTTCTGTCCCCACACACCAAAGCCCAGGACCTCTCCTGCTGATGGGGAAGAACTAAATTTGCTACCCCAAGGATAAGGACAAATACACATTTATTTCGCCTTCATCCAGAATCGAAGTAAATTCTGCCTACACCACTGAATAACCTCAGATCAGCTTTCACCTTCACCACCTTGATGCCATATGGCAATGGATGCTGTTCTCCTCTGCATAAATAAGCATTCTGCAGTTGAACAAGGCACCTGCATACACTGCTTCCCCTGGGAGCTGCAGGATGGATGGAAGGGGAGTCCATACTCTTGTTCACAGAAGTTTCTGTCCCTCTGGATAGAAACAATGGACAGAAGTGACTATGCAAGAAACTGAGTAGACACAGCCCTAAAATATATGCGAATTATATTTGGTAATTAATTCAGACTGTAAGATCTAGTCTGAAGTGCCTTTCTTTTACGGGAAGGGAAGAGTTAGATGAGAGTAAAGGAACAGAGAAAGCTTAACTACACTAGCAGAGGAATATAGTCATCTCGCTGTGCTAAGGTGCCTTAAAAAAGTTTTAAATGAGTAATGAGAAAAACAATTGCCCCTGGCAAAAGCAAAGAAAAATAGCTATTTTTATATATGAAATTGTAATTAGGTTTATATAGTTCAATTGCTGGAAAATAAGGGTAGCTAACACAAGAGAAATCTCCTAGAAAAAGACTTTTGTCTCAAACTGACCTCATAATTGGACTGACACTTTAAAGCATTTATTTGCCATTATCATTAAACCTGATTTCTAGCTACTTTCTGTGACATAACTATCATCTATTTGTTTCAAGAGCAATAACATTTATGAAGAAAAAATGAAGGTGAAATACACCCTACTGCAACTGGGACCGCAGAATGTCTATATATAATTTAAAATTAATTTCAGAGGCTTAAATGTGGTTATGTAATGCCTTGGCCTTGCCTGGACTTTCTAAACAGGCATGCATTTTCCATACAAATCAATTCTATGTCAAAGAGCTCAATAATATAATGAGGGCTTTGTAAGTATAACCTTTTCTGCAGACTCCTCCTTGTATGAATCTGCCCTCTAGTCCAGAGGCAACAACATTGTCTGCAAAAATTACACATACTGAAAAAGTTTGAGAGATCTATCTTTTTCTTTATTTAATCAATATTATTTCAAATAGAATTTTATAGTTTTTCTCTTTTGAGTCTTCAAATATAAACCACTGTTTGAAGCCTCAATTTTAGACAGCATGAAAACAAAATGTAACAAGTTTCAAGAAGCCACCAAAGTCTTTCCAGGTGTTCATCACACACCTTACAATACCAAAAAAAGAAGTCAAACACAATTTCTTGGGTTCTGCTTGCCACCTTGGACATTATTCTGTGTCTTGACCAGGCTTGCATACATAACTAGGACCAAATAAGACCCTAGGCATAACAGGCATTCTCCCAGTACATTTTTCTTTAGTTTCTGTAATGTAAAATGTAAGAGGTTACATTAATAGGGAACAGCCATGTTAAGTAAGAGATGAATACACACTGGCAAGGGTGAACAGGAACATGCCAACTCCCTCTCCCAAATTCCCACCTGCTTTTTAAAATTAGGACAAGCCTCTGGAGGCAGAGACCAAAAAGAAGCTCCATGCAACCATGTAGAGCTTTGCCCTAGGATCTCCACAGAACATCGACAGTGAGCCTCGCTTTAGCTCTAGATGGAAGAGTTAATGAGCATGACCCCCACACAGGAAGAACAAAATTCACAGCAGATGGGTTTCCATAAATAATTTAGTCAGGAAATTAGTAATTAGTGCTGAATGGTCAACTGGAATTTATTTATGCATTCACTGAGTAAATAATTAATTTTAAAATGAAGTATTTAGAACTCCCTACTCATCAAAGTTAGCAAGTTTACTGTTCACACACAGCTATGAATGAAGTTACCTTGCTCCAATTTCCTGCTTTCCAGCTAGCGCACGGGCGGAGATAACATTTTTTTGCAGGATCAGGCTTTTTTGTGTGCTGACAGTGAGATATGTTCCCGCTGCTGCATTCCACGTGTCTCCAGAAAGCCCCTATTCCACAGGTGGTAGAGCACTGCACAAGGGTGAGAGGAAATCCCAAGGGCAAACGCAAGATTAGTAAATCATTCCAGAAACAATCCAGGAACCTAAACATAAATACCTAGAGCCATTTTAGATGACCTAGTTTATCTGAGATGCCCCAAAGAAGATCTCAAATTCACCTAATTCTTACTTATGATTCTGAAGGAGGGCTTTTTGTTGCTTTATCAAGAAAATACCAGTTGTGATTTATACCATACGAACTCCTGCTTACTGAATCATTCTAAATCTGTACCAGCTGTTCCATCATTTCCTTCTGTGATCTTTGGGGATCCAAAGCAAAATGTCATTGCATCCAATTTTCATCATTGTGCCCTCTCTAAGCCTAATGCTGCTGATGAGATATTCAGCAAATTGAGTTCATGACGCTGAAAACCTGAAATAAATTGGGGAAGACTCTTGGGAAAAGTGTGCAGGAAAAGGATTCTTGAAACTACGAATTCAGAGAGTGGCTGTTTCCAACATTTGGGAGGGCTTCAGTGTCTGAGGTAAGAGAATATTGATCATGCCAGTCTAGATCCCAAGAGTGTACACTCTCCACTAAAAAAGTCACTATCATTATACACTGAAGCAGGAAGAGGTGAAAAGTGGCTGGAGACAGGTGTTTACCTTTTTCTCCCTTAAAAAGGCAGGGACAGCGAAATATACACATAGAGTCAAATCCAACACACGCCAAGGAGCCTGTAGCCGGCACAACAAACAGCATAAATAATCTTGTATTAAACCAGCATAATAATGAAGACAGCAACTGCAACTGTGTGGTTTCAACTACCTAAACAGAAGTGGGAGAATTAAACAGGGAAAGCTGATAAGTGTCCTCGCAAAGCTGAAGCTAAGGCAGGAAAAAAAAAAGACCATGGAAGATTCAACCAGATTCAACCAGAGAAATGGAGAAATGGTTAATGGCCACAAGAAAGAAAGATTTTTTTAAAAAAACTGCACATTATGAAGAGCATGAATCTGCAATGCTTCTGCTGCATGCCATCTCCAGCTTCCAAGATTCCCAGCACATCTGCCCAAGAGGCCACAAAGATCGCCAAAGGGGACTGCATATAGCTCTTCAGTTTTGCAGTGTCACATACATATCCAAGACAACTTGTCTGTTCAAGAAGATGGACTGTCTTTGCCTTGGCTGCCGACTGTTCGATAGGTCCCCCAAACCCTGCCTGACAAGACGTCATTGAAGGGCTGCTTAGTCTTTGACCAAAGCCCCATTCTCAGCTTTCAAGCTCCAGGGATGATGCTGGGCAGACCATACTCACAAAGCTTTATGTTCTTTTTTGAGGGACACGAAACACAGCAGGATTCTTTCAAGAAATGCTGTGTGCAGGCACAGAGACAAGACAGAAGGCATGATGCTGGAAGAAATCTTCAGCTTTCCTGACCATGAAGGATGATGATTGGAAGATGTACATATATATACTTGCTCTGAAGTCCAGGAACAGTTAAGAGGCAGGCTTATTCCTTTTCCCTTCAGTCATTCAGGAACCAAGACTTCCTCTTGTCACAGTTGTTGTCTCTTACAGGTGCAGGTGACCTTTCATGACCAGTAACAGAGGTGCATAATGAGAAGCTCTGGTGGTAATGCAGTATCTTTGGCACCCAGAAAGCTCTTAGAAAGGGAAAATGACATCCCAGAATGACTTGGGAAAGTCATGGGAAAGACGTTAAAAGTTACAGACAGAGGCACTGGTGTCACTGGGCACTGTTTTGCCCTACTCCAGTTAGCACTCTCCCTTGGGAGGTAAGTGTCAATAGTGTTATGGGACAAGTCACACCATTCTGTCTCAGTGACTATCACTATTCTTGGGCACTATTTACTACTATAGACATATTCTAAAAAGCAAAGAAATGTTAGAATATTGGCAGTCACTAAAAGAGAAAAATAGACAGCATAGCAAGAGATTTATCTAGATATATGTAGTGGTCTTGAAATATCAGTGCCTTGGAGAGATGCCATCTAAAAACAGGCACAAATTTTTACTAGGGACAGGTAAATAGAAAGAACAAAAATAAAGTTGGAAAATTGTAGAATAAAAATGAATTTAAAGTAATGAACATTAAGAAAAGGTTCTGTGACTGTCAGAATCTAAGTGTGGGGGGAAATACAAAATTTTTCTTTTGTGAGGAAGACAAAAGCTGACTTGTTTACAGAATCACAGAATGGTTGAGTTTGGAAAGGACCTCTGGATGTCATCTCGTCCAAGCCCCCCTACTCAGGCAGAACCACCTAAAGCCAGTTGCCCAGGGCCACGTACAGATGGCTTCAGAATATCTCCAAGGACAGAAATTCCACAATTCTCTTTTTACCACCTTTTCGTCTTCAAATTTAAAAAAAAAAAAAAAAATTAAACATGCCAGGCTTCACATAAAGTTAACAAGAAACAATAGCTTGAACGAGAATAGAAAGAGATTACTAAAACATTAAATAATAGTAAAGTTAGATGCATTAAGTACCCTCTAATAGATTTAATCAGCTTGGTGAAACTGAATGTATTGACATTACCTCAACAGTCATTCAAGTGTTCCTCAATAACCTTTGAAATGTTAAGAATTATTTTTCACAATAGATTGAGAAAGTCCCAGAGGATTGGAGAAGAACACCTTTCTCTATTTTTAGGAAAAGAAAAACGTGGATCTTAATGGAACGTTTCACCTAACTTTACTTCACAAGAAGATACGAAAGCAAATTATTAAACCATCAAGATTGAAATGGTAAATACTAAAGACGACGATAAAGCAATAAAATAGCCGACATGGACCTCTATAGAACAAATTATTCAAGCCAGTCTGGTATCCTTCTCTGACAGGGGTTCATGGCTTAATGAAAATAGAGCGCCAGCTGATATGACGCATTTTCACATAATCTCATAGAGCATTCTTTTAGCAAACGATGGAAATATGGTCCAGGTGAAATAACTACAAGATAGGTGCACAGCTAACTGAAAAACTGTAATAAAGTGGTCCTCAGTGATTCAGTGTCAAAATTAAAACATTTCTAATATGGTTTTACAGGGCTCTGCCCAGAGCCAAGCTCTCTTCAGTACTTTCATTAACTAACTGAATGGTGAAAGCCAGCATGCATGCAACGTTTGCAGATGATGCCAAGTTGTGAGAGTTGGCAGGCATGTTGGAGGACACAATCTGAATTCAGAAACATTTCACTAAGTTCAAAAATTGTAAGAAAACAGTAATCTGAAAAACATGCAGTATACTACATTTAGGGAGAACTCTTTATACATACATACCTACATACATACATATATACACACAAACATCCCCCCCCCAAAACTGAGAACCTCTGCTGATCCAGAAATAACATATTAAGGGATCCAGAGTTTACAATGGACCACAAATTGAATAAATCAAAGTGGGACGGTTACAAAACAAGACAGATGTCATCGCAACATTCATAAAGAGGGTCATATATAAATCCATAGCAATTATTCCATTTTATTTGCCACATGTCAGCTGGGGCTATAATGAGCATAACTGATGAAGAAATATATGATGAAACTGAAGCAAGGCCAGAGGAGAACAATGAAGTCACCAGATATTTAGAAAACACAAGGAAAATATGCAAGGAACCGGATTGTTTTGTTTAGAAATCAGGCACTAAAACAGTTATTAGGAAGACAATTATCTTCCATGGCCGGCATATAAAAATGAGAATCTTCATTCTCAGTACAGATGTTGGTTATGTATAATACAAATATTCCTAATGAGGGTAATGAATGACTAGGACATACTGTAGCATCTCTGTATTATAGACTTCCATTTGGGATATGATGGGCTGGGGAGCACAACCTTTGCCTGGACTTTCTCTTGTAGGCTCTTTCACTCAAGAAGATCTAAATGAAGGTCTTTGGGCATAAGCAGGAGGAAAAGCTTCACTTGTTCCACTGCAACATTCTCTAAGTTGGTGAGAAGCTAAAGCCATTCTCACCTGGCCATGGGAAGGCACAAGATGAAACTCAGACGAGGTCTCCAGATCAGGACCCTTGGCTGTGCTGAATAGCTTGATTAAAAAACACCATCAGAAAAGTGAGGTAACTTGTTCAGATATCAAAATCTCTCACTCTGGATATCGTGATTTGAAGAATATAACATACATTAGCATAAAAAGAACTCCGTTTACATAAAATCAAAATTCTATGGTGGGAAGGATATTAAATGTAAGTTTGTAAAATGTGAGTAGGCCCCCTGATAACTATATTGTCTTATTATAGTTGCTAGAATTGTGCATTTGCCCTCTCAACAGTCCTGACCCCACAGAAACTACTGTCTCAGGACACAGCAAGGCAACAGCACAGAAACCTAATTGTCAAAACGTCTGGCGGTGTTAGTAAAGGAAAGTCAGTAGCAATATACAAAAAAATCCTAAGGACTTCTCTGAGGCCACAAAAAACTTTGCAATCTATATTGGTGTGCACAAAAAGTTTAAGTTACCCAAGTAGTATAACAACTCAGTAATGACCAGGCACAAGTCATCACCTTTCAGACCAAATATCTTCCAAATGCTTTAACACTTCAAAAGAGTTTTCAAACTCCCTGTAAGCCGTACTTGCTTCAATTAACCAAACAGAAAGATCTTTCGAAAGTGAGTATTACGGGATGTTAATGCCTGTTCTGACTGAATTTCATTACCTTTTTAATTTCTAAAGTTCATTCTGCCACAGGCATTATGGCAGATAAAATAACTGTCCTTTTTGACATTCAAACAAGACATAGTGTAACACGGTGGTCAGGTGCTGTGTACAAAGAATACTGTCCAGCCACAAGCACTGTCCTGACGACTTATATTTTTATGTCAACCAGACAAAATGCTTTACCAATCCTAAAATGCAGTTCCAATACACAATCACCGACACTTCAAACAAAGGTGCAGAAATACATATTACCATGTCTCCCCATGGACACGTGCTTGACAAATTACCAACGCTGGATATGCCAGTTTAACTTTGGGCTAATATTCTTGTCTTTGTTTGTAGATTCAAACTGTTTTTACCAGGCTGAATGCTGCTCTGAGCTGGGAAACATTTGTCTAACGGTGAATACAAACGCTGATGGTGGGATGAGATAGAAATGCACCACAAAACTCTTATGCTGGTAGCCAACTGAACTAAAATATATATTTAAGTATCTATGGTATTAATGTGTTTTATGCAGTAATAAAGCTAGCCTAACTATATGAACCTGATCACATACTAAGTTATAAAACACCCATAATTTAGACAGAAATGACATGTAAGTGAATGTTATAAACTAATAGCACATCTACAGCTAACTTGCATTATGCACTTTTTTTGTAAATACAAGCATATACATTTGGTATCTCCAGGATTTATCTAATAGCTTATTTTTTTGCTGTGCTCTAAAACAAAACTCTTGAGGTATTTCTGGTTCTAGTCAAACCTAAATGTCATGGTCCTGGAAGAGGAATAGACTGGACTGGACTAAACTAGACTAGACTATTTCAGTTGGAAGGGACCTACAGTGATCACGTAGTCCAACTGCCTGACCACTTCAGGGCTGACCAAAAGATTAAGCATCTTATTAAGGGCATTGTGCAAATGTCTCTGAAACACTGACAGCCCTGGGGCACCGACACCTCTCCAGGGAGCCTGTTCCAGCGTGTGACCACCCTCTGGGGAAAGAAATGCTTCCTAATGTCCAGTCTAGACCTCCCCTGGTGCAGCTGTGAGCCATTCCCCCACGTCCTGTCACTGGGTACCAGGGAGAAGAGCTCAGCACCTCCCTCTCCACGTCCCCTCCTCAGGAAGCTGCAGCGAGCAATGAGGTCGCCCCTCAGCCCCCTTTCCTCCAAACTAGACAAGCCCAGAGTCCTCAGCCGCTCCCCACAGCACGTTCCTTCCAGCCCCTTCACCAGCTTTGCTGCCCTCCCCTTTGGACTTGTCCAAGTCCCTTCCCATCCTTCTGGAATGGTGGGGCCCAGAAGTGCACGCAGTGCTCAAGGTGAGGCCGCACCAACGCCGAATACAGCGGGACCATCCCCTCTTCTGACGGGCTGGTGATGCTGTGCCTGATGCCGCCCGGGATGCGGTTTGCCCTCGGCTGCCAGGGCACACTGCCCACTCACATGGAGCCAGCTGCCCACCGGCACCCCACATCCCTTTCGGCAGGGCTGCTCCCCACCCACTCCTCTCCCAGTTTATACTTGTGCTGCCGTTATTCTGTCCCAGGGGCAGAATCTGACATTTGGATTTGTTAAATTTCATACCATTAGTCATTACCCAGTGTTCCAATCTACCTGGAACACAACTAGCCCCAGAATTAAACTGCGAGGAGCACTGCTGGTGTCTGGTCACCAGCCAGATGCAGCTTCATTTTCACTACAGCCCTTCGAGCCCTGCCCTCCAGACAGCTCTTCAACCAGCGCACCGTGAACCTCCCCACCACACAGCTGGACAACCTGTCCAGAAGGATGCTGTGATGGACAGTATCAAAAGCCTTACTAGTATCCAGAAGAACTACATCCACAGCCTTCCCTCCCTCCGCTTATCATAGATGGATATTAAATTACTTAAATGGGACTTTCCCTTTGTGAACCCACGCTGCGTGTGCCTGATGATTCCAGTATTTTTTAAATGCCTTTCAGTATAAATGCCCAGTATAATCTTCTGCAGAATCTTTCCATGAACTGAAGTTAGACTAAAAGGTCTTTAGTTCCCTGGGTCTTCCCTCACACCTTTTTTGTAAAGTGGAAAAACACTGGCTAGCTTACAGTCAGCAGGGACCTCCCCACGACTCCCAAGACCTTTGGTAGAGGATCGAGAGGGGTCCTGCCATAATATCCGCTAGCTCCTTCAGTACTCTGGGGTGAAGCCCATCAGGCCCCACAGCCTTGTGAACATTCAGTTGATACAGCTGGTCCCTTACAATTTCAGTGTCCAGTTATGCATAGGTTTGCAGAATCCATAAATACAGACACATTCTATGTAAACTATCTAATATTTGATATTCCAGGTTACCAATTTTTTTGTGTGAAAAGTATTTCATTTGAATGTATGATACTAATTTTAGATAATGGTGACAAACAAGAAGGTTTATTTCTTCAGCAGTGTTTCAGACAGCTGATCACACTCTCCACTTCTTATGAGTTAAAAATAACTTACCTCACTCCAGTTACCTACTATCCAGTAGGCGTCACCAGGTAAATTGTTGGATGTCATTAGGTGGCTATTTTCTGCAACATTCATCAAAACACCCTCAGATGTTGCACTTTGGTTCCTGAGAGCATGTTCGTGAGCTGATGATGATTGTGTGCTGGAGGTTTCTGTGTCAGGTAGCTTCTTTTCTCTATTGTCATCAGTCTGGTCTCTTGGTACATGACCAAACACTGTGGGCATTACTGTGACCGATGCTTGTGGGGTAGTTACTTCTACAACAGGCACATAAACTTTCATACTGATATAGTTTGCTGTTGTTGGAAATGCCAACCCTGGTGCTTCTCTGCTAACAGGAAGGAGCGTAGAAGGCTCTTGGTGATGAGATGCTGGCGGGGGCTGAGAAGTCACACTCTCATTTTGAAGGACAGCAGAGCTGGTGTCCAGGGTTGTGCTCCTGTTTCTGATTTCAAGATTGAGTTCTGTGCTGTAAAGGATATCCATTGGTTTCTCACTGCCTCCAACTGAGCCATCAATGTTGTCAGATTCTTCGGTTAAGTAATCATAGCTAGAAGTTATTTCTGGACTACTGGTAAAAGAGGAGACAGGAGCGTCCTCACTTCTTTGCACCTCACTCTCTACAGTAGAAACTAACTCACTTTCAGAAGTATTTTCAGCATGCCTTATAATTTCAGTACTTAAACTATTATGAAAAGGCTGTGAAGTAGTATTTTGGTGTGAACTATTTTCAGTAGAAACAGCCAGATAACTGTAAACACCACTTGGTCCAGCAAAATTATTTTGTAATGTTTTGTTGGCTGTTCCTTCTTTTTCTGAGACATTACCCCAGCTAGAGGATGTAGGCAAACAGGGAGTTACACTTTCAGGCTTGGGTATTTTTGTTGTTGTATGGGACCTTGGACTTGGCATGGGTATTCTGTCAGGAGGACTCTGTTTGGGATTAGTAGTTGTTTTTCTGATTATGATCTTTCCTCTTCTGGGTGCCAGTGGGGGTATTAGAAGTCTTCCAGCAGAAGGACATTGCTGAAGACCACACAGGGCCTTGGAGTTTGGTCTCTTGGAAGTATCACATGGCTCATCATTATTTTTGGCACAAGTAACATTACGAGTCCTTATTCCACCACCACAAGTAACCGTGCACTGCAAATTAAACAGAATTAATATATCTCCCATCTTCATTCTGATGCACATATCAAAAAAAAAGAAGTATCTAATGGTATCGGTTTATAAAAAAGATGCATCATTATAAATAATTAATAACAAAGCTTGTTCCTGAGAAACAAGCCCTTCATTCTAGCGATGCTCTGCTATCATGGAGTGCCTTCTGAATTTTTAGAACAGTAAATGTCACCTTAGGGAAAGAGCAGTGAAAAAAGACTATTCGAAGAAAAATATGAAAGTAATAGGCTAGAATTTGATTTCTTCAGTGATTCACAAAAGCTATTTAGCCAATACCTTTTCCACCAGCATTATAAAAAACAGACTAAAAACCTGCCACCAAAACCATAGCTGTTTGGCTCTGTGCTGGCTACTCGCAGTGCCACAAACCCACTGTGATTATCCATGCAGCTCACAGATCCTTTTTGACTTTATGAAACTGATTTTTCATTCAATCTTAGTGAAACCACCACATGCTGCGAGGGCTGCTAGGATGTCTCTCCTAAATTACAGACTACTGAAAGTAATTAACCTATCTGGCTTCTATTTAAATGGGAGCACTGTTGTGTATAAAGGGTGCTGGAAGCTAAGGAGACCCATTTTTTTCTGTGATGTTTTTCATCCTCAGCCCCACAGGCACAGCCATCCTTTCAGCAGCTGTCACTCCACTGAGGACTTTTTGAAATTTCAACACACTTCTCTGCTTTGAGGTACTAAGGCTGGATGACTGGTTTGGTAGGAATGGAGGTGTTACATGCAACCTACTCGAGGAAGCCTTCCTAGGATGCAAGGAATCCTGACCAGCTAATTCAGCTGGCTTAAACCAGGTGCCCAACATGAAGTGATGAGCACTCCTATTGCCAGCACTTTAAAGGCCCTGGGATATCTAACCCTTTTTAGAGCTAGTCTAGGTCACGGGGCAGTAGAAATACCAGTGACTTTGTGTTACTGGGGTCCTCTGTGTTGTTAGTATCTGCAAAATAACACCAGCTCTGCATCAACAGGAGCAGCGAAGAAAGCAGAGTGACCTCAGGGTAGGTAAGTTCATGTCTGTCCTCCTTGCACTTCTAGCTGTATAGCTCATTTAAATTACTAAGAGCTCTGTAAGTTTGCACGAGCTGCAATTTGACCTCTGAAGTTATTCAGTAAAGGATTTTGCTTATTGATGAAGAGAGCAACTATCAACGCTACGTTGCTGCTTACACAGAAACACAACACACTTACTATGTCAGATGTTGCCACTTGGATGATTTAGATTAGCATTTGTGTGAGTTAAAAAGGAACATCCAACCTCATTAGTTTTTTGGGGTAATGGCTGTTTCCCAGAAACAGCTTTGAAAAATCTCAGACTTGAAATCAGATTTGAAAAATCAGCTTTGAAAATTTGATCATCCCCTCTTCTGATGGGCTGGTGATGCTGTGCCTGATGCCGCCCGGGATGCGGTTTGCCCTCGGCTGCCAGGGCACACTGCCCACTCACATGGAGCCAGCTGCCCACCGGCACCCCACATCCCTTTCGGCAGGGCTGCTCCCCACCTGCTCCTCTCCCAGTTTATACTTGTGCCAGCATTACTCTGTCCCGGGTGCAGAATCTGACATTTCTTCCTGTTAAATTTCACCCCACTAATCATCACCCAGTGCTCCAAAATTATCTAGGTCCCTCTGCAAGGCCTCCTGTCCCTGAAGAGTCAACAGCACCTCCCAGTTTGGTGCGAACTTCCTAATGGTGCTTTAAACTCCTGCATCCAGATTATTGGTCTTGGAAGTTTTGAAAAACTTGGTAAACTTAATTTTTATTGACAGCTGAAACAGAATATATTTGTTGTGGTTTTGTTGTCACAATTGTCAGCTACACTGATAGCTACACTGCCTTTTTGAGGTGAACCATGAGCAAGTCGTACTTCAACGGAAGAGAACAAAATAATTTTGAAACTTCACGTGACTCAAATCCTACTTCTCCTGACTCCAGAAGAATTATCTTCATGCATTTTTAGTTTTCATGGAGGAGCAGACTGCTCCACTTGTTGGGGACTCTGAACTCTCCTTGCCTTCAATGTAAAGTGAAGTTGTGAAACATCTGTGGAAACCAGCAACCTAATCTAAAGAAAGCTAAGAAGTGTGAGGTCCTTCCACAGACTAAAACCTATGACAAAGCACATCAAATGAGTGCTCCCTACTAACAAACATTGCAGAATATGCTGCAGTATATTTAAACAAATCTAGTATACTGCAGTCAACATTTTGATGACCTCATATTCTTCTGTTCATCAGCTGCCAGTGAAATAACTGCATAATATTTAATTAAATCTTGAAGAATTCTATTGTTTGTCAGGGCTTCAGATTAATACTAGAAATAAAAGGCTTGCATGCTGTGGCAAAAACAGCAGTTATGAATGCAAGAGATATGTATGTAAAGAATGTAAAAATGCTTCTTTGTAGGCCTACAGACACAGCACAAAGCCTCCTCCCATCTGGTTCACAGCAGATTTTTAGCATGCAAGCACGCTCTGCTCTACAATCCCAAAAGCTCAGCAAGCCAAGCCCTTAGAAACAGCTAACACGCAACACGTCCTGAGGTCTTCAGCAAGCAGGGCAGCTCTTTTACTTCTGCACAAAGGATTTGTGCAAACATCTTAACAAACAAAAACTCCATTTTTTTAAAAAAGGCAAAAAAGCATGTCATTAGTCCTCTCTGTTGACTATAATAGGTCATTTTGAACAAAAGTTCGGTATTATAGTTAATATGAATTTACCTCAGTCCAGTTGCTCACTGTCCAGTCAGATGGGCACAAGACATCTCTGTTGCATGACAGATGGGTCTTTGGTTTAAGCAGGTGTTGGCACTCTGTGACAGCCAGTGCCTGCTCATCAGATCCCACCGTTTGGATGCAAAGAACAGTTCGCTTCTTCTGGCCTGTTGGACCACATGTGGTCGAACATTTCTGCCATTCTCCTGCCCACCATCTGAAAAACAGGGGGGTGAGAAAGAAACATCAAAAAACAATCCATCACAAGCACATTAAGGAAAAGGTCAGAGAGTACAAGAAAAAGAACCAGTCATTTAAATTCTAGGTTCAGCTGTATGTTTTTTGTATTAAGTCCAGATCACTCAAACCTTCTTGTTTGCCCTGTGCTCCCATCACTCCCAGTCACTGAAAGACAGCAGCAGGCACCAAGTATTATGTTTCTACAATACATAAGAATCTACTGAGCAGATGGCCTTTCAAATACAAATTTGAGGAACAGCTAGCACGTTTAATACCCTATTCATTCTATCCTATTTTTTATCTGCTTATTGCTACCTCAGTACAAAAATTCCAGCTCTTCAGGGAGTTAGTCAATGGGATGCCTGGGAAACTGCCCTCAGGGACAAGGGAGCAGAACAGAGCCGGCAGATCTTTAAGGATGCTATCCACTTGATCCCCAGGTGTAAGAAATTAGAAAAGGAAGGCAAAAGACTGGCATGGCTGAGTCGAAAACTGCTAAACAGCAAGAAAGAGATGCACAGGCAGTGGAAGCAGGGACAGGTATCCTAGGAACAGTATAGGGAAGCTGCCCAGTTGTGCAGGGATGGGGTCTGGAAGGCCAAGGCATGGCTGGAGTTGAACTTGGCAAGGGATGAAAAGAACAGTAAGAAGAGCTTCGACAGGTACGTCAGAGATGGGTGGACGAGGAATTGGTTAGATGGCCACATCCAAAGGGCAGTGGTCAATGTCTCAGTGTCCAGATGGAGATTGGTGACACAACTGCTGTCCCTCAGGGGTCCATACTGGCACTAGTGCTATTCAATACCTTCACCGATGACACAGACAGTGGGATCAAGCGCGCCCTCAGCAAGCCTGTGGATGACACCAACCTGAGCGGTGTGGCTCTCACACCCTAGCAAGGCAATGCCATTCAGAGGGACCTGGACAGGCTCGAGAAGTGGGCCCCTGTCACCCTCATGAGGTTCAACAAGGCCAAGCGCAGAGTCTTGNTGAAACATCTGTGGAAACCAGCAACCTAATCTAAAGAAAGCTAAGAAGTGTGAGGTCCTTCCACAGACTAAAACCTATGACAAAGCACATCAAATGAGTGCTCCCTACTAACAAACATTGCAGAATATGCTGCAGTATATTTAAACAAATCTAGTATACTGCAGTCAACATTTTGATGACCTCATATTCTTCTGTTCATCAGCTGCCAGTGAAATAACTGCATAATATTTAATTAAATCTTGAAGAATTCTATTGTTTGTCAGGGCTTCAGATTAATACTAGAAATAAAAGGCTTGCATGCTGTGGCAAAAACAGCAGTTATGAATGCAAGAGATATGTATGTAAAGAATGTAAAAATGCTTCTTTGTAGGCCTACAGACACAGCACAAAGCCTCCTCCCATCTGGTTCACAGCAGATTTTTAGCATGCAAGCACGCTCTGCTCTACAATCCCAAAAGCTCAGCAAGCCAAGCCCTTAGAAACAGCTAACACGCAACACGTCCTGAGGTCTTCAGCAAGCAGGGCAGCTCTTTTACTTCTGCACAAAGGATTTGTGCAAACATCTTAACAAACAAAAACTCCATTTTTTTAAAAAAGGCAAAAAAGCATGTCATTAGTCCTCTCTGTTGACTATAATAGGTCATTTTGAACAAAAGTTCGGTATTATAGTTAATATGAATTTACCTCAGTCCAGTTGCTCACTGTCCAGTCAGATGGGCACAAGACATCTCTGTTGCATGACAGATGGGTCTTTGGTTTAAGCAGGTGTTGGCACTCTGTGACAGCCAGTGCCTGCTCATCAGATCCCACCGTTTGGATGCAAAGAACAGTTCGCTTCTTCTGGCCTGTTGGACCACATGTGGTCGAACATTTCTGCCATTCTCCTGCCCACCATCTGAAAAACAGGGGGGTGAGAAAGAAACATCAAAAAACAATCCATCACAAGCACATTAAGGAAAAGGTCAGAGAGTACAAGAAAAAGAACCAGTCATTTAAATTCTAGGTTCAGCTGTATGTTTTTTGTATTAAGTCCAGATCACTCAAACCTTCTTGTTTGCCCTGTGCTCCCATCACTCCCAGTCACTGAAAGACAGCAGCAGGCACCAAGTATTATGTTTCTACAATACATAAGAATCTACTGAGCAGATGGCCTTTCAAATACAAATTTGAGGAACAGCTAGCACGTTTAATACCCTATTCATTCTATCCTATTTTTTATCTGCTTATTGCTACCTCAGTACAAAAATTCCAGCTCTTCAGGGAGTTAGTCAATGGGATGCCTGGGAAACTGCCCTCAGGGACAAGGGAGCAGAACAGAGCCGGCAGATCTTTAAGGATGCTATCCACTTGATCCCCAGGGGTAAGAAATTAGAAAAGGAAGGCAAAAGACTGGCATGGCTGAGTCGAAAACTGCTAAACAGCAAGAAAGAGATGCACAGGCAGTGGAAGCAGGGACAGGTATCCTAGGAACAGTATAGGGAAGCTGCCCAGTTGTGCAGGGATGGGGTCTGGAAGGCCAAGGCATGGCTGGAGTTGAACTTGGCAAGGGATGAAAAGAACAGTAAGAAGAGCTTCGACAGGTACGTCAGAGATGGGTGGACGAGGAATTGGTTAGATGGCCACATCCAAAGGGCAGTGGTCAATGTCTCAGTGTCCAGATGGAGATTGGTGACACAACTGCTGTCCCTCAGGGGTCCATACTGGCACTAGTGCTATTCAATACCTTCACCGATGACACAGACAGTGGGATCAAGCGCGCCCTCAGCAAGCCTGTGGATGACACCAACCTGAGCGGTGTGGCTCTCACACCCTAGCAAGGCAATGCCATTCAGAGGGACCTGGACAGGCTCGAGAAGTGGGCCCCTGTCACCCTCATGAGGTTCAACAAGGCCAAGCGCAGAGTCTTGCACTTAAGTCGGGACACCCACAGGATCAACAGAGGCTGGGGGATAAAGGGATTGAGAGCAGTACAGCAGTACTGCTGAAAGGGATCTGGGGCTACAGGTGGATGAAAAGCTGGACATGAGCCAGCAATGTGCGCCTGCAGCCCCGAAGGCCAACTGTCTGCTGGACTGCATCAAAAGTAGAATGGGCAGCAGGTCAAAAGAGGTGATTCCGTCCCTCTAGTCCCCTCTTTATGAGGGTCCACCTGCAGTACTGAGTACAGCTCAAGCCCTCAGCACAAGAAAGACATGGACCTGTTGGAGCAAGTCCAGAGTAGGGCCACATAGGTGATCAGAGAAGCACCTCTGCTGTGAGGACAGGCTGAGAGAGTTGGGGTTGTTCATCCTGGAGAAGAGAAAGCTCTGGGGAGACCTTAAAGCAGCCTTCCAGTATCTGAAGGGGGCCTAAAAGAAAGCTGGAGAGCAACCTTTTACAAGGGCATGTAATGACAGGATGAGGGGTAATGGCTTTAAACTAAAAGAGGGAAGGTTTAGACTATATACAAGGAAGAAATTTCTTGTGATGAGGGTGGTGAAACATTATCCCAGGTTGCCCAGAGAGGCTGGTAGATGCCTCATCCCTGGCAACATTCAAGGTCAAGTTGGACAGGGCTCTCAGCAACATGATCTAGTTGAAGATGTCCCTGCTTATTGCAGGGGGGTTGGACTAGATGACCTTCAAAGGTCCCTTCCAACCGAAACTATTCTATGATGCTATGAACTGTGACATTTGCCTAAAGATTTACATTTATGCTTTTTTGAAAAAACATTTAAAAAAGGCATTTTTCTTTCCAGATTAGAGTGCCCTAGGCAACAACATAGGTCCAAGCTGCTGTATTAAAAATCTGGCCCAGCTGTGAACTCTTAAGCCACAAAGACTCCTAGATGATATTACTTGTTTCTGCATTTTGATGCAGGTCATGACAAAGCCTTATGCTGAAAACAAAACAGGGATATATTTGGAAAACACCTTTCTAGACAGAAAGGTGGAAAAAAAATGGTTTTGGCTTATAAGCAACACCATTCTATTGGGTTTTTTTCCTTTTAAGTTCAACAAATGTAGAGCAAAATAATCCCATTCTGATAAATACATTGAAGTTCAACGCCCAGTTTTATAACAGTTTTTGCTCCCTCCTTTGTCTCCCATCTTACTGCAGTTCTGGCTTCTTCAGTTTGCTGACAATCCCTCTCCCTTGCTTCTGTATTTTCTGTGTTCCTTCTCTGTTTCCTGATTACTTTATTCTTCAGTTGCAAATGAGCTGTCACTGATGTGGAAGGCACTGATCTCTATTCCTAATAATTTGAAAAAAAAACCTCAAAGCAATCAAGCTATGCACACAGCTCATTTGTGCAACCATCTGGTCTTCTCTGGGGTACCTACAACCACCTTCCTTCTCTTTGGTTATGTATACATACTGCATTTTCTTTCAAATTACCCTAGAAGCCCTTTGGGACACAGACTGTTTTGCTACACGCTCTAGAATGCAGCCCATTGCCACCACAACCCTGTGTGAGGCCTCTGGACACTGCTGTAATAAAAGAATAAATTATTTTTCTATTTCCCCTGCCTTTCTTGGGTTGTTTCTTGCTCTTCCAGGCTTCTGCAAGCAACAAAGGAAAACTAACAAGTAGTTAAAGAGAAAAGCGAGTGCGCCTCAGTGGAACACAGCAATAAAAAATAGAAAACTATATAATTGCTACCTGAATCAAGCCATTTCAGGGTTGTTTACATCTCTTGCATCATATTTCCAATTTTATCATCCCCAATATCTTGTAAATTGCTGACACTTTGGTACAAATGCAACCTGAAGTATGTGAATTGCCCTATTAATTTTAAGGGAACCAGATCACATATTTCAAGCTACAGACACGCTAACCTGATACTCTCTCCCTCACTGTTTTCAAATGGCTCTGAGTGAGGGTTCAGCAGTTTGCAGGTTTAAATACTGAACTCCTAGCAATAAATTGTCAAAGTTTACTAGAGAACCTATCTTGATCAGCAGTAATGGCGCATGACCAACTATTGCATTCAAAACATTTTCAAAAAGTCATAGAAGAAAGTAAGGTGCTCCAAAGTCAGGAAATCCCAGAATTAAGAGTTTTATACTGAGTCCTTCCTCATTCAGTGCAGGCAACAGATGGTACTGTTGAGCCACGCAGAAAATTGTCTGGCACCTCGTTTACCACACACTTCAAAAAAAACTTGCTCTGACTGAAAGTTTATTCTTACCAGGAACTGGAGTTTTTGATGGTGCATTTTCCTATTTCCATTCTAGGGTATATGCACATGCCTTAAACACTCAAGCATGAGAAACTTAACACGGAAGCACATACGCTCTTGTCTCTTCATGTTTGCCACGGAGGACTTCTGAACTCCAACATCCCAGTTGAAGGCAAAGAAAGGCAAAGCAAGCATGGCAGAAAACCCACCATCCATTTGTCTGTTCTACAGGATGCCCAAAAGCAGGTCCTGAAGCACAGAGAAGGGAGCAGCACCCAAGTGACTGCTTTGCCAAACGCTATTTATCTTGGAGCTTCTGCTGTCTCCTCACACTGCAGAGGCATAATTGAAACTGGAGGTGACCGCTGATCAGGCACCCAGGATTGACATAGCAATGTGAAATCCAAACATGCAACTTCTAAGCTGAAATGACCAAGCTGTCACACCTTCCAGCTGTTAGCTGGAGAGGAGGGCACTGCCAGACTGTCTTAGCTTTGGGCAGGTTATAAACAAGGCTTTCTTTAGATCGCACATAGAGAGATGCTTGACAAAAAAAAAAAAAAGGATATGGGGAAAAAAACCGAGTAGGTAGCTATGCTGATTGTGGTGACAGACTGGGATGAGTTGGTGGAAACTGAAGCCTGATGGCAGTCATCATCCAGTACTTGCTTCTACCTCTGGCTTCTGATGGCATTTACCACTACAGCAACCGAGTGGTTTTTAAATATTAATGCATCACCTGGTCCCTGCAAAGTGACAGGACTGTCTTATCTCCACAGCCAGGCATGGCATGGAAAGATTGTGGTAACAAACCGACAAACAAACAAGCAAAACGTATGATTTGCGTAATTAATTTCCGTGAGCACTAATTTTCCTGAGGCTGTCAAACTATAGGGCAGTCTGAATGGTGAAAGCATAATCTCAGTTAGTTTTCAGCTGCAGCTGTGAGTGCTCACCTCTTCTGCAATCCATCCTGGGACAGAGGTAGGGAGAAAATCTGATTCTCTCAGGTCACATTCAGTTGCCTTAAATGAGACCTACCGCTTTCCCTCCCATGCCGAGTTTCCAAGGTGTGTAACAATTAAGGCAGGGCCCAAGAGCCTTGTCCATTTTACAGTCCTCATCTATACCCAGATGATGTGTAATGAATGAGGTGTGGATCCTGGTGAGTAGTACGGGATTTTGAAACCAAAGTTTGCTATATTCATGCCTACAGGGCTGAAAGTTCTCTCCCTCCCACCATATTGTGTCACACCTAAAGACTGTCCTTCACTACGTATTTGTATGGCATCAGGCACAGCAGATACCAATAGGACACCGATTTTCACTCTCTGTATTATAATAGTAACAAGGTTTTCTATTCTTATTATGCTGTTGGAGTCTACTAAGCAGCCTGGAAGCAGGACAATACAGTAACAGCAGATAAAAAGCAGAAGGTCCCAGGTACTTATAAAATAAACTATTTATGGTTACTCTGCTCAAGTGGGTAGTCAGGTTAAAAATGCTACAGGCAATTTGCTTTACAGGGAAGAGCAAAACTTTTATTCACGATACTGTAAGTAGTTAAAATCTCACTCTTTTTCTTCAAGTAACATCTATTGATTTTTACCATTAACACCTATGGAGCTAAATACCTGCCTACCAAAAAACCATATAACTGGAAACCATATTCCGTAGCACAACATGGAAAAAAGCACGCATTTATGATACAGTCTTGTTGCACTTCTACTAAGCAACATCAGTCAACTTTTACGCAGTTGTATGACATTTTATCTCTCAACTGTTCAGCCATCTCTATTTTGTTCTGAGTGTGACGGTGTGCCCCACCGCCAACCTGACCTTTATCTCCTGTAACTTTATGACCACCCATGGTCCCTATGACCCCATGGTGGTCATAGTGGGTGCGTCTGGCTGTGATGGCTGTATCCAGCTTAGCATGGTTTTGGGAGACAGGTAACAACATGATAGCCAAGGGCTAACTTGAGCAATGCGCACACCTAACTCCTGACCTTTATCTCCTGTAACTTTATGACCACCCATGGTCCCTATGACCCCATGGTGGTCATAGTGGGTGCGTCTGGCTGTGATGGCTGTATCCAGCTTAGCATGGTTTTGGGAGACAGGTAACAACATGATAGCCAAGGGCTAACTTGAGCAATGCGCACACCTAACTACAATACCTGCACCGTGGCTGATGTGCAAATATGACTGTAAGTCAATCATCTTACCNAAGGTCCCAGGTACTTATAAAATAAACTATTTATGGTTACTCTGCTCAAGTGGGTAGTCAGGTTAAAAATGCTACAGGCAATTTGCTTTACAGGGAAGAGCAAAACTTTTATTCACGATACTGTAAGTAGTTAAAATCTCACTCTTTTTCTTCAAGTAACATCTATTGATTTTTACCATTAACACCTATGGAGCTAAATACCTGCCTACCAAAAAACCATATAACTGGAAACCATATTCCGTAGCACAACATGGAAAAAAGCACGCATTTATGATACAGTCTTGTTGCACTTCTACTAAGCAACATCAGTCAACTTTTACGCAGTTGTATGACATTTTATCTCTCAACTGTTCAGCCATCTCTATTTTGTTCTGAGTGTGACGGTGTGCCCCACCGCCAACCTGACCTTTATCTCCTGTAACTTTATGACCACCCATGGTCCCTATGACCCCATGGTGGTCATAGTGGGTGCGTCTGGCTGTGATGGCTGTATCCAGCTTAGCATGGTTTTGGGAGACAGGTAACAACATGATAGCCAAGGGCTAACTTGAGCAATGCGCACACCTAACTACAATACCTGCACCGTGGCTGATGTGCAAATATGACTGTAAGTCAATCATCTTACCCTCATGAATACTGAAGAGACCACGAGCCTTTTGAACTCTCCTGCAGGGCAGCGGGCTGCATGCCAGGATCTCCCCTTGGGTAGGGATGTCCCTCAAGGTTACTTTTCAAGATTAAGAGATTCCTTGCCACAACAGATCCTTGGTAAGTGACTAATAGCATGCTAAACTTTGAAATCTTAGATAAGTAATTTAAAGGATTGATTATATAATCCTTTAGACACAAACCACTGACCAAATCTGGGACTAGGACTGGATCCAGCCACACACAGACTCCTCTCTGAGGAGGAGTTTAGAAAGCCAGGGGGTCCTTTCTGAACTTTGACTCAATGGGAGGGTCTCCCTGAGGGCTCCCTCTGACCCTGTGCCCTATGCAATAAATAACCAAGTGTGCCTTGCCATCAAATCTTGCTAAAACACTGTCACATTTACTGTGACAAACTTTGTTAAATCTCCATTTTATATTAATAAATGTATCGCTGCTTCTCACTATGAGTAAAGTGCATCACTCCATCTGTGACACTGAGTCAACATGTGGAGCACACGTATTGCAACATTTTAAGTATTTTATTTTGCTCCAGATTCTTTTAGCAGAAAGTGTGGGAAAAATAAATGCAGACCAAATCAACTAACAAACAATAATGTTATGACTTGGACTTCTCAGAGGCCTGTCATTTAAACAGTTTATAATTAACTTCCTGAAATTATTAATGAGATAAGATCTTGTTTGTAAGTCACAAATATTATAGTAACGTTATTCTTTGCCCATAGCTACTGTTTGATACTGATTTCGTGGTCTAGTAGCTAGTTTCATGGTAGTATGTTTTCCGTCAGTGGGATTTAGCACATCATAGGAGGGCGGGTTATGCAAGATAACATCCTTCTTGTTTTAGATAAGATGTTCCCACAAAGAAACTGGTTCACTGTTGGAAAGCAAGAGATCATCGAAGAGTTTCAGTCCTGTGGCTACAGCACTAACCAAAGGTCCTGTGCAGTGTTGTGTTTAATAACGCTGTCCCCAACTCTAGCACAGAATTAGCCACCTCTCTAGAGAACACTTGCTGTTCAGCAGCTTCACATGAATTCTCAGTTCTGCTGCATCGTGCTGTATGGGGTAGTCACACCTTCCTCCAACATCCAGATTTTCTTTGGAACCAACAAACAACCCAACGGCACTGAAGTACTGTCTTGCATTTCAGATGGAGATGTGTAACTATCTGTGTGGATTAGAGGTGACACATAAGCCATGGAAAGTAAATACCAGCTAAATCCCATGCTGGGACTACAGCCTGGAACAGAGACCAGATCTAAAAAACAAAGGGCTTGGGAAGGGTGGATAGGAATTTATTCTCCACTGCTGTTGTTTCTAACAGAAGAACTCGGGGGCCACCAGCAGAAGCTAGTGACAGCCACATACAAAATAATTAAAATGAGGTGGTGCTCCACACAGTGGGCATTAAGGCTTTGGAACTTCTTGCAGAGAAAGTTTTATATGATTGAAGTTTCACAAGGTTGCAGAGGAAGGCTGGACAAGTACTTAGGAGAGGGGTCCAATTGGAGGCTTACTGATTAGACAAGCCATAAAAGTCTCTGGAAATACCTTGAATTAAAACCAGTTGGAAGATGGAAGAGTATTAGAAAGAGATATAATGGAGGCTTGCCTTGTCTTTACTCTTCCTTAGGCACGTAGGCCCTGCTGGGAGCCACAACAGGGACTTAAGACAGAACCTTGGTCAAGCTACTACAGTCACTTTTCTGACATTAAAGAGAAAAATCAATACACAGTGTGACTCCAGAACTATTTATGTATGGGTTTCCTTTTTTCTCAGTATTTTGCTACCCTCAAAACGGTAACTACTGCTTTCCTTTGCAGAACAGAATAAGCTTGAGAAGCACCACTCAGGCTGGCAGGCTATGAGAGCTTTTCTGCCTGGCCTGCAGAAGAGCTTAGTTCCCACCTCCCGTAATTCTACAATCTGCCCAACAAGGGACAAACTTCACTTTCAAGAGCAGGTCTGACTAATGCAGTCATTCAGAACAAATGGGATAAATCGAAATCATTTAGAACTTTGGAATAAATAGCACAGTTTATACATGCTGTAAATAAAAAACACCCCCACCTATGTGGGTAGCTTCAGCTCTTAACTAGCCAACTAGTTAGTAACTTTCATCTACTGTCAATTGATTTCCTAGCAATCTACAAAGAATTATGAAATGCTGGTAGTTTATGCTTTTAACGGTCATTTATAGAGGCTGCAAGTGCAAAGATATAATTCCCAGAGGAGGCATCATATACTGTTGTGAAGATACTTGCAAGCAACTAATAAAACCAACAGCCATGCAGAATTTTTTACATTAAAGCTTCACGAAATTCACTGCTGGCAAACGTAACATGACAGATTTTACGGGAATCATTGTAATGACTTCAATTTGATTCTAATTTAACTAGAATTACTAGGAAAAGACTGGTACACGGTTGCAAACAGCATAATAAACAATTTCCGAAGACAATGACAGACAAAAGCAAGATGTTCCAGTACCTAAAGCATGAAACTAAACCCAATATTGATCCCTTCCAGCAAATCTGTGCCTCTTTTACAAGCCCACAGCTCTGCTGTCACCTGGAATGTTTGCTGTGGTTAGTCTTCCTTACCCTTCTCAGTAAGCTTAGGAAGTGTGGGTTAGATGAAAGGACAGTGGGGTGGATTGAAAACTGGTTAGCAGGTAGAGCTCAGAGGGTTGTAATCAGTGGGGCAGAGTCTAGTTGGAGGCCTGGAACTAGTGGTGTTCCTCAGGGGTCAGTGCTGGGTCCAGTCCTGTTCAACGTATTCATCAATGACCTGGATGAAGGGATGGAGTGTGCCCTCACCAAGTTTGCTGACGACACGAAGCTGGGAGGGGTGGCTGACACACTGGAAGGCCGAGCTGCCGTTCAGCGTGACCTGGACAGGCTGGAGAGTTGAGAAGGGAGAAACCGTATGAAGTTCAACAAAAGCGTAGGGTCCTGCACCTGGGCAGGAATAACCCCACGCAGCAGTACAGGCTGGGGCTGACCTGCTGGAAAGCAGCTCTGCAGAGAGGGACCTGGGAGTCCTGGTGGACAACAGGATGCCCATGAGCCAGCAATGTCCCCTTGTGGCCAAGAAGGCCAATGGCATCCTGGGGTGCACCAAGAGGAGTGTGGCCAGCAGGTGGAGGGAGGTCATCCTTCCCCTCTACTCTGCCCTGGTGAGGCCACATCTGGAGTGCTGTGTCCAGTTCTGGGCTCCCCAGTTTAAGAAGGACAGGGAACTGCTGGAGAGGGTGCAGCAAACAGCCACAAAGATGATGAGGGGGCTGGAGCATCTTTCTTATGAGGAAAGGCTGAGGGAGTTGGGTCTTTTTAGTCCGGAGAAGAGCAGACTGAGGGGGGATCTCATCAATGCTTATAAATCAATGATTACAAATACTTAAAGGGAGGGTGCCGGGAGGAGGGGGCCAGTCTTTTTTCAGTAGTACCCTGTGATAGGACAAGGGGCAATGGGTATAAAATTGAATATAGGAAGTTCCATCTCAACATGAGGAGGAACTTCTTTGCTTTGAGGGTGGCAGAGCACTGGAACAGGCTGCCCAGAGGTGGTGGAGTCTCCGACTCTGGAGACATTCCAAACCTGCCTGGACGCCATCCTGTGCAACCTGCTGTAGGTGGCCCTGCTCTACAGGTCCCTTCCAACCCTTAACATTCTGTGATTCTGTGATTCTGTAAAATGGTAGAACAGAAAAAACAGAGAGGAAAATGAACTAAAATAATGTTATGGGAACGGAAAAAAATTATTCCCATGTGATCACAGAATGAAGAAAGCTGTGCTTTACTGAAAGGAAAAACTAAGAAGGGACATGATAAAAAGATGCCAAATAAGTGTTATAAGGAAGGCATAATAATTAGAATTATAGAAGTGGGCATTTCCACCCATCCTCTCTCACAAAAAGGAAAAAGGAGTGTCAAAAAATACTGAAAAGCAGTATCAAAAGGCTTTAGAAAAACTCTCTGCAAGTTAGTTTTTGTAACACGCAGAAATACATTATCACTTGAGCTAAGTCAGGAATAGGATTTTTAAAATAAATAAGAATTTATGCAGTTTTCAGGCACACCCGCACTTAAACTGAACAAAAAGATTATCTATACAGAGGGGAGAGCAATCTCTGCCATTCACAGCACAGACTGTTCAGTGACTTGCACTGGAAGCTTTTTAGAGCAGCTCACTCCTCATCTGTCCATTACTGGGTTTCTGCCACCTTGCTCCGCAACGCCTGGGAGCTCTCACCATGGCAGGCAGTGGATGCCACACTAATCTGGCATTAGAACCAACATTTTCCTTTGAATAAGGCTGCTACTTGGCATTACCAGGCCGCTCCCGGTATCCATTACCTGGGTGGACAGTCCTTTTTGTAGCACTTCTTTTGTCGCCCGTTTGGCTGTGTTGCGGGGTCGCAGAAGGAGTTTTTGATAGCTCCGCTTCCCTTCCGCATGCAGTGGGCAATCTGGCGCCGCACTCCTGAGAAAGACACACAAAAAGTTAGCAGTAATCCACGTAGGCTGGGTATGAGCTGTAGAAATCCTATGGCACGGGGACTACACACTGGTTGTACGCCACATTCCAGAATACAGCAAGAGCTGATGAAAGTCAGTTCTGCTGAAAGTCTGGGCTAAATCAGGTATAAGCATCCTTTAATCAAGCTTGAAAAAGCGTTAAGTAGAACTCTCTTGGATCAGATAGCTCAAGCAACACATTAGAAAGCACTTTCCTTAATCTCAATTTAGCTGTCAGCCTCAGACAGGGCTCCTGCACGAGCAGGAGCAGGTTTAAAGGGCTACGAATCATTCTTGGATTACTCACAGATAAGAAGCAACACAGCAGCACCAGGCTATTCACAGCAAGGGTATTTTTGCTAGCCTTTCCTTCGTACTACTGGAAAGGCTGTTTAAGCAGAATATAAACTGGATTGTATCAGCAAAACTAGAATCCTGTGAGTCTTAACGTTAAATTTCACTTTTAAGAAGTTTTGGTACAAATCTTGACTGATGCCATAACACAAGAGAGAAAATCATCTGTTTTCTAAATAACTCATACACAGATTTCATGACAAGAGCAAAGCACAGTAATGATGAGAGACACAGAGACATCCCACAGATAAAATGTGGATTCTTTCACAACAGTTCCACTTACAAAAACTCCCATGCATTTAACAGAAAGAAACATGAACCAAAATACTGCATTAACCTACTGTGAATATAAAGAAAGCCAGTTTCCAGGGGCCTGCCTTCCACAGAGCTTAGCAATAATTTGAGGTAGGTCCTGTGCTGCACACCCAGTGTGAAAAAAGTATTGCAATATTACAGTTTGAAAGTTTGTGGCTAGACTGATATAGAGGCATGAAAATAGTTGCATTAGGCCCAAAGAAATCCCAAGAAGAAATCTTCAATCTTGTTTATTAACTCTTGTTAAATTAGCCGTGCTATTACTAATTCACAGCAATTAATATGCAGAAGGTAGGTCACTGTATCTCTGTGACTTCTCCTGGGAAGCACAGGGCCTAACAGCACTGTTACTATGGTGTCAGGGACAAGTGTTAGGCTGTTTTGCAGAATCAAGGAATTGTTTAGGAATCAAGCTTCTGATTGCCTTACACCTCCTAACTAGTGAGAGAAACTATCTGGAAGATAGCAACAGTAATCCATAGATAATATTACCTGGGAAATACGAAAATATTCCTCTATACAACATATACCTATGTTCTTCTGTACATAAATGTCCCCATATTTGGCAACTGAAACATATTTCCTAAAAATCCATGCTAGCATTATCTTGTGTTAAGTAATTTCACAGCATTCAAATTTTTTTTCCTCTCCTAAATTTTACAATTTACTTATGAAAAAGTATACCAACTCTAATACAAGTAAATACAAAGCTAGCAACCAAGAGAACTTCTAGTGGGAGAGCTGAGTGTGGACTGCATGCGTGAAGGGGAGGTTGTGGTCTGATACTACTGAAAAAGGCCACCACAGCACAAGGAAATTAAAAACTTTCTGTGCATATTTGGGTCATTCCACAGAAGCAAATGGAAATCTGTATCTTAAGATATCAGGTCTGTGACACTGTGATGAAATGCCATAGCTTTTAGAGTCAGACTTGCGACTGAGACATAGAAGAAAACTACTGACAACAGCACAGGATTTGATGACTGCGTCTCCTCCAGCCATACTTTAAGGCTGACTTGCTAGAACAAGGATTAGTTTCACCTAGAAGGGAGGATTAAGGGACTGTGACCCTATGCTCCCGTTAATACTCTTTGCTGAGGCATTCAAGCTCCAGGGTACGTGATGTGGAAGGAGCTGCACGACTCTGCGGAGCGGCGGGATGTGGCGCTTTCGGGTCCCTAGGGGACATCAAGCAGCAGAAAGCTTTTTCGTTCAGTGTAGGACTGCCAGGTAGAACTGCTCTGTGTTATACTATGAAAAATGCAACTGGAATAGTTAGCAACCTTCCTGCTAGTTGTAAACAAAGCAGTTCACAGAAATATGTTTCTGACCCTTTCCAAATCATGATATGTTGCTGTTATGAATGCAGATAATAGAACTCTTTTGCTTTCATAAATTTTTCAGTGCTGTTTCAGCTGCTGTAATTCAGTTTAAAACCACTATGAACCTTTGCAAAAGTTTTGTTTTCAGACTATACATTATCATAAAACATTTGCTGATCAGCGGCAACAATAAAACAATTTATTCACACAAACAATTTTTATTATGGAAGTTATATGAACTCCCACTGTAGTTTCAAAATCTGGAAAATTCTGGGATGGATGTATGTATTTAAAGAAGCCATAAACACACATTTTTTTCATCATGACTGTGTACAGTTCAGTTTCAAAGTTGGAAAGAATCCTATATGCACACATTGATACACACATATATATGGAGGTATAATTATAAAGACATAATGAAACACAGATGTTTTTTTCAGCCTGAGCAAGCTGAACTGGAAAACATTGCAAAAGCAGAAAACTAGTCACCTCACACTGACCGTCCCCTACCAGACATTTACACGGTTACATAACTGAAATGTGTAACAACTTATTTAAATGACAGATTAAAAATTCTGAATATGATTAAAAACTCAGTAAAATTGGAAACCTAAACACTACTTCTATAGGGTTCTGAGAGGGTAGCTGTTTTCCTCCCTTCACTTCTTTTACTTCTCAGTTGTAATGGAGTTGGGGAAGGATATGGGTCAGGGCACAGTGTGGTGCTGCCGTGAGGCCACAAATCTTTCAGAAAATATCTTTAGGCTGCTGCCCTGAGTTAATTCTGAACCTCAGTGTTAAACAGTCCAGGCTGACAACTGTTTTGCATCCACAGAGACGCTGGCTGTACTCATCAGGACATTGTCTCTGCGGTCATAATCCCACTGCAAAGATCGTGCTTTTTCCTCTGGAGAGGGAACACCCCATTCCTTTCTGCTCATCTCAGCACTCATTGCACTGTAGGTATCACTACCATCACTTCATCATTTCCCTTGCTGCAGGACTCACTTGCAACTAAAATATAAAGTCCGTTGAAGCAGCACTTCCCACACCCTCGTTTTTTTGTTTTTTAAACAGGAATATACCATCTCAGCTCTGTGAAAAAAACAACCCTACAAATACACCTGGGAAAAAAGAGAAACCAAGAATGACAACAGTCAGACTAAGGAATGTCCTTGATTTCACTAAATCTGCTCAGAGATTTCTTCTACCTGTCTGTGCCACTTCATCCCTACCGCAGGACTTTTTAGATGAGAGGCAGACCCACTCAGCTCCTGAAGTCTCAGTTTGCAAAAAAGGTGCCAGTTTAAAATCATCTGGGATTGGAAGGTTTTTGAAATCTGTTGGCTAAACAGCCCTCAGTTTGGGCAAAATTAAGGATAAGAACAATAGAAATGAAGGACCAGAAGCAAATATACACAATGTGTATTCACAAGAGCATATTTCATTGTGAATCTAATTTGAGCATGAAATTGTCACAGTTGTGCATCAAATCAGATACTCTGCAAGGAGCTCACTTAAGTATTATTTATTCAATAAATTATATTCAGTGCACGCACAAGTTATATACGTAAGCATTACATTTTTGGTGTTATAAAACCAAGACCCATAACAGCGAAGGAAAATACAGTGACCTTTGTTTCCTAATAATCAATGCTACAAGTTTAGTACATTTCAGTTCAGGAACACCTGGAGGTAATTCCACAAAGTAGCCCTGAAAACAGTTGTGAAGGATTTAGAGGGCACATAACAATTAACTCCCAAACAAATCTTGCACTTAAGTCCTTTTGCAAAGCTTTGAAAATTTGCCAATTGCTGATGTTATCTGTAGAGAAGTAAATTGTTGAAGTTGCCTAATATTCTCCCTTAGTTGCAGCTGTGCTGCGCCCGGCTTCTTGCTATGTTCAATGCGACTCAAAGTCAGTTTTAAGAAACAAGATTAAAGCCTTTAGACAAGGATGAAGGATTTATACTTGTAATTCCTAATTGACCATTATTTAAAGAAAGAATAATGGGTCGTTGGTCTAGAAAAAAAACTCGGTGAGGCATTTAAAGTAATCTTCCCATAAAAAAGCTTTAGAGAGTTACATGCTGTCTTCACAGTAGGCTCTGGAGACACGGGCTCTTGGCCAGAGGGTGCAGCAGTTTGCAGGACACTGTCCAGTTTGCACACATCCTGACTGCAAAGCAATTCCTTCCTGCATAAAGCAAACAGCAGGCAGAGTCAAAGGGCCCTGCAGTGAGGACAGAGCAAGGCTAATGATTTTTATTACAAATGATCCCCTTCAGTGAGTGCTTGCCATGAAATGGATTGCAACATGATTACTGAACTGTTTTCTACACTGCAAACGGCTATCGGGTATTGCAATATGTTCTTTTCCTTGCATGCAGTGTGAGGTGTGTTTGCTACAGAAAATAGCCTGGAGGCATTTGAAAGACATGTAGATGTGGTGCTTAGGGACATGTTTTAGTGGTAACTTGACAGTGCTAGGTTAAGGGTCAGACCTAATGATCTTAAAGGTCTCTTCCAATCTAAGCAATTCTGTGATTTTTCAGACTATATTTTTTCCCTGCTAAATGATGTTATAGTAGACTGACCAGACCCAGTCTTTGAGACTACAAAAGACAGGGGCTTGTGAAAGAAATGACAGAAAACATGAGCACATTTGCACCGTCTCTTTCTCAGTTGTAACGGAGTTGGGGAAGGATATGGGTCAGGGCACAGTGTGGTGCTACCTTAAGGCCACAAATCTTTCAGAAAATATCTTTAGGCTGCTGCCCTGAGTTAATTGTGGGAAGGGACAGCATCACTCTACAAAGACATCACTCATCCCTGGGATTTTTCCCAGGTACATTTGCCTTGGATAAGGAGCTGTGTGATAGGGCTAAAACTGTACCTTTTTCTCTTAGGATAGGTGAAGCTTTCCTGCATCAGCTCATTCCTGTGCCTGTAGCCCCATTTGTCACTCCCTAACTCAGCTTCACACTCTTAACTCCATTTGTTTGCATTGTCCTGATTTCTGTGGCTACAAAAGGCCAAAGTGCCCTTGGATTTACTGCTACTGTATCGACCAGTCATGATGAGAAGACCTGTGCTGAACCTTTAGGCAGGCCCAGGTGTGCTAAGAGAACAAAATTCTAGGTAAGGATCAATTTTTCCCACTGGCTGTGGCCATCAAAGTCAGTGCAATAGTTCACCTTTCTTGGCCTTCCCTTTTAGCCTGTAAGACTATTGGTTTATTATGTACAAAATAACTGTAAAATTCCTCGAAGGCTATTTTAGGCCTTTAGTCTAAATAAATGCTACTTTTCTTATCTCCCTGACCCCCACTATAGGTTTGTCTTCAGTAAGACTTGTCATGCAGCACACCAATAGCAGAAGATGATCTTGCCTTCTTGAACACACTTTATCTTACAAACCTTTCAAAACTCTTCAAATGTCTGAGATTGGGCACAACAGGTCTGTTACTGCCAACAGCAATAAATTCTGAATCTAAACAGGGTGTACATTCAGATAAAAACAATCTCATCATTCAAAGCCTGAAGGAAGTTCTGTGGAAATCGGAGAATGGTGTTGCTTAATCCAGCAACACTGGGAACATTCTGTTCTGCCTTTATTCTGCCTCCTGATCCTGAACTGAACTTGGGGGGATCAAACCACAATAACGCATAAACGTGTGAGACTCTCCGGTTCTAGGTCGACAGTCACTACCATTCCCATACTCCTTGCTAAATGTAGCAAGACTTTAGAGTTTCCAAATTTCCATGATGACGGAGAGCTAACATTTTCCAAATACACCTTCCCAGTTGCTAAGCCCTTGTTCTTTAGGGAAGCAAAGCTCCTGGTATTTTTGCCAATGTGTTTCTGTTCTGATCATCTAGTCATAAACCTCCTCTATGACTGCACCAACGTGGTGCTCAGGAGGGACAGCTAGCTCAGATTCAGTGCCAAGACAGGACAAACAGGACCAGCACCGCTGGTCCACATTCAGACACCCCAGAGCGCAACCAGCTCAAGCATCTGGTAGCTGCAGAAAACTGCAGGCAGACTGTCATATCAGAGCTGCCCTGGTTCCAGTGATGCATTGAAACCTGTGGCAGGGTTTCCCTTTCTTTTTTTGGACAGGGAGGAAGCGACAATACCCTGACTGCATCATGTGTTAGCAGATTACATTCTCCTTTAGACCTGTTTAGTTACTTTTATAAATGTACGTATGTCAGAGGAAAGAAAGCAAACAAAATTCATTTCGTTTCTCCTGCCCATGAAGGAATGCAGAGAACTGGGAAGGTTTCGGCGCCCTTTTTGAACTGTGATGCACCTCTTGGTTGCCCTGCAAACTCATGGCGGTAAGGCCACAATCTTGCCTGAAACATACCATTTCTACTTATGCAAAGAAAAAGACAATGAACTCAAGAAATATTTATTAGGAACCCAAAGACAGTAAACAGGGGAAGCCACTTATTAAATAAAAACCAAAAAAACCCCATATCCTGCAGTCCTCTATTTAAGTAATCCATGTGGCAGTTGGAAATCAAAAGTCACACAGTTCTTTAGCCAGAAGGTAGAACACAGGGTTATAATTTACTTAGTGAGAAACACTTCTGGGAAAAGTGCAGTTGATGTAAAAAAAACCAAACCAACATTATAAACAGTCTAATAAAGACTGCCTCCCCCACCTTTTTGTTATCATGCCAATTGTTACATAAAACATTATTCAGAACTAGGTGTAAGAACTAAAACATACAGCATGCAATCAGGCAAAACACTTGTTTTGGGTACTATTTAAACAAAATGTTTTGGTGGTTTTTTGCTACCAGAAAGAAGCACATGGTGTTTTGTGCTGAGAGGGTCTCCTCAAAAAAAACCACCCCCAAAACAAACCAAAATCAAGCCGCATAAGTATTTGCACAAATATATATATATATATACACGGATGTACAAACATCTCTGTAACATTTCCATTATATATAAAAAAATATATATATTTAATAATATAGGAATGTTATTGGGATGGGATAATTTACACTATTCTAAAATTCTTCTCTTAATCTTCTAAAATTAAGGCCATACAATGCCTTTTGTTCACACTACTGAAAATGCATTACTTTAGTGTCTTCCCTGACAGGAAAAATAAAAAAAAAAGAATTAATCCTATAATCATCACTGCTTCTAGACTCCCAACTGGGTTTGTTACAACATTTGTTTGTCTTTTTCTTTCATTCTGGAAAGTAGATAAAGAAAGCAGTAATTATCAAAGAACACTGAAAATACCCTAGCATTAGAAGGAGAAAAGGCTTATTTCATGTTGTTTGTCCAGTGGCTGTAACAATGATCTACTACTACTGTTCTGTACAGTTTTCACATGAACAATTAACAAGGTTCCCATCCTATGTCCAGGAGTTATGTCCAGTGAAACTCAGGAACTGATTCAGACAGAAGGCTGCAATCTCTTCCCCTCAAGTGCAGGCTTCCTTTCACACACAACATTTTTCTGATATTTTAAAAATTATTCCTGCAAAGGATGGATAAAAACCTTTACTTCTGTAAAAAAACCCTTCAGTATTTTTATCATTATCATTGGTTTCCTGCAAGTATTAACTTTATCTCACTGGCCTGCTAACTACTTTCAATTTTCCCTCTAGCATTTTCTGCATGTTCCCAAAGCCAAACTTCTAGACCTGTTGTTAGATCCTACTTCAGGGTCATTGTTCTGCTTCTCTGGTTTAAGAAGCTGCACAGAACTACAGCACAACTGCAGCTGTTCGCAGGCCATTGTACTGGGAGTGACAAAGACATGTAAGTTCTCAAGACCGATTTAAATGAAGTAACTATTGAGAAATGCACAAAAAGCATTGCTGCTTATCAAGGCAGGACATAAATGAAGAGTATTTTTTGTAGTTAACGTATGGGAAAGACTGAGTAGGAAAACAAGAGTTAGTCATAAAACAGTATTGCTGGGAAGCAGGGTTATTGTGAACAACATTGACAACAAATTATGAGGAAAAGAAAACTGTAGTTTTTCATCGTGGTTCACAGAGGCCGAGAACTTCAGGACAGGTGTTAGAGAAATCCATTGGCCTTAAATTATTTAATAGCATTTTATATTAAAACCAAAATACGTTAGTGTAGCCATGTGAGCTCATTTCCCACCAAATTCAAGTTAAAGAACCTTACCTCTTTGAGAATGTTGTCTGCTTAGATTTCATGAGATTTGCCAGTAATGCAAAAAAACAGTAATAGAAAAAGCAAGTGAGGAATTACCTCTTCCACAGGTAACACTGCAGGCTGTCCAGTCTCCATATTGCCAAAAATACTCTGGCTCTCCAATCTCATTCTCATTACTTTCTTCTTTACGTACAGTATATTCATATTTGATTCCAGGGTTAGTTTCCTGGAAAAGCAGCTGGAAAAAGAGTGTGGGTTATTTAATTACTTATGATTTTAACAATCTACTGTCCCAAAGTTTTCAAAGAGTAAAACCAGAAGAATCAGCAAGGTTTAAAGCAGCCCATTTTGCAGCCTACTACCAGTTCAGAAAAGCAGTCTGGCATAACTTCCATTTGTGGCATATGCGTCTCTTTCTAAGACACAGCTGTTTGCCATGCACTTTTGCAGGCACAGGTGGGAGTAAGTGGGTCAGCATAATTGGTAGCCTATTGACTGTAAGAAAAGACAATGCAAAGTCCATCCAAGGTACTGCCAAAAGTACTGCTGATTAAGAGCTACTGCCTATCACCATTATAAATTATAATTTCCCTGCCCTTCTGAAATAGCTGTTACAAAACAACCACTAGGTCAGAAAATTACAGACTTTATTCAGACACTGCTTTAATATTATTTTTCAGTGTTTCTGGATTAAGAAGGAAAATTCCAATTGAGAGGAGCCAGTCAAGAAATTCAACATTCAGCTGATGTGAGGGAAAAAAGAAAAACATCATGAAGGGATAGAAGACTTCAGCAATGAACTTCTATTCTTTCTTCTAGTTGTTTCCTTGACCTTGCTGCTGACAGTGAACACTCAGCATGCATTACATGTGCCTTCTCGCCAGACGTTTAAAGTGTCAAAGCGGCTCCCACCACACACCTGATACTTCTTTTAATTACATGATGGATACGCAGGCAAACAAGCCAGGAAACATACATTCAGAGAACAAATAGCCAATTTAAAACTAGTTTTGCAGAATTATCAGAAGCTAGTTGGGTTTAAGTGAGAATCTACAAAGCAACGCAAAAGAAATAAAAGGGAGCAACCTCAGTGGATGCTAAATTGATCCATTTCACTTACCATAAGCTATTCATCTAATGATGCAATTTTTTTGCTCAGTGTAAGCTGTCGCTGCTGTCAGCCTTCCCCAGCTCTCACTGTTAGTTCACAGCCTGACATCAGCTCCCTTTTTGTGATAAATAGTTACTTCTCATCTGGGTCTGGTTCACATCACAGCCATGTACTGGTCTAAGGGGGCATAACAGACAGGGACGTGGGCGAAGGACTGACCAACTACAAGGGGTAGTACAGGGATCCCTGTCCCAGTGGGAGCACTGGATTATACCAGCCTGCAATAATCACCTGACTATGACACTAAGCATCTATTTTTAGGCAGGGTGAACAACCCTCTCAGGCAAGGTGTTTATTTCTCTCCAAAACAGCTCAACTGATTTTTTTGTGAGACAGCATGCTAATAGAGTAGTTTATCTGCAAATACACATATTATTCCAGACTCAATTGCAGATCAGATCCCCAGCACATTCTGCTGCCATCCAAACCCAGCAGGTTCTGATTAGTGATCACCTATTTACCTGAATCCATATTGATTCATTGGTGGGTCCTGGAGCAGTCAGATTTTCTAGATCGCCTGTTCTGTCATACTGAAATATTGTGCCTGCCACTTTGTATTCACCATTCCACTGAATGATAAAGCCTCCATTCAGGTAATATTTTTCTGGGTCTTTGCTTCGCACAGCAAGGAAATTTCCTGCTTCTGCAACTTCCATGACTTTGATTCCCCGTGCACCTTTTGGAATTAGCCCAATATCAACGTATCCTAAGAGACAAGAAAGGTACATGTCATTGCATTTTACTTATGGACAAGATTATTAAAACATCAGCTTTGCTTGAAAACATACACAAATGCGGTGTCACAGAGCTTGTATTTCAGTTAGTTAACAGTGTGACTTTCCAAGCCAGGTTTTCCAGTATCAGTTGGGGAATACGGATACGGATTGTGTTTAGGGAACAACAGTGGCATTTAGGGGGGATATGGAGGTGAATGCTCTTCTGAGCTGCACCAGAGGAAATCTGCTCCGCAGATGAGCACCAACATCTCCGTAATCATACCCAAAAGCTCTGGTATACTGCGATGTGAGTACCCTGAGAAATGCCAGGGAGTCCCAACAAGTGAACAGTCTGCTGTGGGAAAGGTCTTTTCAATTTGCAAGGAACGTTTTCATCTGTCACCGATTTGCAGGTATGTATATAATTCCATGTACCTTCTCTTGAAGTCATTTAACTTCACCATGACTGTTCCCCATAGATAGACTTGCTACAAAAAAATGAACATTATTCAAATGCCTCAAATTACTATCACCAGTTGAACACATTTTTACAAACTATGGATTTTCATAAGGCAGTTCAACAGCTCTTCACGTATACAGTTATCTGTAAAAAGAGATTTCAGATATGAGTGTTAAGAGCAAACCTAGAGCATCTATTACAGCATTTCGTTTGCACCACAGGCAACATAAGACATCAGGCTCTGTGCCTCTCACCTTACAGGGCACTGCTATTGCTATTGAACTGTAAAAATAGGAAGTTCACATAGAAATTGGAACACAAACTCAGACAGCTTTCTCACTACTGCTCCTGGATGGGCTTTAGGAATTGGATGGATAACAGCTCTACAAGCAGGTGCCCTAGGAGTGTGAGCGCAGTTTGTGCCGGTTTACTTCAAGACGGGAACATATGTGGTTCCCCAGTTCTCACCACATGCTGCTGAGGTCATGAATCAAATTCTGAGACTTGCATCCTGTTCACCTTTCTCGTGAAATAAGCCCATCAGCTTTGAGTGCTGACTCACATGAGTGACATAAACCACACTGGGCACACCAAGCGATTTTCAGCACCAACGCTCGCCACCTACCAGAAGTCCTTACATGCTGTACAACAACCTGCTGTCTTAAGTGCCCTAAAGTTTTTAACATTTGAATTTTCTTTGCAGCTCTTGTGGGGTGGCAAGTATTGGTTCTAATGTTGTATGCTGTTTATGGTACAAAAAGGAATCTGTCTACTTCAAGCCCTTCCTAATTGCATTAATAATATATAAATATATATTTTTTTTCCAGTGATTAACGTTCAAGAGGGAGAATTTTCTGGATGTCACCTTTTGCAAGTTTCCCAGACTAACTGTGGAAATCCAAATATCTCAGTCTTTCATAACTGAAGGGAATAACAAGATCTGGAGGACTACTGATTAATTTCTATTATAGGAAACCAGCGGTCTAGATCTATTGTAAGTAATCAAGGTCTAATGATTCTCCCAAACGTTCTATTCATTCAGTGCAGAGGAGACATGTTATGAACACAATGTGTGATCATGTAACTAACGATTTGATAAGAAAGCATACTCACAAGTGGGCCAAATTAACACAGCATGAAAATCCTTAATTGTGTCACTTCCTGACAGCTTGGCTTTGCAATGTTGGTGTCCTTTTCCAGTAGGTTTTTTTTTAAATGTAATTAGAATAACATTTGTTCAAAACACAAAGTATAAAAACAATAAAGCATAATTTTCTTTCCATTGTAACATAAAAATCTGTATCCTATCAAGGTTTTGCATAATTATTTTTGTCTGAATCACCTGCTGTTGCTCATAAACCTGATTTTAACTTTATTGCAACTGTCTGGTGATAGACGTTACCATTTGGTCAATGTATCACACTTCTTTCTCTCAGGCCCTCCCTTTTTTGACTACCTAAATTACCTCCTGATTTCCCAGAACCTCATACTAATTCCCAATGAATGTTATCTGCTTTTTGAAAGCTAATCAGCAGCAAGCTTTTCAGTTTGTCACTCAACATAATAAATTTTTGTTTAAAAATGATGTGGATGGTGTTTATATAATTGTTCCTGGCTATATAATTTCATCTGATAAGGATCTAGAGATCTGAGATTCAATAACAGTGAAAATGTCACCTGCCTAACCTACATGCTGTGCTCATTAAATCCCAGAGCATCCGTCCACATTGTGGGTGCTACGACACACCCGTGAAATGGAAACTCTCCAATGATATTAATCTTTCCCTTTTTAATTAAAATTAAATCTATATGCTCCTAACATGGACCAGAGTACCACATCAATAATTCACGCGACCCTTGCTTGTAGGCACAGCTCTACCAGGAGCCAAGAGCTTCTTTCTCTTTTCCCATTGCCATTGAGAGAAGAGTAATTTCACCCAGGTGGTTTGCACAGCACTGCAGACCAGATGATAATCAGATCTGGCTGTTTCTCCTGATCACAACAGCTCCCGCCCTGCTCTCCAGTTTGTTGTATTTGTGAGCTTCTCTCTCTTAAAAATACACATTCCCGAGGTACGATTTTGCTCTAAGCCAGGCTCTAGGCACTACCACAAGAATACTATATGGAAAACAGCACAGGCTCCCGGTGGCATATGGGGTCTGCAAGTCAAAGTACGGTTGCATACAGCCTTCCCACAGAATAAAGGGAGCACGGCAGTGTGTGATGGGCACGGGGGAGGAATTTTTGTCCAGAGACAGTCTCCTATGTGACAATCCAGGAGAAGCTTTCAGTCTCTCAGATCAGGATCTGCATCGTGGCTATTTCCAGACTCCATCTCAGGGCTAAGTTCAGACATGTACCAGATCTCTGTCTGCACTTGGGTCCTGTGAAAAGGACACAGGGGTAGCAGGGAGACCATTTTGACTCAGTCCCAGACAAGTAGGTTGGGAAATAACAGGACCAGTATAAACCTCCAGGTTCGGGTGAGTACAGCCGCAGTTTCCTTGTTTGCCCACCATTTTGCTAAAATTCAACCCTTCACAGGAGTGAAACACACCTAATCTTTCCTTCTGACTGACAAACACCTCCACCCCTATTGCACAATCCCTCATTTCCTAATTTTCATAAACTTAAGTGCATTGTCCCCTCGCTACTGAAAACTGGAAAATTCACTTTCCTCTACACACACACTAGGGTGAAGACAGGGCAATCACCCGTCATTCTGACCACCACTTGTTCCCTAGCCACTCCTTCTCAGGCAGATCCCTTGTGCGATCCCTACAAGCTCATTCCCCCTTTTTGTTATATATTTACTTCACAGTCCCTGCACCTGCCACAGTCCTTCTTCTACCCCAACCCTTCTCTGTGTCCAGAAGCGCAATTTATTCTCCACCAGAGAGAGTCTGCACACCTTGCAAATGTTCTGCTGTTCACGGTAATACTCCTTTGTGGTCATCATGACATGAATAAGAACAGGGATTTCCACTTTTAATACTCCACCTCAAAACAGGAGAGCTTGTGACTTCTTTGCTCAACTCTAGACCTTGCCTTTCAATGACCTGCTCATGTTGCAACCTTTCTGCCATAAGAGTTCAGCTTAAGGAACTTAGATGACTTTCATGTGAACCTCCTGAAAACGAGGTGCTGACCAGGTACTTGCTAATAATTAGTGTTAACCATGTGTGCACATCAGATGTCTGATTTGTTTTCCATATGGAACTCCAATGGAATCCCTTACATAGATAATGTTGGCATTCCTGCAATTGTGTTGGGAGCCCCTGGACCACTATTTCCATTTTGCATCCACCCAGAAGACAAAGAATTTTAAAGAAATTCTAAGTGATAACAGAGATTTTAAAACTTTTGTTCCTGAACATGAGGTGGTAAGACTTCAGGTAAAACTGATCACCCTGCCCTGCAGTGAAAGGCTGATTTATTAAAACTCCTTCCTGGCATTTCATTTATCTGACCTGGCAACTTAGTCAACTTGTAGACAGAACACACACTGCTGTAGCACCAGACCCAACAAAGGCCCTGCTGGACTTAGGTTCTGAATAAAGCTTTAAATCAAAATATACTGGCTTTGATTTTGTATTTCTTTGTGCTATTAATCACAGAAAAAACTCTTCAAATTTTCCTTGCCAGTGACTGCCAGGAAGTTTTGGTCCAGTTTTGTTATCTGTACCGAATTTATGAGCCTGAAGTCTATGTTTACATAAACTTTTCAACAGGCACTCTGCCATAAATCTCTATTCCAAGACAGAACACCACAGTACCTGTCAGAGACAACAAGCCAAATATTGTGAACAAAACCGTTTTCCTATTCTCAGTTTAACAGCTGTAAACATCAGAGAGATCCACACATGGTCCTAAAAGCTGGGGAGCACACCAACCTCTGCCTTTCCTGACACTTTTCCTTAGTTTTTCTCCAATGGAGTCAACATCTGTAGAAGGGAAAGAATCTGCAGAATCAATGCATTTTTTACTGAATCTAAAGAAAGTGATAAAATAATTTTACTTAATACCCAGTATTTACTTAATACCCTCAGCAGTATCTCTCAGTAAGGCTTAACAAATCTTGGGGCAAGGAAAAACTAAGTGAAGATAAAACACAAAATGAATTCAAATAATATGAGAGGCACTTATCCTCCCATGTGTTACAGTACTGGACCTTTTTAGTAAAACTGTTATTTGAAAATAAACTTCACATCATCTGCAGCCTTGAAAAATCCATACACAAAGGCAGAGTGAATTTTAGAGTAGCAGAAGCAAAAGATCAGAGGCTGGAGAGTTACTGTAGCGTTGGAGGAGAGGGAGTCCTAGATTTTCCTTTGTTAGTCTCACACACATACACAACCTGCACTGCTGCATGGTTGCAGGCATCTTCATAGTTCACCTGTGGGATATGGAGGGGAGGAATGCAAATCCAAGTACACAGTACAGAAAAAACCCTGAAATATCAAAAGTGCTTTCCCTCCAGACTTTGGAAAATCTTATTAAACAAGCTCTAAATTATTAGCACATGTCATATTTATGCAGATCAGAATCATTTTATGAAAAAAAAAACCCACAAACACAAAAGCCAGCCAAAGCCACACCTCATGGCAGTTTCTCCCTCCTCCCTAGCACAGTACCAATTATTGCTCTTGAGACTTCTCATCTCCGCACCAGCCTCTTTCTTCAGCCACAGACCTCGGACTAAGCACACTCTTCAGTGCCCCATTTTCTCACCTCTCTCCCTCCTGTCCCGGTTTCCCATTCAAAGCTGCTCACCCTGGCTGCCTCTTCCATCGCCAGCTCACTGCCATGGTTCTCATTCAGTTTTAGTCTCCCTCTCCCTCTTCTAAACCCTCTGGCTCCCACTCATCCCACACGGGGCAACTTAAAGCCTGAATGTCTCACTGCCATCAGTGAAGATAGGCTCCATCCTCCAAGTGCTGATTCAGACCACCTTAACCCTGCAGGGAGTTACTTTTGTCCCCTTTCAAGCCAGAGGCATCCCACAGAAAATTTCAGAGTAACCAGAAGTGCAAAGTTCTGCAGGAAGAAGAGGTAGCACACGGTCACCAGAACCGATGGTATCGGGTTTATGACAGTTAGAAATGAATCCCCAAACCAATCACTCCAGCATTTCCTTTGTGCTTTATGCTGTCCAGAGATTCAGCCCAGCTTTCCCAAGGTGGTAAATTATGTTCGTTTTGTAAATACACTTGCTATTTTGGGTTTTATCATTCCTTTGTAACTTGCACAGGGCCTGTTGGTCTCTGACATAATTTTTATTAGACAAGGTGAACCTAAAAAGCACAGACTGCAGATCTTTTCTGGCAGAAGCATGATTCACTGTGAAACATCCATTTACAATTTCCTACACAGATCGATCACTCAGTTTGCAATGAGAAACACTTAATGCTTTTTATGTAGAGAAATTACTTCACCAACTGAGGAGTTTAAAAAAAGAGAATCTGTTTTACCAAATCCTTCACTTTGATTAAACATCATCTTCACGGTACGACAAGCAGAGCCGTCTCCCAGGCAAACTCCACACTGGTCTTCAGTTGCATTGGAATTTATCTCATAATCACAGCCAACAGCCTAGAAGGAAAAACAGTTTCAGAATACATGTGGCCTCCGCTCAGAGCGCACGTACTGCTGCCTTCAGTGTACTCTGCTCTTCTAAGAAGGGGGACAATCAATTTTGTGGAAGAGTATATATCCTATACTGACAAACTCATAGTACAGATTATTATGTCTAGGTCCGTAGTACATACTACTATATCTAGGTCAAACTCCTGTGTATTATATGAAGGTGAAAAACAAACAAGCAAGCAACAACCACCTTGTCATGAAACATACAGCAGTGACCAGCTAGTTGAGATGGAAATATGCCACCCAAACGGTCTCAAAACCTAGGATGCAGTCATGCCCCTGGGCAAAGAAAAACTCCTCAGCGGGCATAAATTTTCAAACCCGTGACAGCTGCTTCTTCAGCTTGTCAGCATGGGAGAATAGGCCAAGATAAAGTTCTGGTAAAGACTGATTTTCCAGTTCATGCTTGCTACAGGGAGAAAGTGAGAGAAAAATTCATTCATCCTGAGTCAGTATAAAACTTCTTCCTTGCCCAAACCAAAAATTCTATGCACTAATGCTTTCAAACTTCAACCAAATCCTCATTTGTTTTTGTTGTGGTTCTGGCCTCTCTTCAAAAACTAGCAAGACTGCAGAACACAACCTTATGTCCAACACTTAATGGTTGTTGATAGTACCTAAGATATCTGGATACCTGTGATTTAGATGAATATACGTAAGTCTGCTGGTATGTAGTTTTTCTCAGCTGATTATTCTCAAAATAGGCTTCAGTGTGATACCTACCAACTTCTCTAACACCCTCTTGATGTATGAAAATCTGGGTATCCCTTCTTTTGATTCTGATCTCATTTGATCTTCAGCTTCAGTAAAATGTAAAACACATTTCCATCAGCCACTTTAATCTTCTGTAAGCTTCTGACAGGAAAATCCACCCTAATCTAGGTATAAAGCTCCTGCATTCTTTAATATTTTTGCATCATTGTCAGCTAAGAAACACCTGAACTTTTCCTCTATGTGCCAGTAATTTAATGAACAGCTAGAGAAGCTGCAAAATGGAAGCAAGGAAAGGCCCTCAAGTTACGTATGGTTTTAAACTATGACACCTGCACTTTTACAGAGGATTTAAAAAAGACTCATCCATCACTTCATGCCAATGCTTACGCAGCACCTTTGATACCTGCTCTGAAAAACAATGGCCATCCCAGAAAGGTCTGCAGCAGCCTTGGCTTCTCTGTCCTTGCAGGGAAGGGTACTTTCAGAAAAGGAAAGGTTTTGTAATGTCTTTCACACAGACATATCTTGGCACCAAGGATCACGTTTATGAGCAGTACAGAATGTTACAGAGATAAGCACATGTTAAGAAGCTGACTACATTTTTGCCTCCAAGCACGTAGCAATTCAACGAAGGATGGATTTAATGAAGTATTCAAAGTGCACAGATGCCACTACGATTAAATGCAAGAAGTTTCTTTATCTTGCCAAGAGTTCAGATGTGACTCTTCATCTGCTATCTACAGATGAACTGCAGTTTATATTTAACAATTCCTAAGAATTAAAAGAGGCAGGCGTGTGGCTATTTTCTTAAAGACATACGGTCTGCAGGATATTTAACGTACTATCAGTACATTTGTTAATCATCTACAAACAGTAAAGTCATTGTTATCAGGTTTACTATTAGACCAAAAGAGTAAGAAGCCTCTCTGGAGAGCCCTGGAAGTTGAAGTTCATTTTCTATTCTGTGCACATATTTACTATTAAACAGAAAGTTGGAGAAAATCTGGAAAGGGAACCCTTGCATGTTTTACTATTATAAAATACTATTCAGTGTTCTGGAGCTTTTCTTTAGAACTTCATTAAAAAAATTACTTGTCTTCAAATTATATAATTTTTTCCAAATTAGCATTTTCTGGTAGAAAATGTGCGTTCTTGAAAAGGTTTCTGTTCATCTTTATTCACTGTTCATACTTGTTTGAGTGGCTGCACCCAGAAATAATTTACCTAGTTCAGGCTGTCAATCAGACATTTTGAAATGATCAGCAGTGAGCGTATGTCCCTTATGAGTGCTGCATAGCACAAAAATCCTCGAATGCTGAACAAAATAGTCCTGAACTACTGCACCGGCACTAGGAAATCAGTCGGTTAGCAGCACCACAGTATCATCGTCTCTGCATGGGCCGTGCTCTGCATCAGCTCAGTCAGAAACAGCTCGGATCTTTCTGGATTGGCCAGACGTTTCCTTTAGCAACACATCCATGGCATCAAAATATGACATCATTATGAGATGAAGGGAATCCTGTTGTCTTTTACAGTTATAACCACCGAAGCTGGTATTTTGTTTTTCCTCTGATACTTGAAACATAATTTGTATCTGAACAGACATCACAGTTTTACCTATACATGCGGCACGGCAGGGTGCAGGTATCCCCAAGAATGAGGCACCACAGACAATTGTGGCAGGGCAGGAAATCTACTGTGTCACAGTAAGTAAAGCCTTCAGTTTATTCCCTAGCTCTGGGGTGCTGCTGGTGGGGCAATGACCTTCTAGCAACAGGGCCTCCTCTTGCAAGACCATTCATGACCATCGCAAAGTGTATATTCTCACGTGTCAGAATAAACACCTCCAGCAGTCATTCATTCAAAGTCCATTTATATGAACTTTAATTTCCAGGCCATGTCTTACTTTCCCGCTCCAGTGAACATCACTGGACATTATTTTTGTCATCCATTAGATACATTTCTAGATCGTTTCTCCTCACTGCTTTCCTCATTCTGGTTGTTCTAGATACGCAGTAGCCACGGAAATCCCAAGCACAAACACAGGCTTGGTGGAGAACGGATCGAGAGCAGCCCTGAGGAGAAGGACTTGGGGGTGTTGGTGGATGAGAAGCCCAACATGAGCCAACAATTGCGCTCGCAGCCCAGAAAGCCAACCGCATCCTGGGCTGCACCCCCAGCCGTGTGGCCAGCTGGGCAAGGCAGGCGATGCCACCCCTCTACTCCCCTTTCATGAGACCCCACCTGGACTGCTGCGTCCAGCTCTGGGTCCCCCAACATAAGGGCACGGACCTGTTGGAGCAGGTCCAGAGGAGGGCCATGAAGATGATCAGAGGACGGAGCACCTCTGCTGTGAGGACAGGCTGAGAGAGTTGGCGTTGTTCAGCCTGGAGAAGAGAAGGCTCTGGGGAGACCTTAAAGCAGCCTTCCAGTATCTGAAGGAGGCCTAAAAGAAAGCTGGAGAGGGACTTTTTACATGGGCATGTAATGACAGGAGGGGTAATGGCTTCAAGCTGGAAGAGGGCAGATTTAGATTAGATCTCAGGAAGAAGTTTGTCACCATGAAGGTAGTGGGGCACTGGAACTGGTTGCCCAGGGAAGCTGTGGATGCCCCATCCCTGTTTTCAAGGCCAGGCTGGATGGGACTTTGAGCAACCAGGTCTGGTGGGAGGTGTCCCTGCCCATGGCAGGGGGGCTGGAACTAGATGATCTTTAAGGTCCCTTCCAACTTAAACCATTCTATGATTCTACGATATTTTCTAAAACTGCCTTAAATACTGCGCCTCAAATTTCTGCCAAATTGCTTGTAAAAAGGGATCCGGAGACTAAACGCGGGTTATAAAACAAGAAAAAAAAAAAAAAAAATCAGCGGCAATTACGCTCTGATCCTTTTGCACACGTATGTCCTTGTGCACGCTCTGCCAGCGAAAGATGCTGTGCTACATCAGGCACGGTGTGCCCTAGCATGGGCAGCGCAGATTAGCATCCCTCCCCGCAGCCCTCTGCCACTGCCCCGTTCACCGAGCGCCTGTTTGACGCACCTGAGACTGGCTGTATTTCTGGTCCCAGTACACAGCGCGGGGGCAGAAATAATGACCTGAATTGCCTGGCTGCATTACGGGAAGGAGAAACAATTTCTTTCCTGCTGCTCAGTGACTAAAGGGAAAACAGCCAAAGATACTACCCTTTTGCCGCTTCCAGAGGGAGAAGCTTTTATGTCAGACGGGCAGCAGGGGACAGATACAAAAAGTCCTTGCTGTCACTGAAGGCTATGGCCTGGATGTACTGCCTGAATATCCAAGTTGTGTGGATGCTACATTGTGCTTTTAAGCTCTTCCTCCCATTTGCCTCCCCCACTGGTCTCCAAATAAAGAAATCGTGTTCACATCATGTTGGCCAGGATGTTGCCTTGAATGGGGAGAAATGTGTCCTGATTTGCCTGTTTCTCTTATAAATTGTCTAGATAGGTCTGAATCAATGTCCTGTTGGGCTAGCAGTGGGGGGAAGAGATTGAACCATACATAGTGAGAGGTAGTACAGCTACTACAAAAAAGTCTGAGATGTGTAATCTGCTTTTCAGCAAGGGAAAAAACCACATTCCTCCCTAGTACTACAGAGCTGTGCAATTCTTCAATACGATATTAGTCTCTCAACATAAAAATCGTGAATTACCACAGACAACAGCTCACAGATTTGCATGACTGAAGGTCATTTAAGCCTATTAAAATTCTGTGCGGGAGATGAATGCCTGCTAGAAACAGCAGAGATGCCAGGTTGTCTACCTTCAGTGTCTGCATGCTCTCAGTGCGTACACCATGTAAGCCTTCAATTTTAGATGAAGTCATGGCTTGTATTTGATGAAATTCCTCAGTCACGTACATATCACTGCTCAAGAACCATTCTCTGTTGGCAGTATCTTTGCTTATTAACACTGGGAGAGCAACTGACTGCTCTAGTAAGAACTAAGAGTGCACTTGTGACATATAATTTAAAACACAGGAAGATAGGATATATGCTTTAAAGATCTTCTAAAAAAGCAACACTCAAAAAATGAGTGTGATGGAATATGTTTAAATAGCAAACTGGTCTTGTTATATCCTTATGATTTTATATTAAATTACTCACAGATCTTGCTGATTCCTTCCACTCAAAGCTGTTCATAAGTCAGATATCATGACAGGAGGGGATCTAAGAAGGTACCTGAATGAAGGCCAGGCCAGGTGCAAATACAATAAAAGGATTAAGGGGACCACATCTCTCATCTCCTTATTAGCATCACCTGGAATAAAAGATGATTGCAACTGCAGGCACATAGCTTTGAGATTCCTCTTTGCAGGCACTGGTTCCATCACTGAGTGATGTCAGGGCATTACACGTGTTCAGGGAAGCCCTCTTCTGTGTAGGGACATAGTTGAGAGAGGACCCAGCTATTTTATATGCCAGGCCCTCAAATGAGTTAACAATTCTAGCTTGTCTTTGAATTGAGGCAAATTCTAAAGGCATCACACCTCATCAGTAACGCTTCCTTCTGCACTGAGGCACACGCAGCACTTCTAAAAGATTAGGACCCATACATTGGACAAATTGCCAGGGCCATGTGAATCAGCGGTAGTGTCTGCCCGTACTTACTTCTCACTTTAAAAAGCACATTATGGCCTTGCCAAGGTGTCTAGGAAAGCATCCAGTATACCTCAGGTAGCTAAAGCGAGGCACCTCAATCCACATTTAGCCACCAAAGTAAGATCAATTTCTCTGACTGCTCTGAACAAAACCATGGCAAACTGCAAAATCAGATTAGAACTGGCTGAATTGAGAAGAGAGGGTTGAGGGGAGACCTTATCACTCTCTACAGCTACCTGAAAGGAGGTTGTAGCCAGGTGGGGGTCAGTCTCTTCTCCCAAGTAACAAGTGACAGGACAAGAGGAAAAGGCCTCAAGTTGTGCCAGGGGAGGTTTAGGTTGGATATTGGGAAAAACTTCTTTACTGAAAGGATTGTCAGGCATTGGAACAGGCTGCCCAGGGAGGTGGTGGAATCACCATCCCTGGAGGTATTTAAAAGACGGGTGGACGTGGTGCTGAGGGACATGGTTTAGGGGTGGTTTTGGCAGTGTAGGTTTATGGTTGGACTTGATGATCTTGAAGGTCTCTTCCAACCCAAGTGATTCTGTGATTCTATGATTCCATGAATTTAGGAGATCAAATTCTTGATTGAATCTATCTATTTTGTTTTGACATATCCACTAGGAAAACTCTGAACTCTGTTGTTAAAAGAGAGCTACTCTGCACACCAAACATGTCAGCAATATGGACAGTGGATCTAATGTACAACATCTCACCCTTTTAATTTTTTACTCTATTTCAGACTTCGATGAAGTGTTATTTTAGTACTCAGAACAAACATGAAGTGCTTTTGTGAGATACAGTACTGAAAACCAGAACCGGGCTTTAACAGACATTGCCATTAATGTTTGTGAACTCCTTTTTCACATCATTAGCAACACGTTGCTATCAGAGTACAAGAATGATGTACCAGACTAATTATATTAAAAGCATTTTCAGATTTATTCACAGTAACCTGTAATGTATGTATTGGGTTTAACTAGCTGGACTAAAATACTAGTGAATTATACAGATACTTGAAAAAGCTTCTCCTCAAGTGTTATGTTGGGTACCTATTTCAGATAAAAGCACACTGTCTTTCAGAAATGTGAGCTATTTGGGTTACCTATTCACCATTTGGTCTCATCTATAGCAGTTGCATGAGTATATTGTTCACTCTGTAATTCCGATTCCAATTAAATCTGTTTGTCAGGATGTGAAGCATTAGTCAACATGTGAAATGCTGACAAATCTGTATTTATGATAGCACCAGTACCTTGGAATAAACTTTTTAGAAAGGCTTTGAGTTCCCAGAACTATTAATATTGAAGTATATCTAGTATGTACAAACTGCAATTAGAATTAGCTTTCCTTTCACCCGTAATTTATCCCTTCTGATTAATTAAGTTTTACTATTTCTAAAATAGGTATAAATTTGAACTGTCACAGGCAAGGTTCAATACAGAAAGGATATGAAAACTAAAATTAACCAGTCCATTGGTCTGGAAGTCAGAAAATGAAAGTGTAACATCACAAAGACAGCCTTCAGAGTTTAGCACTTGGCCTGTTCCAAGTGAAGGTCAAAAGCACTGATATGGTATTCAACATTTAATACACATTTCAATATGCTAAAGATGTCTTTCCATCTGGCTTGACTGCTCAAGGCCAGGTCTGGTCTTTCATCATCATAGTTAAAAGGCCCATCCTGGCTCTCAACAAAGTCAAGCAGAATCTCTTCACTGTGAATTTGAGCAGAGTATCAGTAACTCCCTTTCACAAATGCCTGTCCTGCAAGGAAAGCTTAAAACAAACCTTTTATTGTTGCTCTCTGAGGCACTGGCATTCTACTAAAACAGAAAGTCTTCAGAGACGATATACGAATGATCTATTTAAAATGTGGACTTTCCATCACTAGAAGTCTTCAAGAAAAGCATGTGAAAAATGTCAAAAAAGGAACATGATTCTGCAATGGGACGAAACAGAAGACTTCTTGAAGTCCTTTCTAGTTGCATTTTTACATGATTCAATGACTTAGGATACACAATGCCAAGCTCCCTATGGTAAGTTAATGTAGTTTCCAGAAGACAAGTCCTGCCTTTGTTTCCCAAGATGTCAAAAGCAAAAAGGCTTCAAGTGGGTACAGGATGCAAATGCCCAGCTTGAAGAAATAAGCCGTAGTTGTAAATACATCCCCTATGAGTAAAGTACTCATTTTATTTATGAGAAATTCACTAAAACCAATGCTAAGACTGTGGGTACTACAGAATTTAGAGAATGCACCTTCAAATGCCACAAATGGATACATCATCCTGGAAATCACCTATCAACATGCAGAATATGCAGAGAACTTCATGCTTAGTCTTCAATAAACACAACATTATTGAACTATATACTCTATGTTTGCTCATTGTGCAGCTTTATTCCATTTACTCTTGCAAACTAAAATAATTTTTACTGCTTTCAAGATCAAACGTCTGCTCCTATTACGATTCAGTTCAGAACTGCTACATTATGTGTAATGTTAAAGTGCATTTTTATAAAAAAACACCACAGAGAATGGTGTAACCAATAACCCTAAAGCTACATCTCATCAGAAACAAACAGGTTTTCTTAAATTGATGTTTTAAAATAATGGAAGAAGAAGAGAGGAGTTAAAAGGTAGCGAAAGTAATTAGCCCTCAGTCTAATGGATTCATTAAAAAGGATGGAAATGACTCTTATGGCCACTTGGAAAAGCTGTTTCTATAAATTTCTTTCCATCACCATTAAAAATGTGATAAAACTGAATACTTTATTAAATTTTATTTAACAAAAATTTATTAAACACTTTCCCATAACTTTATAAAATAAAATTGTAGAGAAAGAAACATGCAAACATACCCAATACCTTACACATGCCATTAATACAGATATCTCGGCTGTGCCTTCCTTCAAAGCAAGGAGTACCATCAGTGACTGCATCAAGCATCTTCTCAGAAAAATGGCCGTCTATTGGGCGACAGTGGAGCTCACAGGGGTTTGCTGAAAGGAAAACGAAGATACTTCCTCAGAAAATACTTCAGAGGGACATTGAACTGAAATGCACGGAGAACGACAGTACGTCTTTATTGCACCATCCACTCACTCTCCCCGGCATTTGTTGACTGAAATGGCCTAATTAGAAGAAGTTAGCAGTCCCGGGGTTGCATTGCTAACAGAGTTACACAAGCCTGATAAACGCGGCTTGTGGATTTCTAGAAAACAGCTGGAGGCTGGTGCCCTTACACCTCCACACTTTCACATCAGCAGCCAGCTGGCCGAGCCCAGCAGTAATGAGGCTGTCAGCTGTGATGGAGAAAGGAATGGGAAACCAGCAAAACCAGCTGCTGTCATTAGTGAGGGGAAAGGAGGAATCTGAGTGTGAGACTGCCAAGGACAATGACAAGCAACAGCTTTCCACCAGCTGATGACTGAGTGATTTCAGAGATAATTTGTAACTGATCATCAATGCTCCCAGCTTGTCCCAAAGAGCAGTCAAACAGTTGCTTCTGATCTCCTGCATGTCAGCGGAGTGTCACATCACTGCTTATTTTCAGCTGCTTGCTGGCACTTAATAAATTATTTCAAATGCTGGACTTTTTTCCTGCTTGGCAACTTATGAAATGGGGATAATAGTGGTGTGTCCGACAGACAAAAGTGATCTGACAAAGTGATTTGAGGCAGAGGACACACATGGTTATAACCACATAACAAGGTTATAAAACTGGTGGAATTCAAGGTGTTGTGAGTCATGTTCAAGAATGTCGATGGAGATGGACCTACAAAAGAGTCTCAGGCAAGAACATAAAGTTTGTAGTCTTTATCAGCCCTCAGCCTGCCTGTGAAAACTGCCAGCCACAACATCCATCAGCTGTTCTGGTAAGAGCTGTCATGACAAGTGATACAAGTAATTTTACTTCTATCTGCAGAAATCTTTTTCTGGACATGCGGCTAATTTGATTATTTTAGTGCTCTAAATTTTGTTTCACCTTGCTTACCCTCTCAATGCACCATTTTTTAAACACAAAGCACACTACCCTTACAGAAAGGAGAATCCCAGAATTCCAGCTAGTCTGTTACCTGCTCAGAATCGATCCTGATGGGCGCACACTTTGCATAAAGCCATTTCAGCTTTTACATTGTAATGAGATATGTAGAGCAGCAGTTTAATATCTGGATCTCCTCCTTAACTGTGTGTTGACGTAACAAGCAAGATGGTACCCAATTTAATTTCAGAAATCCCTGAGCAAGAACAAGCAGGCAGTGCTGACTGCTGACATTTTCCTGTCATAATTACGATGCTCTAAGTCTACTACTCACAAAAAGTTTGCAGAGCAAGGTAATTCCCTTACTAAGCCAAAATAAAAAGTAAAAATAAGTAAAGAGCAAACTTTCACACTTCCAGAGGTTCATGATTCAAAGAAGGGCTTTCTAGGCTTTCCCGGTTTTCCCAATTGTAGTAACTGAACTAAAATTAGATCCTACCTGTACCCACAAATTTTGTAGTGCTTTTCCTCCTGTCGGTTTTCTACTGAGTCCCACTGGAAATGAAAGGACACTGCTCCCTCTCCGCAAACTCAATCCTACCCAATATTTATACTCCTGCCATCATTCACCAAAACATATCAATTTATTTTGATATTTCATCTGCATAGAAGGCTCATTAGGGCACCATTGAGGAAATTACCCTAGCACTATATTAGCCATTCATTTTCTAAAATTCTTTACTTATCTGTCATTATTATTTTTTTACAGCTGGGCTCAGGGACCTGACAAAAGACATGGGCTCCATTATTCTAGGACTGTAAATAGGCCATACCAGAATCAGGCACTGTCCTCAAAAAGTCTAACATGTTAAACACAAAACAGACACAGATGTAGAAAGTTGTTTGATCTCCTATTTTCAGATAGATAACGGACGCATAAGGAAAACAAGTACATTTCCTGAAATGATGGAAGAACCTAAAAGCAAACACTGGCATTGAATTCAGATATTCTAAATCTTATTTTGGTCCTGATCTAAATCTAAATAGACTAAACTGAGATCAATATGAGCACTAGGGTTGCTCAAAAGTAACTCATTAAAGCAGCTGGTTTAGTTCCAGTTACTTGAACAAATTTGGTTACTTCATGATGACACTAACAAAAAGGCTGTCATCTTAGTAACTTTTAGGCCAAAATATACAGAAATTCTTGCAATCCATCTTACACGTGAAGTACTTGATGCAATCTGTCAACACTCAGCAGCCTAGAAAAAAATACATCCTGTATTTTAGCTGTAGTGCCCATATCCTGCACCAAGATCATGCTGCTGATTTGAAGAGGGACAACATCAATCCTCTAATACACAGAAGAAACCCAGATGTAATGAAATCCCAAGCCACAGACCTCCCACAAGCACCCAGTGACTTATCTGTAATCAGAATGGGACTGAGGAAGCAAGCCAGCAAAGCTGAGTAAAAATCCCAAAATTCAGGCAAGTGATTTTTTTTCTTCCCTGTGTATATTACAGCAGAGCTCAGATTCACCAAGGGTAAACAGAACAACATAAAAGATAACTAGAAAGGAATATATTCCCTTCCTAATTTAAATTTGTTGCCCTCACAGCTGACTCCCATGAGTTCACATGCAGGAAGGATCCAGCTTAACCTCACTGAGAAGGATGTGATTAATGTGTCTGCCAGCAGATGATAAGGCTTCAATATTTCTTCCTGCTTTACAAGGAAGAAAAGAGGCAGGCCTCTTCAAACTCTCACCTCTGTGAGAACTCAGAATTGGATGAGGAAATCCAAAACAAAGAAAATTAGAAACAACAATGACCAAACACAGACAAAACAGGGAAAAAAGGCTACAGGTGAAGCTACTTTATCACTTTACCCAAGTCTGGAACTCCAAAAGAAAGTTTAATTTCAAAGCAGTGGTAGCAGAAACATTATCTCATGCTGTTAGTTCAGCCCCTGTGACCATATCAGTACAAATCTCACTGACAGAGAGACGTATTTTGGAAGAAATATGAAATTGAAAACACTTCAGCAACGTCACTCCTATCCGCCAGAACATGAGACGATTGTGGCACTGATTGAACGTAGGACTCATACTTACTACATGGAAGCTAAGCCCTGAGAAGCTATCAGATTCAGACAAACTTCATTTGTCAAAAACTGACATAAATAAAAGTGAGGTCAGTCTGATGGCAAGAGGAGTAGATTAGCACCAAAGTCTGACTAAAGCATCAACGTAGGGGCCTGGGTCATGCGATCGATTCAGAAAATGCCCTGGTCAGAGCTGCTGGATGCTTTAGGCACCCGTGAACCTGGAAGTCCCCTTCATGGTGAGACTCCCAGGGATACTCAGGTGCTCCAGCTTGAGGACATGGGTTTCTGTGCTCTGCGGCACATCCACAATAGGACTATGCAAGTTTCCCAACAGGCCCAAACTCACTTAAAGCAGAAGGGAAAATCTCCGTTGGAACCTTAACTATAGTTAGCCTAGGTAACAGTAAGATGTCATTCACTGGTTTTTTCCCATGTTGCTTGTTAAAGCTGCTTGTTGCATCTCACCTTACATTAAATCATAAGCTATTCAAAAAAGAGTCTTTGTCCTCTCCTGAAGGTACAATTTACACAACAGAAAAGGACATTATGACAGTGTTTAATTATGTGACATTCATTAGAACTGGGTTATGTAAGCTACGAAATTAAAGCCGGGAGAGAGAATTGTGACCACCTACATCATTTACTGTTTTTCTAGCAGGACAAAGGAACACAGAACGTCTAAAATGTCACAGTGTCTAGTTCAGGGTTTCACCTCCACAACTAGATGCTTCCACACAAAAACTGTTATGTGCACTCAGGATTTGGGAAAGGTTCATAGTACTTTCTTTTCCCCCCATATCCCATGTGCGGCACAAGAAGATTTAAAATGCCTGACTGTAAAATGCAAGCCCAAACCTTCTCAGCAGCAACCTAAAGTATTAACAAGGTGCTGTGAAAAGTCTTTGAAACTGGATTGCACCAGTTAAGGGGAAAAGTAAGGGAAGCTGGTGTACACTGACAAAGATTGATGTATATATAGCAGACATGGTGATTAAGTCTCCAGAGCCCTGAAACATCAGGTCTTTTTTGTGCGGAGTTCACAAGAAGCGGTTGGTTTGCCTTTAGGTCTTGGTTGGTTTAGGACAAACTCTCTCAAGAAAGGCTCAAACTGCTCCATCTCGCAGAGAGAGCACTGTTTCATGAGTTTATTTGAACCTATTTTGCCCAGGATACCTTTAACAACCAGTGGAACGTGAAATAAAATTTGAAATTGAGATAAGAGGAAAACTCTCAGATGTATTTCAGTGCAGTAAATACCGCCAACTGGACAAAACTGGAAGCAGTGTGCCCACGATAGCCACCCACCCTCAATCATATAATTGTGATGTCAGATGAAGGATCAGCACAGGATTTGGCCAACTCCTGCCTAGATGAGTGCTCCTAGGAGAGCCTGCTAACCTGAGCAAGCCAGGATTTCTCTAAGTTTATCAGCAAGAAAACTCTTCAAATGTTGTTAATGGAATGTAAGAATGAAGCTGCAAATGTTAAGGACCTCACAGATCATGGGGGAGATATGTAACTCTAGATTGAAATTCTGTCTGCTGAGAAAACAGGTGAAGACAGTCAAAAAGCTTTTTAAGCCACAGAAAAAATATTTGCTTGGTATTTGAAGGATTTTGCAGAAGGTCACTGAAACCCAGGATTTTACAGATGAAATATACCAGGCTAACAAATCTAGCATTTTAAAGATAAGTGATTTGTCTGTAAAGCTCCAATCAGCTCTATTTAAATATGGCATGGACATGGCCTGCCTTCCAGTATGCAGGAAGCGTTTGATTCACGATTCTTAATGCCATTTAAAAGCAAACCTCCTGCAACAAATGCACAGACAGAACTACCTGTTCTGTAGCACTGCCCTAGAACGGACATGAACAGAACTAAGGCTGTAGCCTGCAGTGGTACCCGTGAGTATCAGAGAGGACTGGAAGCCCAATTTCAGTGGCAAGTTACTGCAGAAAATAGTTTATGACTTTGGCTTTGGACAAAGTCTTAGGCTGCTAGCATTTACCATGGTTTGTTTTACTGGGAGTCCTTCTAAAAAAATGTTTCTATGAACCGTATTTTCTTTCATCAGAAATTTTCCTGGAAGTCTGTCTGCTCCAGTTTCATCTTCAAGGGTGTATTTGTTAAATGAAATTGAAACTGTAGCTGAAATTTAGGGAACCTGTTCAGAACTGCCAATAACTGTGAAAATGCAATGAACATGCTGAAAAATACTACTAGCAAACAAAACTGAAAGTTGAATCTCGTGCTTCACTCCCCTAACTGGTTTATTTTTTCATTAAAAAAAATATATATTGTTAGTTTCTACAGGGTAATCTGCTCCTCACATTTAAGCATGCACCAAGAATCAAACTGCATGGAATAACTATTGCCTCTGTATTCAGTAGCTAGCTGTTACAAAGCAAGTTATAAGGCAGAAGCATCGATTCTGTCTCTACAATACAGGGCAGTACAATACTGAATATGTGGTGGTATTACTTCCTCAGCGTGTTGTTAGCTACACTTACGATGTAGATCTGAGTTTGGAAGTAGTAAAGTCACGTTTGTGAAGCAGGAGAGCTCTGCTTACTGCGTGCAGTGACGGCTGCAGTCCTAAACATCCAGCTCTACACTACACACTGTACTTCCTGTTCTGCAGCTGACACTGGAAACGATGGTTTAGATCTATCCCAAATGATTAGTATAGACGTGATTCCAGCAGCTTTTCTTAGTACAGTATCTTTCCAGGAACTGGGTACTTATACTCACAGCCATTATCACTAGAGTTTTGCAAAAACATATATCCTGGGTTGAGGTAAAACAGAACCAAATTTGTTTGGTAACTCTTCCTTCTAACTAGGCCTCTTCTAATAGCCCAAACCATGACAACATCTATGTGTAGTGGAGAATCACCCACCGCCTTTGTGTGTACACAAAAGCCACACCTGCATATGCAAGCACACCAGTTTTTTCTCTCTAATTAATTAAAGGACTTGTAGTTCAGTGACTTCTTGCCCTCATAGAGGTTTCTCTTAGGTCTGCAATTTGGTGTTTTATACAAGATGTTTAAAAAATTGTAGCTTCGTACCTGTGTTATAAACGGGCACCCAGTGGTAGAATTCATTCTGATAGGGAACTGTGTCAAATTCACTGCACTGCATCTGACGAAAGGTTGGCAAGCCTTTGCGACAGGGGCTGATGTTACACATGCGATAGCGTTTCCTTTCTCCAGTGCAGTAGTCTCCTCCAAATTGTGGTCTAGAAAAGGAACATGAGATTGGGATGTAAGATTCTGGTTAAAAAACGGTTTTAAAAGAGCAATGTCCTTCAGGTTCCAATGGGACAACAAGACGAATCTGAATTCTTGACAAGGCAGAGATATCGTTCACATGTTCAAGTACCCAAACATGTCAGTATGGAGCACAGAGCTCTAGACAAACCCTGTATCCCAAAGAAGTGCTTGGTACATTGCCTGGCTTACTTCACAACAAATGACCTTATCAAATGAACTCCCACAAAATACCATATTTTCCAGAATGTTTGACAGTTCTTCCAGAAAAGACAAGTGATTTCTGCTGTTAGGGACCCTCTTAGTGCTTTCTGAAAATGAGATGTAGGGTCTTCATGAACTCAGAAATGTATTAGAAAACTCATGTTCTGTACCTACCAACTCGTACGTCTGAAGTTCAAACAAAGCTGATTACTAGAACAAAGCATGAAAGGTGAGTCCTCAATGTCCCTCAGGAACAGATTGCTAGCTATTGTTCTCACCCAATGTTTGAGGACATTTATTTATTCATGGCAGTACTATTAAAGCAACATTTCTATTATTTCCACAAAGCCTGAATGCTAAAGAACAGGATTTTTTTCATTTTGTGTAGAAATAAGCTCCATGGGGGGTAAGGATTTAAGAAAGAGATAATGATTGTAAAAGGTGAGCCAAATGGATTTCACACAGGTATACTTAACTGGGAAGGAGAGGTGTTCAGTGTCTGTCTTGCTGTGGCACCTGCTGGTAACAGTCTCATACAAAAGAGTTTCCAACATCATAAGCACCTTAAAGATCTTGAATAAAAGGTAAGAAAAGATTGTGCACTGAGCTTACTCTGGATTATCACATGGTCTCTCTGCACTCTGAACTCCTGCCCCACAGGTCCTTGTGCAATGGGACCAGGACGACCAGACGCCCCATCCGCCATGGATTGCCTCCGGAGTCTTGCCTACTGTAATGCACTCACCAGAGAAGCACCACTGAAGGGAGAACAGAAAGGACAAACAGCTTGAGATCATTACTACAGGAAAATGTTATTGTGAGTTATTTGTTATTTCGGCCCCTGAAGGTCAAAAATGTGGAAATGTAAGTGGACATGTCACAGGATGCCCCTCCTTCATGCCAAACAACAGCAGAGGTACCCGTGGTTCCTCCACTGCCCTTCGCAGGCAGCGCAACTTGCAGGAAGAGTGGCTCACAGTTACCTTGTTTTCTCCGCACCGAGTTCCATCCGCAGCTGCATCCAGTTTGGAGCGGCAGGAGCCTTTCACTGAGCACCACAGTGTTTGGCAAAGGTTCTGGAAAAGAAAGAACACTGCAGGAGTCTGAAGCAGAGCTGGACTCCTATGGCCAAGATTTTCAAAAGTCTCCCATGGTTTTCTACATCCATTTAGAAAGCCTTACAAGGGCTGCATTTCCAGAGACAGATGTTCAGCGTTTTCCACAAATTAGGACTCACCAAGGGTCCAAATTTAGGCACTCCTCATTAATGTACAAGGAGGGACCATTTGACAAATACAAAATGGTGAATACTTTCTAGCAAGTGAATTATCTGAACAATGTGAGTTTAAATATTCTCCTCATTTGCTGCTTTGCTCCCTGCTACACACAGGAAAAATGGCTTTAAAAGTTTGGGCACTACTGTTCATAGTTAAGGTAAACAGTTTGAATTATTTTCATTTAATGAGTATTAATGAATATAATGTTCAGTTTTGCATTGCTGTCTGCCTGAAAACCTACAGTGAAATCAATGGTTACACAAGGTAGCCAGATAAGTAAAAACAATGTCATGTCTCTAAGTGCAACAGCCAGGTTAATATCTATGGAAGTCCCAAAACTGGACAAGGAAAAACAGAATAAAACACAGGTTTCTCAAAACATCAGCCAAGCAGATGGCAAAGTAATAACCTAAAATAAGCAATCCAGGCTAGCTGGCAGAGAAAAAAAGCCTAGTGGGCTGCAAAAAGTAAGGGCTCTGGTTAGTGAATGCTTGCATATTAAGTTACTCAGAAACTGGTGTCAGTTTAATGCAAAACATTGCCAGTAAAGCTCAGCATTTCAGCTGCTGCTCCACATACAGTGGTCTACTCCACAGAAGGGACAGACACACCTGAGAGTCAACAAAACTAGCAGGGCAAGAAACACTGCAGCTTTCTTACAACAATCAATCTTCTTCACTCAATCAGAACTATCCCCTAGAGAGTGAGGACGGACATCAAGGGCTGTTCCCCCCTCCTCAGTTCACACGTACACCAGCTTCTCCTTTTGTTGACACGCAGGAGCCCTGCATGCTTGGGAACTCCTGAACGAGCAGGGCTTTGCGTGGAAGACCACTTCCAAGCTGGAGAAAGCAGGGGTGTCAGAGGGACGGTGCACTCCCAACTGAAACAGCAGAAGCAAAAGCCCGGGGGCTCTGGACCAGGTCTTGGCTGAGGGTGTCTGAAGCACTGGGAGAGGGAACAGAGTTGGCAGCACCTACCGGTGAAGCAGGGACGCTGAAATTATCATCAGAGAAAGGAACTGACAAGAAGGATCCACTAGCAGCTCCCACTGGGATCCTCAGAGCAAACAACATGCCAGGTTTGGGAGCCAACACAGAAACTGGGCACTTGTGAAAATCCAGCCCCAACGAGCTAGCAGCAACATTTGGCTGAGTGTGAAATGCAAAACTTGGCTGCTGGCTTCTGACCTGCTTCTATTTAAAATAGCTAAGTTTGGCCATGGTCTGGTTTGAAAGAGTTGCCTTTTATTTACTTTCTGCATTGTGTGTTCACCTTGGTTTTCACCTAGGGCACCAGAAAGGAAGTTCATAGTACAGAACATCTCAAACCACTTCAAATCTCCAGCCGAAATACAATGTCTGGGGCATTGTGTCTCGGCTCATTTAACTTCTTTAGGGGAATGTATACAAGTCCAAGGTTGTTTTGCAGTTCTCTGTTCATAGTTCAGGAGCAGCATTACTTAGCAACAATTTGTGAAGCCATCGTTGTCAGGTTCTTAAGGGAGAGCTAGCCAGGTGTTCTGGCTGATGAATTTTCTTTCATTATGGAATTAATCATTTATAATCAAGACTTGTATATAGCATACTTTTTGTGCTTTTTAGTGTATGAAGTGCACTCCTGCACTGTGCTTCAGATACCAGAGAAAGGCATAGAAACCAAATACAGCTTTCCACTGACGGTTACATTTTTACGGGGTGCACTTATAGATTTCAAAGTCAAGAGTTCTCGAAGCAAATTCTTTAGCTTTGCAATAATTTTTCCATATTGATCTCCATGTACCAGAGCTTTTTTCCATCTTTAAGAATACTGGAATAACAACAGTACAAAGAAAAGTACTGTTTACTGTGTGCTTTTGGAGGTAACAGCCAGAAATTCATGACTCTACCATGGACTCACTGCAAGGCAAGTGATTTTTATCATCAGCTTCAGGTATACACTTTTCACCCAATCTATGAGATCAGGGTCTGTGCCTTAAAGAAAGCCTGAGTCCAGGAAATGCAGTTTCACTGCAGTCAGGGAAGTTTTGGAGATAATGCGAGGACAAGAAGGTAAAGATTCTGAGCTCCTACAACCTGTCCTATAGAAAGCTACAGATCTACCTACCACTTGGAAAATTCCTCCCCCTAATCTGTACTTTGCTCCTCTTTTTCGTATTAGAGGCACAATATTTATGTACTTCACAAGATGCTTAGAGGACTTCCTACCTAAATGGTTCGTCGAAACCACTATCTGAATTCTAAAGCTCAGTCTTTTATAAGTGTTATCACTGAAGCCCTGGGCATCTTCAGCTAAATACAGATTCTTCACTCAGAAAGAATCCATGGGTCAAATTCAGTCAGACATTAAAAGTTACAGAACAAATGTAGCCTGGGCAGCAGGTGAGCTTTAAGTAAATAGTGGAAAGGCAAAGAACAGTCAGACCTTTTAGACAAAATGACTATACTGATCATTCAACATGCCAGGCAGACTATACTATTCATAATTCTTTCCCTTGACAGTGCAGCTACCTGCAAAACGCAGGCCTTCCAGTAAAATGCAAAAATGAGATGATACCAATTAATTTTCTGACATACATCTAGCTGTGAAATTGGTTAATCGGAAGACATCGAACGTAAAGGCCTACTAGGTTCAAACCCAAGGGGAGACAGAATGAACCAATACTGCAAAATTATACTTTAATTTTCTATCTGTACCAACAGACAAATTACAGTAACTGAGGAAACTGGAACAGCAGGTAATGAAAGCAATCTTTCAATGCCTGCTTCAGATTCACTAGTTGCAGTTCAGCGTTGGTAATCATGTTATCTATTAAGGCTGAGAAGATTAATCAGAAATAATCTCCCTAACAGAAGGGTAGATGAAGATACACATAATTATCTGAATGGAGTAGTCAACATCAGCAGTCCCCAGTCCACAGCTGTGCACATCTTGCCTAAAAAACACTCCAGCTCTGCTGATGGCCGTAACACCACTTCTGTCAGCACGCAATGTTTACTGCATACTCCTGCCCAAAACACAGCAAAAATTAGTGATCATTTAGCTAGACTAGCACTTGAAACCACTGGTTCTGAACCATTCTATGTACAGAAATGCTGCATGGAGCCCAATAGCTCTGAAAATGCTATGTACTGTTTGTTACAATACCATACCTGTGCACCTTAGCTAATATAACCTGTTACTCTGAAGTGGCTCCTAGCTCTTGTAGAGTTGTGCTGCTGTGACTATACTGCTCCCTTGCATGTCCACACAACACTTACGCTGTGCTGTGAGACAAACCACAGGGTACTTTGTAAGTTACATATTTCCATATAAAGGTCTTATCTTTGATGGGAAGATAAAGATTCTTCAAGGTACACGGACTGAAATTTCCTTTAAGTACTTAGGCCATCAAGAGTGTGAAAAATCAGGACACACAGGAAGAGGGGACAACTCTGATTTCCTTAGACAACTCTGCCAGAAATTGAAGATTTGTTCCCAGAGTGATTGGGTCAGTTGAAAGCTATAAGCTTGAAGCATCTTGATTTTTGAAATGGGATTTAAATAGCATTGATAATTTACCTAAGATCAGTATTATAAGTTTAAAACCAAAATTACTCCAAAATTACTGAAGGACAGGCACTTAACAACAGCTACAGTGGCTGTATTCAGTAAAGGTCTTGCAAAATACAAGGCAAGCAACGCAACAACTCACTTCCAGAATCCGCAGAGCAGAATTAAAACAGTGTCAGGCAATGCCTGCACTGCACGTCTAGCTTATGAGACTCTGAACATGCTGCATTTGTAGTTAGCAACTGAGATTCACTGACTGCACTTCCAAACCATTCAAGAAGCTTAAATTCTTATTAGGAGAATGAAGAAAAACATGCAGCACTTACATCCACATCTTCACAGAAAGTAGCATTAGAACCATACTGAAGCTGGCACTGGTGATGCACATCATAAATCACTCCAGGAGCAATTATTGGGGACTTTAACACTTCTTTTTGGGGGATATCATCCAGACAGAATCCCCACCCACGGCTAAAAGACCAAAATGGCATATTTAAAAAAAAAAACAAGCAAAACCACACAACAACAACAAACACATCCACACTTTTTTGACACTTATGTACAGACTTTCAATATCTAATTCTTAATGGTAATTTTTTATATGGCCTTTAGCAATAGTCCAGATTCCAGCTAAGATATGCTATGGGCGCTAACAAACAGCACCCCGTCTAGTCAGAGAGGGTTACAAAGACAAAATACAGCTTGTCAAAGGGGAAATATTGTGAGGTCATCATGGTTTGCACAGTGGCTTCAGAGCACACCACAGTCTCTGCTTAAAGATACACCATATTGCTGCTCTTAAAAAGAACACAATGAATTTGAACAGGTCATTTAAGTCAAGTGTGTCATTGTGGCCAAATGCAAGGTTTATGATGTTCCATCAATGTCTTTGATACAAAGGCTTCTTTCTTCCTGACAGCTGCAAAAAGCTGCAGGTTGCACCAAACCTGAGCCAATGCGACAAGACTTGAGTTCACTTCCAGAAAGCAAGAAAATAATGCAGCTTTTCCCAAATACTAAGTGAGCAATGAGCTTGGGATATGTGATCCATGGGAATTAACTCAAGCACACTACAAAAATGTACATTTAGTAACGGAGTAATACAGGATTTACTTTAAACTCCACATAAACATCTCATACACAGCTGAAGTCATTTCATGGACCTGATCACTCACTCTAGGAAACGTGTGATGTATTCCTTGCTGCACTGCGACCAGGTGAGTGGAGTAGGATCATACTGCAGCTGTCGGGACATAATATATGGGCGCTTTCCAACAGGCTCACAGTCATTCTCTTTTCCATCGTGCTGGATACCAAAACTGGAGATAAAAACAAACACCTAATAATTCCAGCTGATTGGCTGTACAACACCTATCTATGGGTACCACACTGTGCTTAAAAAGACACTAACATGGCTTCTTCCCCTGGTGGGCTGTAGATATCTTTTGCTAAAAAAACCCAAAACACATAGAAGATCTGACCCAAAGCCTGAAAAAAAAAAAAATCTACACTCCAAAAGGCTTTCAAACATGTCTGTTATGTCCAACAATGGTGTCTGGCAGAAAATAAAGAACAGACTGCCACAGAATGGGGTATTTTTAAGACAGTCAAAACACTATTGCACAGTTGGGCTGCGAGTCACAGTTTAAACCTCCGTTATTTTAAAGCTGCTAAAGCTAACAGCTTCCTAGCTCTTGGATCCCACTATTTCCGATTTGTACCACTTTAACTAAGATCAGGCTTGGTTACACTCCATCTTATAATCACACCTCTATTGCATTGTTTCTTTTCAAATCTCTTTTTGAGACAGACAGACTTTTTCAAATTACCGAACATTCAGTGAATTATCTTCCAACCTCCAGTCCTTCTTCCTATTTAGCTTTCTCAAACTGTGCCTTACAAACAGACCTCCACGGCAGGTCTTCCCAGCATGGTTCTCTCCAGCTTCTCTGACTTATGAAGTGATTTCTTTATTCAACAATTTCTAAAAGTCATAAACGTTAAAAAATTTGGGTGGGATTCAGCTGATTAAACATACGTGCCTCCATGTCATCTCATCATGGAGGAGATTATCTGAAATAACAATATAGAAAGATATTGATACATGAAGACGTTGATGCCTGCACTGTTAACATCCGTAGGCGTGTAAGTCTTTGTATGAAAAAGCAGTGAAAACTGACTCAGGTCATGATGCAATCACAGATCAGACAAAGTGAGTTCAAACCACTTACGACTTCGTTTCTGGAAAATGTAATTTTACTATGACTCAAACGTTCCAAAAGCAGGGCATGATTTCAGCCTGAATCAACTTCAGTAAGAGGTCTGAGGTATTAAAACAAGTGTGTCCCCTTATTGACAGGCTCCTTTCCACGAACACAGTCTGTTGACCCAGGGGACCACAAGTGTCTAGAGGGACAGTATGGGGAAGAGTTGACTTTTGGCATCCGTCTAAGGAATGGGTGCGCAGCTTTCTTCTCATTTTCTGTTCACCTGTTCTTAGCGACTTTTACTGTCTACATTTGAACTTTTTAACCTATATACTCTAACTTGTCTTGAGGCAGAGTGGTTTCATGTTAACAACACACTCTACAGTATTGAGTTTTCTTTGCGGAGACAATTCTTAGAGTCCTGCACCACTCCTGCAAAGGCAAGTACAGCAGTGAGCTGTCTCACAGCTTCCAAAGGACCGTGAGTTACCAGCCACCCAGGCTAATACCAGGAGGTCACACTCAGTTCTGTCAGGAAACATCTTCCGATAACTACTGTTAATGAAAAAAGCTCCCTGTCAGCAAGAGGTTGTGCGTAAACCCAACGTACCCAGATCCAATTCTAACGATTTCGGCATTATTTACTTATACTGTTTCCTTCCTGGCGACTGAGGGGTTGAATAAAGAAAGGCCAATTAATGGGTGATAGGATCAATACTTGAGCAATCTTTGTGTCAGTTAATTATTATAATATCACATCAGGAAATACAGACTTCATACTGACTGGCAGTTGGGTGCACAACAAAAATAATGTGATTGTAGATACAGCTGTGAACATGCCACCAAAGCAAGCAACTTGGTCCAGCTGAAAATCAAAGGTATTATAGTGAAACTGGAGTATTCATGAGACAGGCCTCTATCCTGCGGAAAACAGCTCAGTGTCAAAACAGATTAAAAAAAACTTTTTCAGGTGAGTTTAATAAACCAACTAACCATCCAAAACATCCCTAGAAACTGGAAATACTGAGAAACCTATTTTCAAGCAAAAATACCCACTCATGAAAAAAGCTTAGCTTGACCTAAGTGTATCCATAATAGTAATATTAATATACAGAAGACACCAGCTATTAAAAAATGCCCCAAAGTGACTTTATCTATTTGTCAGAAAGGAGAACAAAATGCTGATATTTCTGTGAAGTCTGACTGCTTGCATGAAAAATGGTTTCTAGCTAATCTGCAATGCTGAAATACCTTGATATAATGAAACAAATAGGTTGTATGTAAATGATTTGGATTGATTTGGAGATCACCTAATGTAATTGCATAGTAATTCAGTATATGTTTGGAAGAATTAGCATGATTAAGTGATGCTTCTTTGTAGCTTAATTATTTCATTCTGATTTACTGCCCTAGCAGACTGTGTTAAAAGGGGCAGACTGAATAGTTGTAAATATAAATAAACATGTCCTGGTTTCAGCTGGGATAGAGGGAATTTTCTTACTAGCAGCTGGTGTAGTGCTATGTTTGGATTTAGAATGAGAATAATGTTGATAGCACACTAATATTTTAGTTATTACTAAAGCAGTCAAAGACTTTTCAGCTTCTCATACTTGCCTGCCAATGAGAAGGTGGGGGGCACCCAAAGAAGCTGGGAGGGGACACAGCCAGGACAGCTGACCCTAACTGACCAAAGGGCTATTCCATACCATGGAACATCACACCCAGCATATAAAGCTGGGGGAAGAAGGAGGAAGTGGGGGGATGTTTGGAGTGACGGCGTTTGTTTTCCCAAGTAACTGTTACGGTTGATGGTGTCCTGCTTTCGTGGAGATGGCTGAACACCTGCCTGCCCATGGGAAGCGGTGAATGAATTCCTTGTTTTGCTTTGCTTGTGTGCGCGGCTTTTGCTCTTCCTATTAGTCTTTATCTCAACCCACACGTTTTCTCACTTCTACTCTTTTGATTCTCTACCCTATCCCACCAGGGAAGAGTGAGTGAGTGTCCACGTAGTGCTTTGTTGCCAGCTGGGGTTAAACCATGACAAAAAGTCAAAGGCTTAAGAATCTCTTTCTTATTCCTCTGCTTGGAAATTACAAACACAGTTTTGATTTTTAGTAACAGACACGTTAACTCACTTCTTGGTTTTTTTCTCTCAGGCAATCTGAGTATTAATGTACAAATAATAAACTAAACTCAGCTAGGTTGCCCATTCTCTTTCAACTTTACCTGTGTCCAAGTTCATGAGCAATAGTGAAAGCCAACGGAAGGCCTGAATCTTCATTGATGTTACAGCTTCTGTGAGGCTGACACATGCCCGACAGATGAGACAAACCTAAGGTTTCACACGGACGATTCATGCCAGCACAAATGTCCTTTCTAGAATCACAAAAGAGATGTACCATTAAATGAGCTTAAAACGAACTGCAGAGCAGCACTTACATTGGATGGTAGGTCTCTATTGTATAATGCATCAGTGCGAATTTGCATTTTAAGCAAAGCATAGTGTTAACATTTTTACAAACATATATGCAACCACAACATGCACTTGTTCTGCTACTATCATATTATACTGCTATACTTTGTAGCCAAAATTTATATTGCTGTAGTGCCTATATACGTACATTTATTTACAACTCACATAAGAAAAGGTTTTAAAACCTCCACCTCTTGACAGCATTTTGAGGCATGTTTTATTAAACTCACTATAATTCAGCTTCATTCAAGTGAACTATCTGTAGTCTGTTTATTTGGAGAGGTAAACCACGCATCATTTTTTTTCTTTAAGAAATAAGAATTATTTTTCTTACTTTTATTTTAAAATTTGTTGACTGTCTTCTTTACTGCACTACTTGAGGGGGGGGATTGCGTTGGGTTTTTTTTGCCTGACAGACTTTAACTTAAGACTTTTTTTTGCAGATCTTAGACCCCATCTTTTCTCTCAGTTCTGTGCAGATTGGATCCATTTTTATGGACCTGTAGAAGTTCTGTTTCATGCCCTGCCACAAACTCCCTGTGTAACCTCAGACATCACCTTTAAGTTTCCTGTGCCTCCCTTGCTCGCACGTAAAAAAATATTTTGTGTCTCCTTAAAGACAGAGAGATAATATTTAAAAATCATACATTTTAAAGCTTAGAAATAAATGGCACTGTGTTCGCAAAACACCCTTCCATTCTGAGCTGGACCCGTGTGTTAACTGAGGATTTGTCTTTATCGAGTTGTTCATCTGCATGCTACATTGTTTTGGTATATTTCTTCAACGAAGAATAGAGAAGTGACTGAGCACAAATTGTGGTAGGATCAAGTTGGGAAAATGTCCCGAGCTCTGCAAATTGCTAATATCTCTCTCAGGACATACAGATCTCAATTTCCTGACTAAGATGCATCTCTGATAAAAACACCCGCATGCATATGTCAAGTGTTATATACGCTCTGAAAACAAATGAGAACCAATCCCTTTAAAAGGCACGACAGGTATAACTTTCACCAAATGTTTTTATAACACAGCTTATATTCTCTGCCTGTATGAGTGTCAGGCATGCTCATGCTAGGTTATTCTTGCATTAACGCTACGTTTCAGAAACAGTGTGTCTTCGCCATACCAATTTACTGGGTTCCATGCAGGATGAACTAAATGATGGCACGAGCCTATAGAAAAGATATCGTCACTGAAAAACCAGAACTGAACTATAGCCAGTCCCAGCTGCGGAACTGCTGTCATACCTGGTTAGAAGGACAGCCACATCATGGTGTGTAGGGTTGACATCACTCTTGGGATTGACGCTCTTCTGCCATTTGCAGAAGCTGGCTAGTGTCTTATCAGCATGGTGAACTATCTTCAAGCCTTGCTAATGGGCAATGAAGGAAAATATAACTGTAAAGACCACGCTGCACTGCAATAACGTGTCAGTAGATGTTAGATATAAAGATGGGTAATCTTTGAAATGCAATTGATTATGCTTTTGCCTGAAGCTACAGCCATCATTAGAAGCAGTGACATCTGTTTATCTAACATACTGAATATTAAGTTAAAATGTTGACATTTTTGTAATTGGTACAGCTAAAGGAAAAATTAAATGCAGAAATGTACATATTTTTTGGTGAGACTCATAAGATCCAACACTGAATTGAAACTTTCAGACAAACATTTTATATTCTCTTGAAAGAAGTTTTCTTCTTTAGAGCAGGTAAAGACTAATCAGTGTGGGACTTCATGCTCAAATTTGTCATTCAATGTTATGTGAACAATGTCATGCTCAGCGAACAATTATGCTTCTAAGGGTGTATTTCTTTCACAGTATTTTTCAATTCCAAAGAGAAACAATGCAGTCATAGATGTTTTCTCTTTGTCTTATTATATACTATACATGCAAGTTACTGAAATTTCTTCTAAAATACAAAATACACAAAATAAATTCATTCAAAAACATATTTTCTCATTTCTGGTCTCATGCATTCACTGTATCTTGTCTCAGTTTACTCTACTTAAGTAAAATAAGCTTTTTACAAAGCATCTAAATAACGTTGTTACCAGATAATAATTTCTGGGTAACTTAAACCAAATTTTGAATCCAACACTGCTGCTTCCAACATTGCCATGCTCAACTGAACAGGAATCCATGGTTTATTATCAAAACAGCCACTGAAATTTAGCAAGTAAACTTAATTGGAGGTCACCATGGACTTCAGGTCCTAACTGTCCTGTTAGGATGAGAACTCTGGTTTTTGGCCTGCCTATTCTCATGCTGAGGACTACAAGGATAGACTCTAACCATTATTTCAGAAGACCCAGGCTGGCCCCATGGCTTGGTTCACTGCCATCTATAGTACTGGGACCATCTAGCTTGTGGTCATAAATCATAAGCCACTGAGAAAACCCCCTTAATGTATTCCTCCAGTCAGTGCAAGCTACACCATGCACAGTGTCTTAAAAACTATAAAACGATCACAATCAGCATGTATTTAAGCATGTAGCACATATTCATGAATGAGAGACACTGGAAACTACCGATATACAGCTAGTTCATAACAATTAGCATCTACTTAGTCCTCTTTTTTTTTTTTGGTTACAAAAGAGATATAAAAAGTAAAGTCTGTGTTTGAGCTGCACAATAACAAATTTACTTCTTCAAAGACCTGGAAATAGTCTAGCATTACACTTTTTAATACATTTCCGGTAATGCTATGTAATTAGATTCTGAGTGATGGTGTACACATTAATTTCTGTTTTTCATCTAGTCTTCCTTGGCATCCCATGTTCTTTTGACACCGGGGGGATTCCATTTCCCCATTCCTAATTTGCCTGTTGTAATTACATTTTCTTTGGTGATTTTATGCAGAAATACCTGAAGTCATCAGCTAAATATTTTGCTATCCAGGGCAGCATTTATACTAAAAACAGACATGCCAAAGATTATCAGAAGAGTAAAATGAACGCATTATTTTCAGTAAATAAACCCTCCTCTCCATAATTACAGCTCACTGCACTGAACTCCCAAATTTTATAAGTGACATTCTGAGGAAAACAAAAACCTTACCTCCTCCTCCTCAAAGAGGATAAGCCGGACCAGCACAATGTGAATTGCATTGCCGATGCTTGGATCGTGGAACAACCCTGTGACCTGTGCCAGAGCCAGGAGGTATGAGATTAACTGATTCCTCTATAGAAGAACAGGACTTTAGAGAGAAAATACAACATTTACTTCAAGCACACTGTTCATCTTGGGGTGGGGGCGTTGTTTTGGTTTTTAAATCCTCAATGCGCTTCATTGAAAGTATACTGAAATTCAACAAATGTTAGAAGCACTGCAAAGGGCAGCTCTGCCAAACGAGTGACAATACAGGATTCAGCAAAAGTTACTAAGCTAAAGAGCAAAAGCACACACAAGATTATTTTACATCCATTTCCCTCTCAAGAACTGCAGAGTTCTTAAAAACCACTAGCAGAAAAGAACACAATATCTAGAGTCACATGACACTGACAGAGCAGGCCAGTCTGTCCAAAAAACCTAGCATACCAGATAGTCTTGCTTTAATTTGATAGGAATCGGCTTCTGCCACAACAAAGCAAAAATTAGTACTAGGCAAAGAGAAATCCACTAAATGCTGGATACTCTTGTGTTTTCACAGCACTGAAATGGATAATGAGAACAAAAGCAAAGATAATGAATCCATTAAAAAAATCCCCATAACAAAAGAGCAAGAACTGAACTTAGCAAAAATTTCACTCCAATAAAATGTCACAAACACCATCAAAATGCTGAATTAGGCAGGACGAAAGGGAATCAGAAGAGTAGATAGTCATAACCTATCTACATGCAAGCTATGCCATATATCACAAGAAATATGAATGGAGAAAATGGAATGTGTTTATTATTGGACTGTATTGGAGAAGAACATTAAAGAAGAAATTACTGAAATGAAGTGGAAATTGTGTTTATAAAGGTCTGGTTTTGATATTAGGGTGGATATTTGTTAGGGTGAGTAACCCTAACATCTCAGGTAGAGACTGCAGAGAAAATGTTAGGAAGACTTCTTTGTTCCTGAATCTGATCATGACAGCGCTTTATTCCACGTACTTCCCCTGTGTGGACAAAACCTCACATGCTCAAATCAGCTTTGCGTCTGTTTAATCAGGCTCACTGCCCCCGTAGCTAGCCAGACTGCTTAGGGCACAGTCAGAACATACTGCATAAACGTTAAGGGGCAGACTGGTTACCATGGCTAGAATTACTCTGTGATTAATTTCACATACCATGATAACAACATAGAAGACATCCTCAATACAGTCTCCAAGGTCATTATCTACTGTGACACAGATAGTAACAGAAGATATATCTGTAGGCAGTCTCAGGAAACGCTATTGCTTTTCCCAGATTACGTTTTGAAACTGGCCACACAGGAAAACACTGGAAGTTAAACTTCCCCCTCCCCACCTTATCCCAACATGGACTTTGTATTACAGGCAGGATATTTGCTGGGAACAACAGCTGCATTGGTTTTGACTGGGACAGAGTTAACTTTCTTCATAACAGCTCATATGGTGCTGCTTGGATTTGTGACCAAACCAGTAACACTTATATTTTAGTTCTCGCTAAGTTCATGAGCAACAGGTTCCAGGGGAGATAGGGAATTTCAGTGGAAAGAAAATTACCGCTAGCATTTATAGCCATGAAACTTCTCTCACTTAAAATCCAGAGCAAAATTATGCCTACACAAAATATAAGGTAAAAAATGCTTTAAAACAGAGTTTCAGTGAATATATACGAATACTTCAGAGTGTGGAATATATATGAATTTACTTCAGAGAATAACATTACAGACTTGTTTCAAGGAGATCAATAACAAAATCAAGTTAAAATTTGATTCCTTCACCTATCTAAATAAGGGAAATACATACCATATTCATTATAGTGCGGATATATGATTCCACATGGTGGCTTCCATGATATTCAACCATCTTACTGTCTGCAACCACAAGCGTCTCCACCCATCGCTCCTTGCTGACAGAGCGTCGAGAAACCTTTCTGACAGCCATATGATTTTGTTGCCATCTCTCCCTCCGATGCTGCTGCTGTTCGAAAAAGCTGAGGGTATCTGGAAAAGCAGGAAGCAATGCTGACCCACAAAATATTTTCAAGCTTGATTTGATGTGTAAGGCTGTATCACTTGCAGACAGAATGGTAGTATCGCAGAATCACAGGATGGTATAGGTTGGAAGGGACTTCCGGCTGCCACTGACCTGACCCCAACTCCAGAGTGACACCAGTCTGCTGATGTCCAGTAAAGTTCTAAACACGGCTCCAGATGGATTAAACATGCATCCAAATGTTACCCCTACTCAAATGCCAGGGATTAAGGTGGGAGAGAGTGCCAAGCTAAGAAGAAATGAATTGGGAATGCCATTTTCAAGGAATTTCTCTTCTGCATTTTGGCTCCAAACTCTCTAATGACACCAGTTCATAGTTTAAGATAATGGCTCTGCTTTCTCCACAGGCAGCTCTTATTCTCAGCAGGATGGCACATTAAGCCCGGTGCTCTGGCACATCCATAAACCGTTTGTTCTATACATGAAAAATATTCCTAAAGAGTGGGAATGGTTCACCAGCAGGTGTCATCTAAATACCAGCCAGGCAAACCATGGGGCTCCTCAGCTAGCTGTCATCTCGTCTGACTGACAGGAAGAACGTGCCTAGCGCTTCCACAATTTTGGGATCTGTGTATTTAAATCCTTTCAGGAAAGCTCTGTTGCTAGCAACCTTGCACTGCACTCGGTGGGGCCAATCCCACTCATTCTAGCTTTGAACATCAGCAGACTGTGTTACCAGGGAAATAGCAGGAATGTAAATACCCCTGGGCCTGAAAAAGAACTGGCCTGAGAGATGCCAGTTTGACATCTGAAAGATGTCAGAAGCCAGAGAAACATTTCTACAGTGCTGGGATTCCTTTAATCTTAGGAAGGATTTGGAGCACTTGTTGCTATTACAGATACTGCAATAGTCCTTCTGCATCTCATTCATGGAAGAGTGTGTCCTTATTCCAGATGGGACGCATTCACAGGCCAGAATGACAGCTCCTGCCTCAAAGTGCTTAGAGCCTGTCCAGCATAAGCCCCACTACTGTGTGGCAGCGGACAATTATTCAGCATTACCTCCATCTCCCAGCACTACCAGCTGTTGAGGCACAGCTATCCAGACTAGTCTTCCCTTGAAGAATGGATGACCTGGCAGCTCGATCCCAAATCTTGTGTTCATGCCCACAGAAGATCTGCTATGCCTTCATGACGAGCACACTGTTTGCCCTTTAGGAAACCTAAGCTCATCCAGAATGTATCGCAGTGTCTTGTGTGTCTACAAAATGTGGCACCATTGAACTATATATGATAAGTATAACACATCTTCCAGCGTAAAAGGTGATTGATACCTTGGGATACTGTATATGCACAAGAGAAGATGCACGGGTTTTTAGAAATGGGTTCTCCAAGGTCAGTCCGAAAGATGCCTAGAAAAAGAAATGCTGGTACTGGTAACACTTTGTGTATAAAATTGAAATACATCATATTAATAATCAAAATGACACCAGCCACATTACACATTCAGAACTGAGGTGCAACGCACAGCAGCAGTATTAGCTGACATACACTGTGACCAGTTAGCACTGCACTGCAGTACCAGTTCAGGATTTTGGCCAGCACCAGGCTCATACCACCAAGAAGCACACAAACCTAACCCAGGTTAACCATGCTAGATGGATACCTGTGCCTCCCTGGACTACCATTTAAAGTATATTGTACGAAGCTGAATTAATATACTAAGCAGCATGTCATATATTCTATAATGTATATTTAGAATACAAAAAGTAAATAAAGAAAATACTATAAGTAGATTATTTTTTTTGCATTTTTAAAGATGCTGAAAATACCACTTGTGAAGGACAAGTAGGTTTTTGACCTGCAAGGCAAACAGCATAAAAAAATAATTGAATGTAAGAGAAGTTTGAATAAACGTAAATAAATTCCAATAAACATGTAAGCTTCTGGTTTTTAATATCCATACACTGCCACAATAAAGACCTCAAGAATATAAATTTCCTTTGTGCTTACCAACCCAAATCACTTGTCAGTTTTATCTTGCGTACCCACAGAAATAGACTGTCTGTAGATATGTCAACTACCAAAAAAAGTTAGTCAATAAAGTTGCATTCCCACCAAGCCAAGGAACTCCAAGAAAGGCACACATTTTTGTATCTTAATCTTGAAGAATGAGCTGCATGGATAAATAGCTTCTTGTCTACATGAAAGAATACAATTTATAAGTAAAGACGAAGAAAGGGAAGTGGGTGGTTTATTTGGTTTTGTTTGTTTGGGGTTTGGGTTTTGTTTTAAGAGAATGGAAATGGGCTATGACTGCTATAACCTCTACCCTAACTCCACTAACCCAGGCTGCAGCATTGCTCCTGCTGATTCCCTCAATCTTTGTTCAATTACTGCAGTTGTCACCTCCATCAGGGGCTATTTATAAGCTGCACCCATTAGTCTCTCTTGTACATTTGATTGGTTTCAGCATTCTTCTTTCTATGAAGCACAATTCTCAGTATCTACAATTTTAAGGGGTTTGTGGTGAGAAAAACCTTCCCCACAGCTATTTGAACAAGAATTCTGTTCAGACCGCTGGTGAGGTGATTTTTTAACAGCCAAATAAAACATCACACCAGCTGTCAGGCTTTGTATTCACATCTAGCAAACAGTTTTGTTTATTGTCTGTACAGGTGATAGCATTGAAGGTAAAAAATCTACAAGCCACACAGATTGCAACAGTGAACAATCCTCAGGGAAAAGTCTGAAGTCTTGGTTGAGCATGAGGCTATGTAGAGGAGGAAAATCTCAGAAGAGATTTGACTCGTGAAAATTAATGCCAGGTAGCAAGAGGATTCTGCAGACAAAACCCTCTCCTCAGTGACTGATCCCCTCCAGCGCAGGGATCTAACCTGGAAGGGTGCCACCTGAGGACTGGACCCCTGCTACATTAAGTCATCTGGCAGCTTTTTTAGTTAGATGAAGCAGAGAGGGAGAACCTCCTGGAGCTACACGGCTACAGGCAGCTATAAAGTATGGTTCTACTTCTGCTTTTATGTCTCTCCAAATGATGATTGTCTCTGTTCAGCTTTTCATTCTGAAGTAAAATAACCTCACCTTGCTTTTATGTTAAATTAGCAAAGCATTACAAGTGATTTCACATTTGCTGAGAAATCCCAGGTGCCCTGTTGTCCAGGAATGGAAATCTTGCCCAGGAGCCCACCAGTTCAGGAGGAGTCACAAAGTCATGGAAGGTTTGAGACCTAGTAACATACAGTGCTGTATGAGAAAAGTCTGCCTCCCCATACTCTTCCACCATAACGGCTGAGCAGAGCACACTCAAAAATTTGCAAAAGAGAGAAAAGGAGTACTTGAACCCTGAGGGTTTCCATGTACGTTTGAGAAAGATGTAACACAGGTTGGTATACTGCTGGAGCCCTTACGAACAGAAGTTAAGGCAGTGCTGAAAGGACACCCAGGACAGTCTAAGTAAAAGGAAGCTTGGTAAGAGATGCAGCTAACAAACTGCATGAAATTCAAGCAGCAATACTCAAAAGTTTCTCTCTGTTGTGGGAGATAATTTTGCAGATGTGAAGCTTTCATCAGAAAACCTCATTCAGCCAAATGAGTCACATAATATGTTCTGTAAACCATATGTGATATCCAGCCATAACACTGCATAGCCATGAGAAATGGTGTAGATGACAACATTTCACCAACTTCAGTTAGAAATTGCTGATGAATTTCAGCAGAAGGGTTGGTTTTTAAAGTCAAAATCCAAATTGGTTTTTGTGAAAAATAAAAATGTCCCCTGAAACTACCTATGCAAATCCTACTTGACTAATTACAAAACATAGAGGACCCTTAACTCCCAGCTACAAGGAGAAATTTTAAGTGAATTCTAAGTCTCAACTACATATGAAAAAACAGTATTATACAAACTTCTCCAGTACAGGTTAAAGCCGCATGGCTTCTGTGTAGAAAAGAAAAGTTAAATTCTCTCTTTTAGTAAATCAATTTCATTTTTTTTGGGTGACAACAGAACTATATCATCATTTGCCAATCCCTATTAAGAAAGAGCTTTGTAATCTTGAAGAAGTAATATCAATAGTCTCACTACAAAAAACATTTAAGTTCTTCTTCACTTTGAACAATGCCATCAACTGGAAATGTTGCTTGATTAGGGCTTTTTCTTAATTTCTGGGTTTTTTCCCAAAAAATGCTCTTAAAGAACAGATATGACTCACCTCACTTAAAGGCATTATGTGAGATTTCCATATCAAAGGCCTTTTTTCCACCTTTGTTTCCCCGCAGGTGTTGCCCAGGGAAGAGTGCAGCCTACAGTGCAACACAAGGGGACCTCAAAGTGCTAACTGCACAGAGACAACTTCCAGCACCTCTGGAGTTACACAGGGCTTTGAAGAAGAAACGTGAAAATGTCTGGAAATTCCCAGAAGAGGAGAATGCAGCCTGCAACTGAAGGCTGTCAGGCAACATATAGTACTATTGATTTATGTCGTCACTTTCTATCCTCACCTCCTTTCTCCTTGCTCAAGAGCTCTTTCACTTTTACCACTCTGTATTATTCACAGTCAAAACGTTGTATCTCCAGATGTGAGGTACAAAGGATACTAAGATTAATAAATCCCACACTGTTCAGAACTTGCTATATTACAATTTTTCCTATAACCTTCACTTTGTCTTTGTTATAAGACATGCCTTTAAGTATTAACAAAGACTACGGTTTTGGGATGAGTTCTTCAGGAGGTCTATAAACGCTGTTGAAACAGCATCATACAAGGGGAAATGAATAAACATATGAAATCATCATTAATAACATTAACCAAGCACTAAAAAGTATACACAAGCCCAACCATAGACTAAATAAAGGAAGGGCTGAGCAGTGACTTGGCTAATAAGAATTAGAAGGATCATAAGGCAGAAGAAATCAACACAGTTTTCTGAGAAGTGACTATTATCCCATCAGCTTTGGGCTAGATCTAATAAAGGACTTGGGATTTCCCAGGACAGCACTCTAACCGCTACGGTTCTGGATAAAGAAGGTGGGACCTTCTCCCCTTTTATTCATTAAGGAGGAGAGCAACTCTAGTGGCTGATTTACTGCAAGAACTTCTTATTTACAAAACCCAAACCCAGTAAGTGAACCCCTTCCCCTATTCTAAATACCTCTGTTGAAATAAACAAGGCAGCTATCAAGAAAAGCTCAGTGAAACCAAATACACTAGAAATTTTGCACACATCTTCTTATAGGTACAAACATGGCTACAAACATCCCTAACAAAACTAAGCTGGGATGCCAACAATGTGAGAGTAAGGGCTCACATGCTACATGGAAAAACTGCTGTAAAACAATGAAGAACAGATGTGATATAAAAAAGAATAGATAACCAAACCAGCTCCTTTTCTCCATGTTTCTGAAACAGGCGAAGCTAAATCACACAAATGCTTTCTGAGTGTGAAGCAGCGTTCACACAGGAAACTATTACAACTATGTAATCCCGTACTTCCCCATGCTGACAACCCCCAAGTCTCAACAAAAACAAGCACAGAGAAAGAAAGCTTACAACTTTGCAGGCGTTGTTTAACTTTAACATTCCTGCTGTCAAAAACATGAAGTATCAAACAGTGGAGTCACACCACTCTAATGCAGAATGCAGCTAAAATTGGACCTGTGTTGACTGATGCACTTAATTAGATACTGCTGCTGAGTGTGTCTGCCACTCATTACTATTTGCACTGGAAGGATGGAATGATAAATGTTCTGGGCCACTGGCATCAGGAGGTACTTAGAAAACAACGTCACGGGAAACAGCTATGACTAGAGCTGCCTACATTTTGCAACCACGATTTTCCTTCTGCCTGAACGTTCTGGTTTCCCCCCCCCCCCCCAGGGATTAAACCCAAGTTTAATAACAATAAAAAATCATAGCTTCACAAGATGCTGTTCCAGGGAGTACATTACTCAATGTCATTTGAACTTTCCATGTTCATTCATTTCAGTGGCTGGTTCCTCTTATTTTGGTGAAAACATCAATGTGACGGATTAGAAGAACAAGGTGAGTTTTCTACGAATTAATCTACCACTTGGTAAAATGGCATCTGAAAAAAATTTAAGTTGAAGCATAATTCTGTTTTCATTTGATGTAAAACAACTGTCTTTTAAACAGAATACATATTACTAAAACAAAACTGCAGATAAAAAAATTTCCAATACATTATTGGGACAAAATTGCAAATAAAACAAAATTGCAGATAAAAAATTTTCCAATAAATTATGTCTATGTCTTAATGCCTGTTACCAAATAATTTAAGAACTGTTGAGCTAAGGCTGACAGAGAAATGCAGTTCTGGGGAACCATCATGATGCAAATGAGAACTTAAACATATGGGCTTTATTAATAATGTTTCTTCTTTTTACATATCTGTATGAAAATTCATTCGCACAAAATGAGTGCAAGTAACTGAAAGTGACACCTTGAAGTACCTGTCTGTGCATTACCAGGGTTCATCTGCTTTCCAGCAGGGCTAACCGAATTGTATCCAGAAGCCCTTGAGACTCCAAAAATTTTGATTAATGATCCATGAATTTCATTCACATAATAATGAAGACAAAGCAAACTGGTTATGTGCTGGTGATCAGAGGTCACCAACCTGCTTACATCAGGAATAAGAACAAGGCTAAGAAGCTACAATGGTCTTATTCACCACAAGAAACACACTGAAGTGCTGGAGAGTGTCCAAAGAAGGGCAGCAAAGCTCATGAGGGATCTGGAGAACAAGTCTTACGAGGACCGACTGAGGGAACTGGGATTGTTTAGCCTGGAGAAAAGGAGGTTGAGGGGAGACCTTATCCCTCTCTACAACTACCTGAAAGGAGGTTGTAGCCAGGTGGGGGTTGGTCTCTTCTCCCAAGTAACAAGCGACAGGACAAGAGGAAATGGCCTCAAGTTGCACCAGGGAAGGTTTAGGACAGACACGAGGTAAAATTTCTTCACTGAAAGGGTTATTAAGCATTGGAACAGGCTGCCCAGGGAAGTGGTGGAACTGCCATCCCTGGAGATACTTAAAAGATGGGCAGACGTGGTGCTGAGGGACATGGTTTAGTGGTGGACTTGGCAGTGTTAGGTTAGTGATTGCACTCAAAGGGTCTTTTCCAACCTAAATAATTCTATGATTCTATTCCCCAAGCTTGCATGCTGCAGGTAAGGTTATGCAGGCACTACAGAATTCAGCAGCGAAAGGAAGCATTGAAACCCTGGAAAATTTTGCAGAGCTTCTTGGGCATATGAACAGGTAGACCGTTAGGAACCAGCAGGATCCAGAAACTGGCAGCACAGGCCTCTGGAGTGCCCATTAGTTCTTCAGAGTTCTAAGTGACTTCCACTCATTGCAGGCTGCCCTAATGCCAAGCTTCAAGAGTTGGTGACAATGTAGGAATGGTGGACAGAGAGTATCAGTGTAAGTAAAGGTGCCAGAAAAAAGCAAAATTATTCTGGAAGAGGCAAAGGACAGAAAGGGACTACTAAGGGTTGTAATTCCAAGGATTTGAGCAGTGTGAGTGGTTTAGATGGAAGGTTTGCTCTTTGCCTGTGGTTAGAACAAGACAGCAATGTGGTTTTCAAGCTGTGCAGACTGCAACCAGCCACTACAGGGACTTGAGAGGTAGCTGAAAGAAGCCTTCACCTCTTGGGCTTTAATAAGCTTGTGTACCCAGAGCAGGCTGGGTGCTGTACCACAGTGACTGGGGACAGCCATTCCTCTTGGGCAAAAGCTATTAAGGCAGCTTATGTACCCACACTTACGTATTTAAATTCATGATACTAAATGAATCTAAAACTGGTGAACATTAGCACTCCTCTCTTCAAGAAAGAATGGCTGAGAATAACCACATTTGATTCAGGGATTATAAGTAAACTGGTGCATTTCCCTGTGCAAACATTTTACTTCAGAAATGTTGTGCAGCTCCTCTTTTATCAGACACCAAATTCCGCAGGGTACTGATGCTTACTGAAGTCATAAAATGAAGGCACATTTTGTTCTGTTCCCCAACAGAACCATAAGCTGAAGTACAGCAAAGAAGGTAGGTATGTCAGTGTAATTCTCTCCTCTGGTCCATAACATATGATTCCTTCCGTACTGGTCTATCCTCCAGTCTGGTTTGACCAGGGATAAACAGCTGCAGAGCAGGAAGTGAGGGCTTGGGATTCCCCTTTGAGGCCTCTCTTCCGACTTGCAGTCTTGCTCAGCTCTCTGCAAACACCTCGAGATTTCCCTGCACCTCCCCTGAGAGCACAGACTACTGCTCTGTACACTCAAGATGCCCCTATTGACTACTTCAGCCTTGCAACAACTGGGGAAGGACTTCCTCCACACAGATAGCCTTCACAAAATCCTCCCTGTACTATCACCATCACCACAAAGCCAATACACTCAGCACTATTCTGCCTGTTTTTGCTCCCCCATGTGGAATCAGAAATGTCGGGTGGGTTTAAAAGCCTCCTCTAGGTCTCCCAAGAGCTGTCCTGTGCACCACGGGAACTCCTCTCTGGCTCATCATTTCCCTTCATCAAATACAGCACAACCAGCCACTTGCGTCTCTCTCTGCTTGCAAATAATCAGCAGAGAACCAGCTGGGATCAGCTGCTCCTGCCTCCTCTCCTAGAGGGATAGGAAGTCAAGAGGCAAACACGCACAGGCAGCACCGAGCAGCCGCGAGGTGCCACCACTCCTGCGTTTACCCAGCCCGTTGGGTGGTCCCAAAACAGGATGCAGCTTCCCTGTGGGCTGCGACCCTGCCCAGCTCATAGTTTCACCCTCACAAAGAAGCTTGCAGGTTAACAAGATGTGAGTCTCAGCTGTTTGATTTGCAGCTGTCTGTGAAAAGCGTTGTTACTGAACTAAAGCCGTTTCACGTCACCCACTTCTGTCCTCTGCTTGGCCCTATTTCATCGCATTTTCCTGCGCCTTTGCCCTAACTGCACCTCTTCCCGAAACAACAAATAGCTGCTCTGAGGCAATCTCCTGCAGTTAACCAAGGAGTTTCATGTTCTCTGTATAAAGTTTGCTGTCATGAGGAGGGCTCACAGTCTAAACAGGCTCTGTAAAGAAACAGAAACTTAACAATATTCCATAATAATTGACTGTCTCTAACTTCCAAATAATATTTTATGTTAAAAACACTGAGCAAATTTGGTCTTCATTATCTCCTTGACTTCTGGAAGTCAATGGCAGTTCCTTCCACCTCAGCTATTATTACTAGAAATAATAATTTTGCAGAGGTTTTTGCACTTGGGCAATACTACCAGTACACTGTGCCTCTGCCTTACAGATAACCATGTCACTGTCTTCTACACAGAGCACCTTAAAAGACGTTACATTTCACGTCTCTTTATAATTCTAGTATTTGCTTCATTTGCTCCCAGGCAGAAAGAGAACAAAAACTGATGGTGTTTGTGTGATGACAGATTTGCAAAATTTGTTAAAATGTTAAACTTAGCAGTGGCACCCATATAGCCCATTTTTTTATTTAACTAGTCTTCTTAACTATTACAGTTGACCCCCTTAAGTTACAAACTGTCTGAAGTGTTCTGTAGCAGTGTTTCTTGACCACTGATGATCCATGAAGCATCTACAAGAAATTCAGAAAAATTAACATTTCTACACATATAAGCAACCCAACAAAGTAAGAGTTACAAATGATCACTCAAAGTTTAGCCAATTTTTAGCTGGACATAGATGAAAACTGTACAAAATACTAATTTTTTTCTCACCCAAACCAACTGAGTCTGAAACTAAAAAAAAAAAAAAGCTCAGAAACACTACTCTGTAACAGTAGCTAGTAATGACTGGTATTCTTGACTTGCTATGAGTTAGCATGGCGAGTATTCATGAAAATAGTATTACAACATTCATTTCTGACTTTACTACAATGTTTAAGTGGTTGTCTCTACGGCTGTAGATCCAAGTGACTGAGAAAGTGCTATTCTGACATATAAGTACTGTCCAGGGCTGCAAGAAAATTTTCAGTCTGCTATTTCTGTCACCAAAAAATGTAGAGTCACGTCAACTGAAACGGTTCACAAATTCATGTCAATACCTTGAAATTAATTCAGTTACAGAAACACTGTAAAAGTCAAATGACTGACCCTCCGGTCACACCTCAGCAGCTGCAAGCAGAAAACGCTCCTGAAAACTCACTTTCGTATTTCCATAAGGTGAAGCAATCCTCACACACTCCTATTTGACTTTTACATTTTGAAGTGATGACGAACTCCACTTCTCTAATACAACTGGCTTGTTCGTACTTGACCCTCAGCTATTAATAATCGGCACCTTTGGCTTTCTGTGAATGGCATCCTTACATTTCCAAGCCATCCTTGCCAGCAGAGCTCAACAGCCTTGCTGTCCCATGAGAGATGCTCTGCCAGGGCACAGAGAACCCACCACTAACTTGGCTCCTCTCCAAGTGACGTGCTATTTGTGTACCACAGATATATAATGACACTGTGAAGCTTCATGGAGCAAAATGAATAATCCTCTCAAGTCCTCTCCTTCTCACCAAAAAAATATAAGAATTTGACCTATCAGACTTTGCCTACCCTACTAAGTTAAATATAGTAGGGGAACAAAAACACAGAGGCATCGGAACTTCTTTGCCTATTGAAGTGGGCAGTTCCCAGCATAGCCACAGCACGCACCAACGAGCATGCTTCCAGCCGTTCCCTGAACAGGGACATGAAGCTGGTGAAGGGTCTGGAGCTCAAGTCTTATGAGGAGCAGCTGAGGCAACTGGGGTTTCTAGTTCAGCTTTCAAAATATACAGCTTAAACTTTCAAGATGTACAACAGGGAGGTTACTAGGTCCCCATACATGTGGGAACTGGGGAACTTAGTTGAAACCACCCCAGCTGGCATCCCCTTTTTCTTTGGCACTGCCACCACAAAAACCTTGGGTACATTTCAAGAAGACATATTCACCTACTTTAACTTTTCCAGATGTGAAAATAAGCCAAGAATTCAGCTAAAAATATCTTTTCAAGACTGGATTTGAGAAAGTTCTCCAGCTCTAATATGACAGTCCAATTAATTATAAAGCACTAGACAGAAATAAATGATTTCATATCCAAACGTAAAACAGGTCAAAAAAAAAAAAAATCTAGGCAGATCTTTGTCTTAGTATTTGCCGAGCTGAGTGGTTAAGAAATAATTTGACCCCAGATCCTAAATATCTAAGTAAAAATGTATGAGGATGTATTTACTTCTATAAAGTAATGAAGCATCTATTAAAATATAAACAGAATTACTTCACTGAGTGCTGACATTGAGAATTTTCTAGTCTTATAACAATAGCTTAACAATTGGCTTCTAGCTGCCTTGAAATCCTGACTTATAACACCAGAGGATAGCAGAGTACTAAGAAAATAACCTAAAATTATACTTTCCTTTTTTTCTGCATATTAGTTTAGGTCTATTAATCTATAAGACAGAACACCATTTTTTCAAAGCTTATCAGAAGGTATCCTCTACATCAGCCATAAAACTAGCCACATCACAGAAAATGTGTCATACAAATTTTTAGCAAAAAACATAGATGGAGAAGGAGGTTGAAGAAAAATACTCTTAAACCTAATATAAAGTATTTGGAGTAACCCTTTTAAATTTTAAACAAACCTTTTTCAGTCATCCAAGGAGCGGAACAGAAGGTCCATTAGTGTTCCCCATACAAATTACCAGGCTTTGTTTTAGCACTTAGTTTTAACATTTTATTTAGCTCATGGATTTAAACACATTTCTTTTCATCAATTTGTTTGGGCTTTTTTTTCCCAGAAGAGTTTATTACAGTTAGTAGGTAGTATGCACCAACAGGACTGGAAAGGGGTTTTAAAACTTGGGATTTAAGATTTTAGGAGTTGGGATTGTCTAGCCTGGAGAAGAGAAGGTTGAGGGGAGACCTTATCACTCTCTACAACTACCTGAAAGGAGGTTATAGCGAGGTGGGGGTCAATCTCTTCTCCCAAGTAACAAGCAATAGGACAAGAGGAAATGGCCTCAAGTTACGCCAGGTGAGGTTTAGGTTGGATATTAGGAAAAACTTCTTTACTGAAAGGGTTATCAAGCATTGGAACAGGCTGCCCAGGGAGGTGGTGGAATCACCGTCCCTGGTGGTATTTAAAAGTAGTCCCCCCTGCTGAGGGACGTGGTTTAGGGGTGGTTTTGGCAGTGTAGGTTTATGGTTGGACTCGATGATCTTGAAGGTCTCTTCCAACCCAAGCGATTCTGTGATTCTACGATTCTATGAAAAGCTAAAAGGCAAGAAAGACAGTGCTTTCCAAATACTCCAAAACCCTGTTGAAAAACTAGTGTCTTTGGCTGGTAATAAAGCAAAGATGAAACCCCAATTTGGTATCTGTATTAGCTATTTTATGTGTTATTGCTATTCTCAGGAATTCTCCAACGCTCTCATTTTACAAACTGTACCTGCTCATTAATTCAGCTAAAGGCAAGTTTACACAGGACAAACCAGAAATTACTGCAGCACGCTGGACGTGGCACAGCAGAGCAGCTGAGACACCACGGAACTCAAGTCACGGTGCCAGACCCACCCGAGAATCAACAAAAATTAGTCTGCGCTGAGAGACCCACATTGGCACAGCCAGCTTAGCAGTGCTTGCAGTCCCCTTCGCCTGCAGCAGCTCTGCAGTCCACCGGATCTGAAAGGGAGAACTGCATCCATGCCTTCCCCTGCACGGGGGCATAAAGCATGCTGTGGTGGATCACGTAGCACAATTAGGGAGCGAATGTGCTTCCAAAACAAAGTGTAATCCAAGATCCCCTGGCAAACAGGTCTTAGCTGACAATTCTGCTTCACCTTTTCCAGGCTGCCCCTGTGCCTGGCTCACTCTCATTTCAGGAGATATCTTGGAAATACGGCAGTACCAAAGCGGTTTCCATAGCAAACCCCAGGTCTCCAGGAAAATCCAGAAGCATCTCTAATCATTTCACCTGCTAGCATTGAGTTTTACTTTGTGAAAGCCTAGAAATGACAAATCGGTATGAAGATGTCAACAGACAGCATATTCAGAAAGCATTTATCTGAACTAACAGAGCAAATACGTAATGCCATTAATCGTATAACAGAACTAATTAGCTCTTGTAATGGACTGCACAAATCCTTGTGTTCGCCTTCTAATGTTATACTTACAGGATTTAAATTTCAACTACTTTTTTCCCCTTCCTTCTTTCCTCTCATTATGGAGAAAATAGTACTTTTTCCAGACATCACTCAAAGCTATCATGGCTTATTTTCATTATGAGAGGACTGTGAGGAGCAGGATGAGCATGAGCCATTATGGGGGAGCAAGGGTGAAAGCTGGAGAGAATGGCTGGATCCTATTCCTTTGCTCATTTGACATCTTTAGAAACACCCAAACCAAACAGATACTTCCCTAAAATACTGTAGGCATTGCAATCCTTCTGGCACCATCATTTGAGACAAAATTTGAAAGTGAGATGGGGGAGTGGACAGCTCTGGGTGACAGGTGCCAAGTCAGTGAAACTCTGAGTCTCATTTTCCCCATCTCCCAATCTTCATGCACCTGTCTGAAGACCTTCATACTGGAGGAGTGCTGCACACAGAGACCCAGTTCTCATGAACGTACCATCCACCAGTAAGTGAACGTTCCTTGCGCAGCAGTTTGTTACACATGGAAAACAGCCCTTACAGTTCATCCATAATTCCAGAAACTTGATTTTTTTAAAACAAAAAAATCTCAGTTTTAAATGTTCAAAAGACAGTTTAAGAAATGTAAAGTACCCCAACTAAATGAATGTATAATGTCTACGTTGTAAGAGAGAAATGTCTACTCACGGAATAGGTCTTTGAAGTGGTAGTTAAACTATGCTTTTTAATTAGTTTGGGTTAAATTCAGATTACTGAACAGCCTGGAATTAATCTTGAAACAAAAAGCTATTCTTTCAAGGCTTGATATGATATCTTTAAGAAATGCTGCATATGCTGTAACCTTATCTCTGGGCTTACACAACAGAATTTATTTGGTCTTTCTTTGGAACAGCTGTTGTTTTTTCCGTTCCGTTTCTCCACTGTATTTTAAATATACCAATCCCACTAGCAGGCTCAAAGGAAAAAACACATGCTAGCACTCTGAGTGGCCTGCTTGTTCTTGGCTGAGGCCAAATGTCTTGTATTTCAGACGATGTTAATAAGCAATACAGCCTTCAGAGCCTCAACCCCAACCCTGCTGTGCTTCTGCAGCAAGTTTCAGCAGTGCAAGAGCAGCTCTCACAGGTGAGGACCCCCCCTGCCCCAAGCCTGGGCCTGAGACAGTCAGTTTGGGATTTACCAAAATGAATTATGCTAATACAACATCTTGAAGATCTCAAGACACATACTGCTTTTAATGTTTTCTATTCTTAGAAGCGGGTCCCGATAACCGCATTTTCCGGCTTTGTGACATTTTGAAAGATGACTGTGGAGGTTCTCCTGCTCCAACTCAGCACACAAGATTTCATTTTGCCTAATTAAGCCCCTGTAGAGGCACCCATGCACAGACACCAGCCGTTGAAACAGCAGAGCAGGGACAGCCCATCACTCAGCGACTCCATCCTGCAGCCGGGGAGAGCTGACAAAGGCGTCTGTAACCTGCCAGGAGCAGCACGGGGAGGAACAGCGCAGGTGACACTGGGGTGTCTCAGGGGAGGCGGCCGACAGCGTCTCTGCACATCAGAGGTTAAGGACTCCAGCCACCAGGCACCTCACACAAGCTGTCCCGTCAGGGGAACACCATCTTGGGGTGACCAGTGCCACTCTCAGCTCTTCATGAGAAGGCATAGCATAGGCTAAAGGATGTTGCCAGTTTTAGCCAGAGTTTTGAGACTGATTTTTTTCCTGTGATTACAGTTTCCTACCAGAAACCGGTTATCAGGGGCATTAGAACCTGCTGGATGTCACGATCCCATTAATTCTCTTCCATTTTTGTCATGCACAGGGCAGAGGTTCAGCAGTAACACCAGCTATAATTATCTAGGCTCCCTGCGGTTTGCTGCCAACTATGCCAGAATTCTTCACAGACAGGAGCTACTGGGTCTCCCCCACCTAAATGCTAAGAACTTTGAAAGCGTTTGCTTAAAACTGGGTTTGAGCTTTGAAATTTGCTCTCCCGTGGAAAGAGAATCAGGCAAAGTCCTGTCAGCAGGCTCAGCTTCTGTTATCTTCTAAATGACAAATTCAGTTTTCCCTTGCAGAAAGTCCCTGTCTCCTCTCCAGGTAGCCTTGAAATAATAAAGGAATGTAAACACACAGGACCAGAAAGAGAGGAAAATGTAGACGCGTTTCCCTGAAAGAAACATCCAGTTCACACACATCGTAAAACAGTATAATTAATTACAGCTTAAAGAGACAAAAATATCCCAAAAATGGACAAAGATGGCAAAAACCAGGTTACATGCATCACCTGGGGAAGGGGCTGTCCATTCCCCAGTGTCAAGTTTATCTCTGCTCGGACAACTTCCAGCTGCCTGCCAATGTTACCGGTCCAGGCTTTGCAGGAAACTCCCTTCTTTTACCACCCTTCTTCACCGTTACCTCTCCGGCAGATGAAATTTCATCTATCTCATCATCTTGAATCTCCTCTGAGGAAGACCTGGCCAACAGAAGTACCTCATGATGGGCAATGGATGTAACTTGGACATTGAAAAGAAAATAACATAAAGCGGAGAGTGGTTCAGTGAATATTTTCCCTGGAGGGCATCAGGCAAATAATACAGAAAATGTCAGGAACAATCCCCTGTTAAAAATGCAGCACCTGAAAGAAAACTTTGATCCAAATCCAAACCTCGACAGTGCTGAGGGGAATCCAGACTGGAGGCTCAACTGACAATAGTGTAGATGAGAGGGGAAGAAACATGATTCAGTTTGTTTTAGATCTCAGACAGGCAAGAAACTGCTGCTAACTGCAACTCTAGCAAAGTGGAAGACTCAGACTGAGGCTGTGTTTTAATTGTGTTTAAAAAGTATTTAAAATACAAAAATCTATCTCTCTGCTGCTTCAACTCAAATACCGTTTTGCAAAGGAGTAAAATATTAGACAATACCTTTTTTAAAATGAGTACAAACCGGAGACAGCGTGGAACTAGACCATTTTTTTTCTTTTTTTTTTTCTTTTTTTTTTTAAAGTGAATAGAGGACATAAAGGCTTTGGATTTTCTATTTTGCACAAAGATTCTTTTGGGGCAGTGTTTCTTGAGACTGATTACAGCTGTTTAGAAGAGTCTTTCTCTAATTCAACAGCCTAATTTATGTGCACTAAGAATTCATCATTAGTTGTTTAAAGAAGACAGGAATATGTAGTTTTTTCAGCTGAGACACCTGATTACATGTTGTTTGCTTAAATAAGTTCAACTGAAATATTTGCAAGAGAAGAAAAGCAGAAAATGTAGAATAGATCATGGCAAAAAATTAATATTCTCTTTTTATGCTCTTCCATATAGAAACCTGGACATGCAACAAATGGCTACACAAAGCCTTCAAACAAGTGCAGTATTTAAGGGCATCAACCAAAAACATTCTCCATGCCTTTTAGTATAGCAACCCTCTGGCTACTTTTTTTTTTTTTTTTTGCATAAAGATGGATGCCTGCTTCTGTTGGACAATTCCTTTTTCTAGAAAAAAACCTGTGTGTAATTCTGTATGAACCTTTAAGTCAATAGTGTCCCTCCAGTCTGTTATTTATGTACAGTTTTTTCAGGACAGTTCAGAAATAGCAGGAAAGCAGTATTATTTGCAAAGACACCCTACAACAGGTAATATTTACATAAGCACCATGTGACTGAGGAACAAACTTCACCCCAGTAGAAGTCTTTCACAAGTCAAATCCAGCTAGCAAGTCCAGTAGCTCACTAAATCTGTGTTCAGGCACATCTTTGTTTTTAGCAAACAAACATAAAAACAGTTCAGACATAGAGACCTCTGTCAGAAATGACATCCTGGACTCCAAAAGATGCCATTTGCAGACTGTTGTCTAGTGAAATTGCACCTACTAAGCACAACGTCCCAAGCTATTCAATATTGCCAGAAATTCACTATGTCAATGGTGCCCACAAGCACCCATCACTGGAGTTGCAGAACTCCATCCCTCCTACGCTCAGCAGATAATCAGGAGTGCAGAACAGGATCTGTGCACCCCAGAACATGCTACCAACTAATGAATTATGTGCAGATGGGGTAAGTCTGGATATGGTCCTATTTCTCCCTCAGAAGGAGAGAGCCTACAGTTCTCTCCTAGATGACTGGACAGAAGAAGTGGTGGATAAAAAAACTTTATAACGCCCTAAGTTATGTGGTTCCCCTTGTTCCCTATTAATCATAAAGCTAAAATCTATGCTCAGAGTATTACAATCTCCTTTTAAGTGCAATTCATCCAGAAGAGTCTCTCCAAGTACACAAAACGCATCCAAGTTCAAGCAGATGCTGGGAGCATGGAGTGAGTAACACCAACCCCAAGCAAGCAGCGTACAAGCTGCAAGGACACTGTGCTTCATGCAGAAAAACTGTGCTCAGACACCTGTTTAAAGTGGGTCACATATGACAGGAGGCTGCCAGAGGCTCATCAAGCACATACAGACTTCAGAGAAACTAATTGTGAACACTGAGCCCGTATCAGTGCATTAGCCCCACAGCGCAAGTCCAGAAGAATTAGAAATCTGTGATCTGCCCAGAAATAATATGCTAATTGTAGTTTCTTTTTACAAAGTTCACAGAGAGTTCAGTATGACTGAGAAATCTGGCATTAGACAGACTAAAGGCTGAAGAGCTTTGCCAATACCACTACATTAATGGGTCGAGCGCTCTGAGCAAATTTTCAAACTCCTGCAATAAAAACGTCTCCTAAATGCAGCTCAGCTTTCTGAGTTTTCTGCTCCAACTGCGGAAATAAGATTCACAATTGTTTAAAGCTAGTGTTATCCTACAAAAGAGAAAGGGATGGCATGTAATTTGGAATGGTTTCTTTTTAAAGCTTGCCATTGCTCTCCGAATCAATACTGCGTCAATTTAACATTCACATCACCAAACCATTTATTTACCCAATCAATGGCAATACTCAGAAAGTGTAATAGCACGGCACGCAGTTTGGTAAGGAAAGCTGCAGGCCCAGCGTGAGAGAAGAGACTCTTCTGTGAGAGCGCACAGTTAGAAATGCTGAACCAAGTTCAGTCTGTATCCAGACTGAGACGCGCCAATCTGATGAGTGGTTAAGAAAACTGTTTCAGGGAAGGCATGGAAGAGACCACAGTCTACCTTTTAAGCTAAAGGTAAGCAAGTGCAGTAAGCAAGCATGGTAGAGCACACACTATTACTTTCCAGTGGCACAGGGACTGAAAACAAAGACTCCACTGAAACCCAGTGAAGCAGATTTTCCCCCCCTTACAGTTTTGGCTCATATTATTTGGAAAGTGGCCTGTCACAGAATTTTAAATTTCTTTCAGTCACTGAGTGAGGAATTGTATCACATTTCTGATGCCTTTTGGTGGCACGAAGTGACTATTATCACAGTATAAGAACAATCTCTCCTGTTTCCACACACTTTTCTCCCTTACCTCCAGCACAACCCCAGTACGTATGGAAAGTACCACGTTTCAGTTAGTAGGAGCTAGTGAAATACTGAAGGTTAAATTCCAGCAGAAAAGAGAAGATGATGAGAAAATAATCAAGGACTGGGAAAGCAGGTGCTGGGACTGTGCCAGCACCGAGCTTCTCTGGCCCCCGTTCAGCACAGACTTTGGAATTACTTGGAGAAAGTTTTAGTTTTGACTCCGCACTGGTTTAACTGAAAGGGAGAATTGCACAAAATACAGTATTTTATTCCTTTCTGCTCTACCAATATTTCTACTGCCTGTAACTACAGCATCTCCTAAGGACAATTCATCCCAAAAGTCAAAGATGGCTTCTTAGCATAGGATGAGTCAGCCTTTTACAGTGACTGTTCTATTCCACTATTATAAAAGGATCCAGCTTGTAACACAACTAGCTTAAACACAAGTATTTAACTGCTGGGCTACTCAGGTTAAGAGATAACATTCTTATCCTGTGTCCTTAAAACCTAAAGTCCAAGTAATAGTAAGCATATCTATCAAACATCCGTATGGTAATGAAAACCAGAATCCTTTTCATTTCTTAGCAAGGCTACACATTTGTGCTTGCTCATTTGTTAGAAGTAACAGAGTTTTTGATAGCAAAGTGAAATGAACACAGAAGTCTTCATAAATTTGTACGTCAGATGTTAGAAACTCAAGAGTTGAAGAATTCTTATATCCCCAGCACAGAATCCAGCAGTTTCAGAAGCAGAAGAGGACTCTGCTTTTCTGGAGAAAGAAAGCTCAAGACCATGAAAAAAAGCCTTATCTCTGATTAGCTGTTAATAAACTCCAGAGATCAACTGAAGGAAAAAAAGTCCTCCTGAAACATGAAAGAAAGTTAGAATCTCCCTGCTTTCATTTCATGAGCTCGTTTGGACGGGAAACAATACCAGTTATTGATACCAGCTATCAGCAATTGTTTCATCCACTGCTAGAACAAACCAGCTACCATGTCTTTGTTTCCCAGCCCCATTCCCGAAATGTTAAATCTCCTGCCATCTGCACAAGCAGGCACTCACTGTTTTCAGTTCAATGCAAACTGTTCCAGAGATGAGAGACGCTACATGTACTCCTGCAGGCTGTGTGTTTTGTTGTTCACACTTTAAAACAGAGCTCATTCTGACCGAACGTATCTATTTGCTCTTTTTTCATGGCAAGCAGCTTTTAAACAGGTTAGTAGAGCCTGTTCATAGAAAGCAGAGGGACGCAGGGAGAAAGATGCTCTTCCCTCTACATTGAATTAATCTCAGTTACTGCAATTCAATGTGTGAACTTACCATCCTAAGAATAATAGGCTCTGTGTTTTGGAGAAACTAAGCAAATTAAGCTGAATCATAACTGATGTGGTTAAATACAGGATAAACAAATACTGGAAAAATGTCAGCATAATTCTTTAAAAGATATGGAAGCTACACAGCATGTACCAAGGGTTCTGCCAGCAAGCAAGGCTGCTTACATTGGCCACAATGTTCTTCCAAAAAAAGATAGGCTATCCTTTGAGAATAAAACAGTGTCCTGGGCTTTTTTTCCCTCTCTCTTCCAAGTGATTAAACAAAGGACTTCACTGTCAAAAGCCAAGACTAACAGTTTATGCTGTACACTTGCAGACAGAAAAATTGAAGAGAATCCTCTTGCGATACCAAGTTAGTCATCAAAAAGCAAGACTATGATTCAATAAAATACTTGTTTCAGACTTGCACTCAGACATAACCCTTAGGAAGAACAACAGGTAACTATTGTCTGAAACAGCTTAATGGCATTCCAGTCACCTGTTAAATGAACTATGCCACCAAGCCATCATTTGAAAGACTTAGAAACAAGTTTTGCACAGATGGTGTTGCTCTGCTCGTTCAGCTCCTCTCACCCCTCCACTGATTTCACAGAGCACACAGCCTGTCTCCTCCCTCTCACCCCAGCCTTATACCATCGCAGGTCCATTGCAAAATTGGTCCAAATGCAAAATCTTCAATCTGCAGTCAAGGAGCTGGAAGGCCATGTGCAACGCAAACTAAACCTAACTTCTGAACTGTGTGGAACTCATCTATCAAATCTTGTCAATGCCAAAATGAGGGCAAAGCATATGACAACTTCTATACACCTAAAGCTGCAATGAAATATTCTGAGAGATCTATTTTAATACCCTAAAACTTTCCTTCCATAGTTGTATGTTACAGCCTACTGCAGCAAACACTGGGTTGCAGTCTGAATAAACTCAACCACCCTCCTTCTAAGCAACAGCAACGTAAGCATCTCACAAGGCCAAGAAAAAGAAGTCCACCTATTCGTATCATATCAGTCCCCTCTGTAGTACTGAGTCAGGAAAAGTTCCATTAAATCACAACATTTTCATTCGCAAACTTCACAAAACTTCTTCATTTTGCAGCTCATAAACACATCAATGCCTCGTGGCAGACTGCATGAAAACACACAGAAAGACACGGAAGGAAATCTTTTCTTGTTTTGAAGAAGGGAGGATAATTCCTTCTCTCTTGCATTATATCTCAGAGCACTGACAATTTTTTAAGATTACCTATTTAGAAAAACAAAGCAAATCCCCACATCCCAAGTTTCCTCTCATACGGGCACAAATGATTAGAAAAGTTATTTATAAAGCTCAGGGAACCGTTGCATTTATCGTTTTTGCTACTTCTCACAGATTTCAAATGATACAGTAAGACAGCAGCTTGCAATGTACAGTATCGTAATGCTACTTTCAAGATTAGCATTCAGTTTGCACGCAGCTAATGACTGAGTCATCTGGCTGTTGCCTAAGCAGCAGTGGAAATGTAGAGCACAAACCTAAGTTTTAATTTACATCATTTATCCCAATGATTTTTCTCCAAATATCTGAAACTGTTAAGGATACTGCAAATTATAAACTAATTAATATAATCGTTGCAAGAGCACATGAATGTAACTGATGCTATAGTATTACTGTATGTAGATGAGACAGATGATAAGCAAGTTGGAGCCTGGAGATTCATGTGGTTGTTGCCACAGTAAATGTCATGAGCATGCTGCACAGGTCTTCTTCCAAGAGGTGACATGGTCCTTGCATTAAAAAAAGCTTGAAAAACACTGCACAGGAGGTCAGCATCCTCCACCTATTCCCTTCCACACTAATTCCTCCCTTTTGATTTTGCCTATAAAACTAGTCTTTATACTCCCTGCCTGACAGGCAGGTTAGTTCTGACTGAAATATTACTATTATCACTACCCAACTTTGTGCACTGACTTGAAAGCACCCAGGTGGTTCAACTTTTCCAAGCAAAAATCACCACTACATTTTAGGCCTGGGCACACAAAGGGTTTCCCAAGCATAAGTCTTAGGAATGACTCAATTGTCTTAGCTTCATTTTAAAAAAACAAACAGAATCAGAGCTCAAATAAACAAAAGCAGACACTCTGCATGACGAATCTCAGCCCACGAGTTTGAAATATTTGATTCTGAAAACCAGTTCCTACAAGAGACGCAGCAGGCAATTCTGCATTAGTTAAGTCCCAGCCCAGTGAGGACAAAGGGTTGAGAATACAAAATGGTCATGATGTTTAATCTGTAAAATAGAATTTGTTTCTAGAATTAAACGTGAACTGTAAATCGAAACTGGTTTGCTTTAAAGTGATCCCAAAAGGCATTACTTGGGGCCATCTGTGATAGATATCATGTGGGTGTACCAGACTTCTGGCATCAAACTTAACAGCGTGAAGTGCTTGAGGTCTTGAAAAGTGGAAAGAGTCAACTTACCACTTTTAAAAATTTTTTATGCACCAAATATTCCCCAGAGCCTGTGTAGTACATACATTTAGCACAGAAAGCAAGAATTAACTCCCTTTCTTTTTTTGTTCTGTATTTCACTTCTACTGTAAACAGGAGACGACACTGGCTTCTTTCTTTTTTTCTACTCCCGTTGGAGAGCTGGCTACAACAGAAGTGAGATAACAAAGCATAAAACACAAATTAAAAGTTAGGGCCTTTAGAGGAACCAATGATCGTTATATCCTGTGACACAAAGGGCAAAAATGTAATGAAGGAAATGCTTTTTTCCCCCATGCATTTTCTCACACTGATTACTTAACTTTTATGACAGCCAAGCAGATTACTGCTTGACCAAAAGCAGACATTACCTCTAAAGGCTGATTGAGCCAGTTAAACACAGGAACATAAATGACAGTACATATTTTGTTAGCTCATAAGACATTCCCTTTGTTAGCCTTGAATATCACCAACATATTATTACCACTAGAAACAGTTATGTCGCATTAGAATGAACAACATCAGACAGGCAGTTTAAATTCAAAAGACTATTAGAGCAAACTTAAATAGTTTCAGTGACGAAATCTCAGGGAAGCTATGCTCAATTTTTCCCAGCATCCAGGTACAGCCAGGCTTTTCCTGTCTCATTCTGCGGACTTTGAAAGGACGTACAAGAGGTAAAAAGTGAGAGGGTGAAAGAAGATAAGCCGGCTACACAAAGCAAATACACAGCACGATCCCTGGTACCTCCTATCTCCTCTCCGTACTTAAAATGATTGCTTACAGATGTTATTTCATCCATGAAAGAAACCTGGAAGACAGTAGGCAAGAACATTGCCTCATTCTTCACAGGCACATCTAAACTAATTCCTCTCGTTCATCCCAGCAGTCATCAGAAGAAAAGGAAAATTGGTGAGCTATTTTAGATTTAAGTTAAAATAGGCATCGACTTTAGGTGTTCATGGCTTTTCAACTTCAGGCTTATTTGTCTAACAAGTAGGTATATTTTCATTAGATGAAAAATAATAAAGAACAGCATTCGTATTAATTCTTACGGCTTCCCCTTATCCTCACCTTCCTGGTATCACAGAAGATTGAATAGCTCCCTCCAAGCCATCAGCTTTCTAGTTTCCCCCAGCTATAATTTCACACTGCTCTTGGCCAGCAAGCAAGAAGTGCAAAGCAGGTCTATGACCAGAAATATAATGGGCTGAGTTGTGGTTTGCTTCTTCAGTTTACCAATTTGTAAACTTCAGTAGCAGTCATGACTGAGGATTAAAAATTCCTACATTCCTCCGTTTTTTTCCGCACCTGGAAAAGAACTAACTATTCTTGACCATTAATCTGTGAAAGACAGAAACACTCCTCTGCGTATTGCACAGCTCTATTTGTACATAACCTGGGTCTTATGTCATTTAGTTTATTATTGCTTCTCCCTACCAATACTGCACCTTTTCTGAAGTTTGGTGCAGACTCAGCTTGAAGGCCTCAAACATCAGAGAACCAACGCAAGATCTGTAAATTTTTGATATGAAGTCAATCAAGTAAATGATCTTGTAATTACGAGACACCAACTACCACCTAGATAGTGTATTTCTAGGATACTGTATTAGTTTGTTTTCCCAAACAACACAATGCTGAGTATTACTGCACCAATACTTAAGTTATTTTTACTTCTACAAAAAACACCTTGCTGTTGCTCTGCACTCCACTTTCAGAACAACCAAATAAAAGTCTTTAAATGTTGTGGTAACTATCACAGAGAATCTAGAAATCTTAAGTTTAAACCATGGATTAGAGGAGGGATATTTTATGTTGAGGACAGCATTTCCACAGAGTGAGAATATTTTATTAAAAATAATAATGATTGCAATTCTCCTCATCCCACAACTACTCATAAATTCAAATCAAATTCACTGAATAGTTCTGTTTAAAACTACTTGGAATAGTTCTGTTTGGAACAGTTCTGTGAGAGGTAGAAAGAACCAATGGTGTGAAAAACATATCCCAGCAGTCATAAGGGGGATTTAAGTTTTTAGAAAGGAACACAGATGGGTAACACTCAATCATCATGTTTTGACTGAGATGCTCTCATTTTGCACAATCTCTTTTTACAGAATTTTAAAAAGCCTGGCAGAAGAAAAGGCACACACCACTGGAAAATAAAAGCTGCTTAAAAAGATGCAGAAAGCAAACAGGCAGAAATTCAGAAATATTTGTACCATTTAGTCCACATGCTTGTTCTTTCTCCATCGGGATCGCCCGTCTTCTCCTTAATGCATTTTGAAGGATATTTGCCCCATAGATAACATGGGGATGGGGTGTTCCCTCCTTCTGTGGATGCTTTTTAATGGGCTCAATGAAGTAATCCCCATGGGGCAGACGGAAATATCCAGTCTGAAAATAAGCACAAAAGAATTAATCTCTACTGTCCAGTACTGGCAGTGAAAAATAAAATAGACTCTTTTCATAACACCGTCCCTGAGCTTTTCTCATAAGCCACTCATTATAATGCAGAAATAGGAAAACAACAGTTTTTCAGCATTTATTTCACTACGTAGATCAAGGTTGCTTTGTACCTCACAAAGTCCTAACAGTCCAAAGGGGAATAGAAAAAATATCTTCCTAATAACCTGAAATCATGTATACTAAGGCAGAGGCTCCCACATTTGCACAAAGCCACTAAAAGGTCAAAAATTAATTTGTCAAACATGATGCACTAGAAAGACTTGTGTCTTGTTCTTCTGGTGTTTTGCATCCATTCCCCAAACAAGCCCTGAATAGAAGCTGTTTATAAGCACAAAGCATAATCCTGCTCCTAGCTGCAATGCTACTGTCAGATAACACAACCCATCAGATGGGCTGGACCATGGTCCTCTCTCAACTCGGACTACAAACCCCTCTGGCCCCCAGACTTCCAATGGAAGTAGCTTTTCATGAACTAATAGAAGCAATAGTGATCATACAATAGATCTGCCTATCAAAGGCTGTAACGTTTCTCATGCTGTAACTTCTGGACCAGCCTCACAGCTTTGACTGATCTACAGGGACTTTGATATCCATCTGGACTACAGAGGATTAATTTACACCTCCCTCTGCCACCATGTGAGGGACACATGCAACCACACACGGCCCTCCTCAGTCCCTTGTGTCTCGGCATTTTTGCATGGATTGCTAACATTGCAAAACCATCGTACAGCCCTCCCGCTTCAACACATACAGAGCAGTACTAAACCTAAAGCAAAGGATCTCCTGACAGGAGATTGAGGAATTGCACTCTTACAGCTTCGCTTCCTCTTTGCTTTCTTGCCGTGGTCAGTGCAGCCTTCTTAACTTGCCCTGGAGCAAGCAGGAAGAAAATACAGCAACACTGTGTTCCTGCAGCTGCTGTATTGAAACTTGCAAGGATGGACAAATTTAAAAACCCTTTTGAAACACAGCAAGGTCTTACAGTTTACCTGGATCACCAGGAAAGCCAGCAAGAGCGTAGGGACAAGAGGAAAATCATATGAATGGAGGAAAAGCATTCTTAAAAAATAAAAAACCATGGGGTCTATGTACTAGGAGCCTAAAGGCAGCTCAATGAGATCTCCACACAATGAGCTTCTAAGTCCCCTCTAACACATACCTTCTGCCCCCACTCTGATTGCCACAGGCCCAATACATCCCACAGCAAACTTGTACAACGAAATTAACTGTGACTGTCATTTCAGAGTTTGCCCAACGGTTCTTAAGAGCAGAAGCGCTCTCCTTCCAGTTTTCCAGTGCAAGTCAAAGTTTGAAAGCTGGAAGTTGGCCTTGGTTTGAAGCCTTGGTTATCCCCATAAAATGTCACAGGTTCAGGACTCAGTCACTTATGTTTGCTTATCTGGGATTGCAGCTACTGCCTGTAAGTTTTGTGTTTCATTTTTAAGAAAAAAGGAATCAAGACGTCAGATGCTTAAACATGAAATCCAAAAATACTCAAGTTTCTTTCAAATTATAAATCGAGACTGCTTTCGACATAGAAGCTGAGATGCACTACAAAAGCAATAAATCCTGTGTTCAGGTTGGATAAAGATTCCAGGCAAGCATGAATCTATACAGCAAGAATGCCTATACAAAAGACAGACCAGGAAATCAGTAGATGTAGCTTTCCTCCTGCTGCTCAAGGAATCAAAGCACTGTCACAAATCTTTGCCCATTCTTTTTCATTCCACAGGATTCGATCTGCCCTGGATATTCTGAAAGTCTGGGTTATTTGACCTTCTTTTCCTGTTGTCTTTTTTTAACCCAGCTAGAACCAGGAAGAACTAACCATCTTCACTGCAGACCCTGATTTTATAGGACAGGCTGATTAGTCACTGGACTATCGTGTCAAAGTTGCGTCTGTAAGAATAAAGGCCAGGCAATCATATAAAAAATGACGTATATTATTAGTGCCCTCCTTTCCCAAGCTCCCCCAGCAAAGCTTGCATGTTAAAATTCAGCTCTCCATCCAAGCTGTATGGAGCAGCAGAAAAAACAAAAATTCACCGTATTTCATACGGCACATGTACACATAGAGACGGCAGTAAGGGTTGTTCAATGAGCCAGCAAACACTGGCTACTACAGCACTTGGCTTCAGACATTCCCTTTTCTTATTTTAAAATACTGTTGTCTTAACATTATTGTTTTTCAGTATGGAATATCTATTTTCACAATCTTACAGCTTTTTGCTATAAAAACTCTATCCCAAGACATCCCTGTTCCAATACAGCCCCAACACCTCCAATCAGCTGGCATCCTGTGGATAACATTTGTTCAGTTCAGCAGTACGACTCTGTACCGTCCCACCCACCTGCATCAGAAACGCTGCCAGTCTTCCTCTAGATCTGGGATGAAACCAGGAGTTGTTCCTCCTGTCCTCTGCCGTAACTGCTTGTCTGCACTAGTTCATACTGTTCTTGTCACTATCACTGTCGCAATTCCCAGGAGTACACGAGGCTACTTGACTCAGATCTACTGCATGTGCTTCCTTCTTTACGTCGACAGGTAACTGAATGTGCACAGAAGCACATTTAGCAGCACTGTCCTTCTCTGTGTTGTCATTATCACCTTCCTGTTTGTCTCCTCTTTTCCGCGTGAGTCAAGGTCCAAGAGAAGCCTCCTGAACTTCATGCAGAGAAAGTGGAAATTTTTAATGTCCTTTAATTTCCAGACAAGGCCATGTCTGCGTGTCAGATCTCCCCTGAAAAAACCTACCTCAGGCATGTGTAACTTCTACATGATCGCTTTAGCATTTGTTCTTTAAAAGAGGTTGATAACAGCCAAAGCTTTCACAGATGTTGGCTACAGTTTGCTGAATCTTGGGAAGACAAAGGCTGCTCCTACACTTCACATCCAGACTGAAGTCACTGTAGAGCATGAAGAAGTCTGAGGGCCTGTTTTACCATGGAGACACTCCAGACTCTGCAGTGTCATCAACTCGCAGTTCAACTCGCCGCAACAGCTCCTGGCACCTTGGGACTATCAGAAAATCTCTACTTACTGAAAAGGAACTAAGCCCGTAGAGCAGCAAAACTAAGCTACAGCTAGAACGGCTGCCAGCTCAGGATAAAGCAAGAAGAACCCTAGGTGTATTTTCAGGTTGTGCAAAACTCTTCGCGATTGCTTTGGCGACAATGCTGGGCACACCCCCAGGGCCATTTCAGGCATTAATGCAACAGCACATCCCCACACACCACTGATGGGATGGCACTGCAGTATATAAACCAGCTTTGTCACCAAAGAGAGTGTAACTGTACCTGTCAGCCCACTGACCAAGCTTTTCTGAACCACAGACACAGCTTGTTGCCGTTTCTCCAGTTTCAGCTCCGACCTCACAATGACCAATGAAAAACACTTTTAACCTCAGCCTAAAAAGTGGTTCTTGGGACAGGAGGATATTTGCTTCACTCCTGTTGCTTCTTGCAGGGTTGTAAAGTACCAATATCATGAATTCAAGGCTACAAGTCAGTAGGCCAGTGGTCTGCCATCAAACTCTTAACACAACAAAGCAGTTGGGAACAAGGTATCCTTGCCTCCTTCCCACCCCAGCTACTTGTTCCTCCATCAAATTGTGGCCATGAGTTCCTCCACAATGCAGTCTGAGGAGGGAGGAAGGAGGAACAAGGATACATTGAGCCTGAAATGCCTCTAAACTCAATGTAACATGAAACCCGCATCCTGACTCAATTTATGGAACAGACCTGACATTCGCCAGGAGACTGAACGTGCATTCAGCACTTGGGAATCCTCATGGAAAAACTAAGTTATATATCACCACTGTTGTGCGAAACTTTCTCCTGTTTTCTGTCGGTTTACACACTGAAGCCCAGGTCTACTCTCAGCACCTAAAAAATCTGAAAAGAAAAGGCTAGGGTGACACCATGTTACTGTTCTTACACAAAAGATCCAGCAGAACATACAGTCTTCAAGTACTACACTTCTAAATAATCTGACACATTGCAAGTTGTAACAAAATTGCTCCAAAAGTTCTCATGGATCTTAAATCCTAGTAGCAATAGAATTTAAACAAAACTGACTGCTCTGCCTGTAACAAATTCACCAATAAAGCAAGGTATTTATAAGCAATCTTTCCTTTCGCTTGAACTTTGTGCTCTGGGAGTTTCTAAAAGAGTTTGAAATATGGATGAAACCATCATGACTACAATACAAAATAAGAGAAATGCCATTACATCCTACCTGGCACCCTAGTGCTACCTGCGCCCAATGAAGACAGCTGCCTCAATGTGTTCCTTGTTACAGGACAGAGCCAGGATATTGTAACCAGGACAGACCGTCTCTCTCCGAAGGAGTCAGTGTGTTACCAAACATCCCTGGGTGCTCCCTGACAGTTTCAACATATGGGTATTCTCTATCCATGTCGCCAGCCTTAAATCAGTGCATGCATTGCCCTGATTTATCTTACAACTGCAGTTCTCATGGTGCTACAGCTTGTGGAGAAAGAAAGCTGAAGAGGAGATGAAAACAGAAAAAGTGAAATAATCTGAAGAGATCCTCTGGTCTGTATTACTACTCCCAGCCACCAGTCCAAGAGAAGATTAAGGTTCTTGAGACCAGCGTCTCAAATACAGCTCTGTAAATGTGGTACAGAAACGTTTTATGTGGTGTAGCTTTATCTGAAGCACCGTAAGCCGAAGTAAATTTAGGGAGGCTCAGGAACTGTAGACCTTTCTGCACAGGCAAACTACGCTCATGACTGCAAAAGTAACTGAAGAGTGATACCAAAAATGTGCATTAATCCATATCCTCTAAAAATCTGTAAAACATTATGATATGCTCCACTTCTATTATCTGCAAATGGCTCCACTGTGTGCCTAAACTTACCAGAGATGAGAAGAAGACATAATGTTTAGCTCATGTAAAATTCTGGAACCTGCCTCAAAACTTGCCTCTAACTCTAGTACCGTGGAATTTTTTGAATGCCTAAAAACATCTGCCAATTCCACTTTTGCACTACAACAAGAAGAGGAGCTGATAACTCTCCAGGAAAAAAGTTCTTCTCATGGCTTTTCCTAACTGTTATGTAAGTTAGGCATTTGTATATCTTCTAAATCAAAATCCTGTATTCTTGCTTTATTTATCCTGAAGCTATTTTCTTATTGATTGGCTGTCAGGTAGAAACAATTATATTCACTCCTGTCCAGAATCATAAAGAAGAGCACACACAAGTTATACTCTAAGTTATAAATTTTAAAAATCCATCAATTGCACAGTCTACCAGCTGGAAGTATAAAGACTCTTAAAAATTAGCGACGGTGAGTAAAATTACCAAGCTTCTAACAGTGAGAAATGTGCTTGTATCAGAAATAGTCTATTACTGTATAAAAAGATTTTTTTTGTATTTGAAATGCTAATCTACTGGGGGAAATAATATTTTTTAAGAATTCAATTTCCTGCTCTGTCTTACTGAGAAATGTGTTATGAACATAGCTGTGTAAATTTATGGGTAAAGCCCATTAAGGAAATCAGAGTGGGAAATGCACCATGCCTGACAGTGCTGCTGGGGATGAATGACTATAAAAGGCTACTTCCAGCACACCAATGTGCTTTCCAACAGCTTCCAGAGACTTGCAGCTCTTACTGAACTTGTGCTTTGCACCTGGACTTTTCATCCTCAACAGGCTATACACTGAGAAATGAAATGCTGAGACCAACTGGAAGAAAACACCGCCAGTCTTCACACTAAACTTATTTCAACGCACTCAAAACCAGCAAAATTCCCTTTGCTGACTAAGTACTTCTTTAGTTTTGCTCTTTCTATCTGTTCTTTTCTGACTTAAAAATATAATAGCAAGAATTTTTCATTTAAAGTCCATCAGATTCCAAGCCATATATAAATACAATATATGCTTTTTTTAGCAGTTTGTAGCATCATGTGTTTTTGAGTGCCTTCACACGGCCTCAGAATATACAAAGGAGCACCGCTAAGAAAGCCTCATCGGAAATAACCCAGCCTTATTTATGCTCATTACGGAGTTAAGTTTTTGCCACAGAAAAAATGACTGCAGCCAAGTTCCCCTCATTTAAACTTCTTTATGAAAAGCTACCATGTACAATACAATAGAAATGGCCAGAAAATAGGGGGCGGAGGGTGGGAGAGGGCGGTGCATGTTGCGTGGGTGCATGGGTGTCTGTGTGGTGTTCTGTGGTGTGTGTTGGGGGGGTGTCTTTGTTTCCCTCAATGCCTACAGGGGAAAATCTAAAAATCTACCACAGAATCTTTTTTTTTAAATTGTTGTGCTCCCATCCTTCAAGTCTCCCCCTGCACCCCCAAAATTCTGACATATTTTGGTTCAAAGCGTTTCCCAGACCATATTTGCTACATTACTTAATACGATTTTTAGTTCAAGGGCCTCATTATTTTGACACTAACAGCTCCCTGGACATGTCACATCTCCCACACTGCATGTTGCTCGCCAGGAAGAAATGGTGATCCTGGGACCCTTCTGACTACAAGTTTCCAACAACCTTTTTTGATTTTCAGTGGAAATCTGCATTTTCCAGTGGAGAGCAGATATTTTTCATACTTCTTTCGGTCAAAAGTTCAGGGGTTTTGTCAAAACGTATTTTCTGGCAGAATTTTTTCATTCAATTCCATGTGGGAAGCTGAAGCCAAGTCCTGTGGGAAGGCAAAAGAGCAGCTTTAGCCTTGGCTAAGATTTCGCAATTGCAATGTTATCCCAGACAGGAGGGGCTGGAATTAGTGGGTGTGTGTCGGGAGAAAAAGGGAAGGAAGAACCCAACAATTTGCAGACTAAAACTATACAACTGAGTATGTTGGCAATAATGCCAAAAAATAACACCTTAAGTAAGAACAGTGTGTAACTCACTGAAAGCAGACAGCACTATTTCTGAGAATAGGGTGGTGATGGACTGTGGAAATACGTCACATTATAGAAGCGATGTGAAACAAAAATAAGACGACAAGATGCTGGTTTTACCTTCAAGTACTTGGCTCCAGCTGCTTATTAAAATTATAATGCATGGTAACAGAAATTCAGTTTGAATTTAAAAAAAAATTATTTAAAGAAAATTTGTGCCATAGGAAACATGCATGTTTGCCATAGCAAACATGTGCCATAGGAACTTCAGCTGCAAAAAATCAAAACTGAACTGGTGAAGTAAATTATCTGTAAACACTACACATGCTAAGTTTATTTTCTTTTTCCAGCTTACAACTTAATTGCTTTCTGTATATCATTTTTTTCCCCAAGGATCCTTCTCTTTGAGTCATTTTCTGTTTCCATCTCAGAACACAAACCCACCAACATGAGGGACCAGATGAGATTCTCACCTACGTCCTCAGCTACAGCTACAATAAATGGATCTTCCATGCAATTGTTCAGGCAGAAAGAGGAGGTCAATTATTTTCTAGGTATTGAGAAATTTGACAAGCGATTTTTATGAACATCACCCACAGAAGAAAAACCAGTACTTTCAGCAGGATTTGGTGAAAAAGCTGCTGCAACACTAAAACACAGCCGTACAGCTCAACATAGCTTTGCCCAAAATTAAGAAAAGGTTTTTTTTAAGACACGAAGGTAAATAAAGGAACAGGATACTACCGTATCACAGGATTTTATACTACTTTGTCACACTTGCTACCTCACATATTTTAGAAGCTGCCAGAAAACTGGCCAGAAGTGTCAAAAAAGAGTGGAGTTGGGCCCTGCACACTGTGGGCTCATGAAGTTCAATCAGACAAAAAGGAGAGGAAGAAAGATACCAACGCAAAGCCAAATTCACAGCAAGGTGGACTTTTGTGGAAGAAAATAAGTTCTCAGAGGAGGAAGTGTCTGATACCCTCCAATTCTCAGGTTCTTAATGGTCGGATGTCAGTCCTGGATACTTCGGAGGTAACGGTCTTTCTGGCTGGGGACATAGCTTCAGCAAGGGAGAAAAGCCAAGTTTCAATGGTCATGTCGATCAGCTACCATACTACGACTCACAATACATGATCACTCAGCTGAAAGACTTGGCAGAGAATCATTACTCTGGGTTATGGCATCAGTTTGCTGGTGACCACGCTCAACTTCATTTGTTGAAGTGCCTGTCAAATCAGAGCAGGTGTTCCTGGAAACTCTTCTAAGGCACGTGGAAAATGAGGAGGTGATTGGAAACAGCCAACATGGCTTCACCAAGGGCAAGGCATGCCTGACAAATCTGGTGGCCTTATATGATGAGGTTACAGCATTGGTGGATACGGGGAGAGCAACTGACATCATTGACCTGGACCTGTGCAAAAGCATTTGACACTGTCCCCCACCACATCCTGGTCTCTAAATTGGAGAGACATGGATTTGATGGATGGACCACTCAGTGGGTAAGGAATTGGCTGGATGGTCACACTCAAAGAGTTGCAGTCAACGGCTTGATGTCCAAGTGAAAACCAGTGATGAGTGACATTCCTCGGGGGTTGGTATTGGGACCAGTACTGTTCAGCATCTTTGTTGGCAACATGACAGTGGGATTGAGCGCACCCTCAGCAAGTTTGCCCATGACACTAAGCTGTGTGGGACGCTCAACATGCTGGAGGGAAGGGATGCCATCCAGGGAACCTGGACAGGCTTGACAAGTGGGCCCGTGTGAACCTTACGAACTTTAACAAGGCCAAGTGCAAGGTCCTGCATATGGGTCGGGGCAATCCCAAGCACCAATACAGGCTGGGCAGAGAATGGATTTAGAGCAGTACTGCTGAGAAGGGGGCACTGGTGGATAAAAAGCTGGATGTGAGCTGGCAATGTCCTGGGCTGCATCAAAAGAAGTGTGGCCAGCAGGTCAAGGGAGGTGATGCTGCCCCTCTACTCTGCTCTGGTGAGACCCCACGTGGAGTGCTGCATCCAGCTCTGCAGCCCCCAACATAAGAAGGAAATGGACCTGTTGGAGTGGGTCCAGAGGAGGGCCACAAAAATTATCAAAGGGATGGAGCACCTCTGTTATGAGGATCAGCTGAGAGCATTGGGGTTGTTCAGCCTGGAGAAAAGACGGCTCCAGGGAGATCTTGTAGTGACCTTCCAGTATCTGAAGGGGGCCTACAAGAAAGCCGGAGAGTGACTTTTTACTTTTTACGAGGGCATGTAGTGATAGGACAAGGGGTAATGGCTTCAAACTGTAAGAGGGCAGATTTAGATTAGATCTCAGGAGGAAATTTTTCATTATGAGTGTGGTCAGGCACTGGAAAAGATTGACTGGAGAAGCTGTGGAGGCCCCATCCCTGGAAGTGTTCAAGGACAGGCTGGATGGGGCTCTGAGCAACTAGGTCTAGTAGGAGGTGTCCCTGCTTATGGCAGGGGGGTTGGAACTAGATGATTCTTAAGTTCCCTTCCAACCTAAACCACTCTATGATTCTATGATTCACTTCACTTGAGCAGGACAGATTAATTCTTCTTCCCACAATTTAGTGGAGGTGGGGACTTGGATGAAGGTTATCTAAGACACGTTTTAAGAAACTCAGGCATTAAAAATCCACTCTTTTAAAAAATGGGTAAGAGAAGCAAACAGCCCAAATCCTGTGTTCATTTGTTCCTCTGATGTGCCCCAAACCAGTTCATTAAGTAATATTGACAGCCAGGAACAATTTCTGTGGACCTCCAACTAACTGTGAGCTTTCCATCTCTTACAGAATCTGAAGTGCCCTAGCTACATTCATTTATATTTGAGGAAATTATCTGTGAAATTAATCTTCTGTGGGGATTTGAGCGTGAGAAAATACATCTTAGAACATGTAACTTTAAAAGATTCTTTGTTCATACTTCAGGTCTCGGTGTCCTCCACTATCAGTCTTTATTGTCCATTTATTACTTCTTCCAGCTATTTTGTGATTATCCTTAGAAGAAACAGTCCACATATCTTATTAATACTTTCACTTGTGGGTGTCCTGTTGCGTGCAGCTATATTTGCATTGTAGAAATATCCATTCTTGCTTCTTCTCTTATGACAGAAGATTCACAAGTATAAGATATTAATTGTGTGGCTGTGAAGCTGCTCACAAGCCTTGCCAGTCTCTGTACATGCTTATGCTTTGAAATCTCCAGGAATTCATGAGGAACATGAAGCTGTGTTCCCACAGCTTCTACCTCTCCAACTGTAACACAACGCCCAGCAGCAGTCACTTCATCTTGTGCAATTCCCTTTCAGAGAGCCTTTCAGCTTCCTTCCACATTCTCATTTTCTACTTTTTGAAATATGTCCCATTTGATCTGCTTAAGCCAGAACTGTCTTCCTTTGTTGCATATAAAGCTCAGACATAGCAATAAATTCCAACAGGGTAAAAATTTATTGTCTGTTAGAGGAGACTTAGTAACTAGCCATTTTTATGGTCTTAAAATACAGCAAAGATGGCATTTAATAAATCTTACACAACTCCCACTGCTGGTTATATTAAGTTGGAACAAGCCTGTGTTCACCACAGGCTAGGCATCCAGCAGGGAGATTGCACTGCACAGCTGACTCTTAATTCATTAACTCAAACACAGTTTGAACCCTTATTCTATTTACCAGTGTGATTTCCACATCGCAGCTGAGAGACAGACGGAAGCCCAGAGCACTCCTGAGATCTCGGGCTCCTTTTGTCAACGTTGCCTTGTCCCTCAGTTGCCAACAAGTCCGTTGTGTCTTTGGACAAGGCAATCCTTTGGGCTGCCCAGTCTGCTCAAAAGCCAGTGAGGTGACACCCCACCAGGACATGCTGAGTGGATGGTGCCTAGTCTGTGCCCTGAGCACATCCATGCAGCAAGTTACATCGCTCCTAAGGATAAAGCACACCCAAAGTTTTTCCTCCTGCAAAAATCAGCTAGGTCATATGAGGCACTCCATCAGGCAAGGAGTATGAAAAAGTAGTCAATACAGCCTCAAGCTCTACCTCAGGGTGAATCTAATAGCGAGTTAAATCTAAATTAAAAATCAATAAGCTTTGCTATCCAGCATGAAAGACACTCTGGTGAACAGTGATACAGTATTTTTCTGAGTCTTTGACCCTTCCTCTCATCCATGCTTTCTCCCTCCCCCTTCTCCCCTGTTTTTGTACTGGAAGTTTCAATGGCAACTTGTGCTGAAAAAAACAAGAAACCCAACAAAAACCCCCAGCTATTTCTCCAGGTGCGAGAAACTTACTTTGACTATGGACACCAGAGGGTGAGACTCTTGCAAGTTGTGACTTCATTTGGGATCCAAAAACAACTTGGCAAGTGTCATTGTTCTGAGACAAAACAGTAAGTTTGCCCAATTCCTCCAAAAAGTACCTTTAGTTTGGAAGAGCAGAAAAGAGCAACAGCTGTTTTATTCCTGGAAAATACCCTTGGAACATCCAATTCATATCTTTCTAATTAAACTTGTTCAGAAAGCACTGTATCCAGGGGGCTTACAGTGTACAAATAGTGGTTTTTTTCTATCTCATTAATATCAGAGCAGCCTCTCATGAAAACGAAAATAAACACTATAGAAATGGTTTGTACTACCCAGCATTTGAAAACCCCTCTGAGACTGTCGATAGCAGGATGAGAAGTTCTAAAGCTTTCATTCGGAAGCCAGTAAACATTTGCAGTTTGCAAAACAGATCAAATTTGACAATTTAAAGCCTATGTAACACTGAAGAGTAAAGAGTTAAACACCATAACGGTAAGAGGTTACTCGTCTGAACTGTGCTTTCTGTTAACAATAAAAACACAACCAAGAGGATCCACAGAGCGGACATGATCTCTAATCCTGGAGACAGAAAGCACCCTGGCTGTTTTGGCTTCCTGCTCGCTTATATTCTAAACTAATTTCAAGCTAGTGAGCATGACAATGTTAATACAGCAGAGCTCAAACTTTTTTAGAGAATAAGTAAATGCAAATATTTGATCAAATGACAAGTGGCATTGTTTCTAGTGACAAGTATTGTTTGTATTACTGTGACCCCCAGGAACCCTAGTCAACAGCCAGAAAAGCAAAGATACAAATGATGACAGCTGCCACAACGTGTGCAGATAGATGGAAGAAAGCACAATTATCCCATTTTCCAGTGGACGAAAGCTTGGCAGGAACTTTACTCTCCTCAAGAGCAGAGCAAGGGAAGGTCACAGCCCAACTTCTTCCACTCCACAGAAATTATTTTGCTTGAAGAAACAGAAGTCTGAGATGAAAAGCAATATCACACTGGAGTACACTGACCAACTTGCTGATGCTTGTCTCCTAGCTTCATTCTGTCCAGACCAAAAGCAAGCAGACATGTCGACAGCATTCGGCATATCTTAGGTCTGCAGTTGTGATGGTAGGTATGTTGAGGAAAAGGCTTCTGCCTCTCTTTTCTCCCAACTTATGAAGCCTCTGGCTGCGCACCACAGATGTGGCTTTTGAATGAATTTCAGCACTCCTAGGAAGGATCGTGCCACCACTCATCATGAAACTCTCACACCAAGGTGACCAAAAAGGCAGCCCGTACTGATGCAGTCAGTTTCTTCTTCGCTTACCATTTATGTTTCCACTGCCTTTCTAACCGCTGAATTCCCTACACTGAAGGCTAACGTCAGAGCACGCTGTGGAGTTTCAGCTCAGTGCCTACAGGAGAAATCATGGCTTCTGCTCAACAACTGCAGCTTGAAACACACTTCCCTTGTTTCCATGGGTAGTATGAAAAAACAGCTGCTCCATTTGCTCTGCACAGCCTTAAAAAATGCTCAAGCTGCAGCCTGCTGCACTGTCACTGGGGAAGAATGAAGGGGGAGGGAGCTTATCAGAACCAAATACCTTACAAAACAGGAAAATTCAGTTGAAGGCAGCTGTGGCACATTAAGGTATCAGTGTCAAGTGAGTGACACACTACACTGAAAAGGTTATTTTCCATCACAACCGGTGGCTGTGTTGCAAAAAGACTGAGAATAAGAAATGGGATGTGGAAGGAGAGGGGAGAACAGAAGAAATGAAATGAAACCATGAGAACAAGGTTCACACCAAGTCCCAGAGCTTGGACGAGAGTGCAGTCTCTAGTATACAGCTGATGCTTAGCACACGGCAGTCTGGGAACCAGCACGATGGTAACTGGCAATCACAACAGAAGTCCTAAACTTCTGCTGGCCTGAGGCAAATCACATGTCACTCATTTGACTTTCCCTGTTATTTCTGTCTGCCTGAGAAAGAAGAATCAAATGATTTTATGACTGCATCTGGCACACCACCATAAATGTTTTTACAAATCTAGTACAAGTCTCAGCTCCCATGCATACCAAAGCTGAACGCTGATCAGATTCAGCATTGGGTTCAGGTCAGTTTAAAAGCATAAAGCACTTAAGTTAGCTCTGAACTTGATTTAAATTCCCCCCTTGAAGCTCTAATTCTGACTGAACCCCCTTTCCATACATGAGACGTACAGTGCACACACTGATATATCATCAAAATTATCTGCACATCTGAGACGCTACAGCTTGCAGGCAGAAAATTAACAACTTTCTCAGAGGTGCAGAGAGATAATCTATGGCTTGAAATTCAAGCTGTGCGAAAAAAGCCAACCAAGTAGGAACAAATGCCTGCAAGATAAACAAATACTCCTCAGTCTCCTCACAATCAAGTTTCAGCACAAAACTTGGCAAGATGTATACTGAATAAGAACCAAATCAAATTTGGTACAAAACCAATAACTGAGTAAACTACTCAGGCTAAGACTAGCATAAAATCTGTTCTAATTCCAAGGTCCCCTCTGCTAAGAGCTTGATCTGATAAAATGCCAACTACCTTCTCTAAGATGCTGAATACTTCGAGGTCCTCCCGAAGCTGGTGGGAAACCAGTAAGTACAATGGTCTTCAGAGCAAGATCTTGTATAACAACCACTTGAAAAGACTGAAAAAGACAACACGAAGAAGCAGCAAGTGACACAGGGAAACTGGAGAGTTTCTGCCTGTTGCCGTCTGCCCTAGCACAAGAGGCAGAGAATTTCAAAAGCAAGCTGGCAGGCAACAAAACATTTTTTCACCCAAGACATACTTAAGGTGAAAGAGCATCTAGAACAGAAAATTGCAAATCAGAGATGTTTTAGAGAGGTACTAGGAGCAGCTGGATAAATCCATGTAGGGGTTTCCAGACCTGTTCTTACACCTCTCCCCAGGAATCTGCTGTTGACCAGTACTTGCTTCTCAAAGTCAGCAGTGTATTCAACAAAAGCCAAGGGTCTGGCAAATTAATACTACACCAACACAGAAATCACAATCTGCTGCTCAGGTGCTGACTTTGTAGTAGCTTTTTCAGTAGAAAAAGAAGCTTTCTTTGCTGGGCGATTAGCCTTCTCCTTGCTTTTGCAGCCCTAGAGGCTTGTTCCTATTGCGCCTTTCACGCTCCAGGTTTCTGTTTTCTTTTAGCCCTAAAGACAGCCCAAGATGTTCTTCTGGGACTTCACAGCAGGGCATTTGCACTCCTTTCTGTCTCTTTAGACTAGCCCTTGTTGTCCTAAACTGACTATGGGGCAGGCTGGACTTTCTGGCTGACCTCGTACTGCCACAGGTCTTAACTCTTCATGCAAGCAGCAACCACTTCTTTTTAAAAGTGCCCCTTTCCCAAACTGTTCTGGGGCACATACTTCTGTCCGCTAGCAAAAAGAAAATGTCTTAGTTGTGCAGTTCACCCATGGAGATCAAAGGAATAGATTTCAGTCTAAAAATTATTAATTTAGGATTTCAATTTTTAAGTGTTTTGAAAGACACGTTTATTTCTTTTGTAGAGTATTTATGTTAAAAAAATGGGTTTGTCTGTTGAAAAAGCTATTGTTTTTATTTGAAACTGACAGAAGAATTAGACTTTCCATCAAAATAATTCTTTGACTGCAAAGAGATCGCTTTTGCTATTTTAAAAATACAACACTGTTTGGAATAAAAGCATTCATTTTGTCTAGCTTAAAAGCAGCAGTCAGCCTTTTAGGTTTGAATGTGGTATGCTGTAGCACAAGCAAAGACAATATAGAGAAGAAGTGGGCTCTTTATCTGAAAAATAAATTGCAACAAAACATTCTTTGGAACGAGGCAGGTGAGACAAGGTATTTTTCTACAGTTACAGGACTCATTTTCTTTCTGTTAAATCTCTGCTATCACCTTTTCTTTTGCTTGCAGGAAGTTAAAGTTTTGTTTTTAAAACTGCTATGTTTTGAAATCCTGATAGTGCAGCTTTCAGGAATTCAGAAATTATGAAAATCCCTTTTAACTTAAAAAAAGACACAGATGTTCAGCATTACTAAGAATTCAGCAGTTTGTTTCTTTAGACTGCAAAACTGATATAGTCATATGTAGGAAAATATGCAAAAGAATAAGAAAATACTTTTTGCACAGATCAGACAGATGTTGTCTGCAGGTAAAACACCTTCCTGAAGATACGCTCCTTGTTTGGTAGAATAAAATGTTTTACTGACAAAGTAAAAGTTTACTCAATCCTAAAAGATACCAAGTATCTTCAGCTCCTACTCAGAATGATTCCTGCGAGTCTAAGAATACTGAAAATTAAACATACTTGGTATCAATGCAAAGAAATAGAAGGTAATACATTCCTGACAGGACTCCAATGGACTTCAGAGTTCTTTAAAAGCCAGTAATATTTCACAGAATGGTTTAGGTTGGAATGGACCTTGAAGATCATCTATTCCAAGCCCCCTGCCATGGGTAAGGACACCTCCCACTGGGCCAGATTGCTCAAAGCCCCGTCCCACCTGGCCTTGAACACTTCCAGGGATGGGGCCTCAATGTCACCAGCAAAGGCGTTAAATAGTACAAGTCCCAGTACCAACCGCGAGGAACACCACTCATCACTGCTTGCCACTTGGACATTGAGCTGTTGACCGCAACTCTTTGAGTGCAACTGTCCAGCCAGTTCCTTATCCACCGAGTGGTCCACCAGTCAAATCCATGTCTCTCCAATTTAGAGACCAGGATGTCAGGCGGGACAGTGTTAGATGCCTCTCACAAGTCCAGGTAGATGTCATTTTTGACCCATAACCCTCTAATATGCTTTTATGCAGTCAGAGGGCTGTTTAGAAATAAATTTAGAAAGGAATTCAAGACTGAATCATCAATAATTTACAATTCACCCCTCACAAAGTTGAACTTACAAATAGTATGGACAACAAGCAATTCATTCTGCTCTCATTATTAGCCAGAGTTGCACAGCTACATACCAGAATTTTACTGCAGAAATCTATACAACTGAGAAGTGCGACTGTGGCTTTTTGAGAGTGACATTTTCAAAACCAGGTTTTTTGCACAGGACGATGCCAGATCGTGACAGAGGCATTGAAACATCAGTAACGGAAATGCTATCATTGAAAAACAATGTTTTTGCATTAGCCAAGCAAAAGCTATTTTTGTTCCTCCCCAAAACAATTCAGGCGCCATTTCCTCAAGTTGATGTGTTTCTTTGTCAATGCTACATCTTTTTTCCTTCTTCCCTCCAAAAATGAAGACCAGAAAACAAACATTGAACCAAACACATCCCTGGCTCAACCTCATTGATTTATTGCAGCAGGAATGGATTTGACAGCATACATCACTACAAACTACATGCAGATTCCAAAGGCAATGAATAATCCCCTCTAGGCTGAGATGCAAAACACGTGCATTGCTCCCATCCCTTCTTTTGCCTGTTTAAAATATGCTTGACCTTACTCTATGGTGAGTAGTCAACATGTGGTGGCACTTACAGATCCCTTACACACATATTGTAAGAGAAGACTTTAAAGGCAAGTTCTGCTAGAGCTGAGCTGGAAGCACAGAGGTGGCTTAGTGGAGCTGGCTGTTAAAAGTCACTTTCAGCAGGCTTCTTTCCCCACCACTGCTGGCTGTTTTCCAAGAGCAACACCACCTACTCCTAGAGATCAGTTGTTCCCCGAGTACCCAGTCCCCTGAGCTAGAAGACAGAGGCAGGGAGCAGAAGGAAGCCCCCATAAACCAAGGCGAAATGGTGAGGGACCTGCTACAGCATTTACATACACAAGTCTATGGGGCTGGATGGGATCCACCCGAGGCTACTGCAGGAGCTGGTGGAAGTGCTCACCAAGCCACTTTCCATCATTTATCTGCAGTCCTGGCTAACTGGGGAGGTCCCAGTTGACTGGAGGTTAGCAAATTTGATGTCCTTCCACAACAAGGGCTGGAAGGAGGATCCAGGGAACCACAGGCCTGTCAGTCAGACCTTGGCGACGGTGAAGATTATGAAGCAGGTAATCAGGCTCAGTCAGCATGGGTTCATGAAATGCAGGTCCTGCTTGATTAACCTGATCTCCTTCTGTGACAAGGTGACCAGCTCGGTGGGTGAAGGAAAGGCTGTGGATGTTGTCTACCTGGACTTTAGTAAAGCCTTTGACAGTTTCCCACAACATTCTCACGGAGAAACTGGCTGCTCATGGCTTGGATGGGTGCAGTCTTCACTGGGTCAAAAACTGGCTGGTCCCAAAGAGTGGTGGTGAATGGAGCTGAACGCAGCTGGCATCCGGTCACAACTGGTGTTCCCCAGGGCTCGGTCCTGGGGCTGGTTCTGCTTAGTATCTTTATCAAGAACCCGGATGAGGTGATCGAGTGCATCCTCAGTAAGTTTGCAGACAACACCAAGTAAGGTGGGAGTGTCAACCTGCTTGAGGGCAGGAAGGCTCTACAGAGGGATCTGGACAGGCTGGATCGATGGGCTGAGGCCGATGGTATGACGCTCAACAAGACCAGGTGTCAGGTCCTGCACTTGGGTCACAACAACCCCAAGCAGCGCTACAGGCTTGGGGGAGAGGTGCTGGAAAGCTGCCTGGGAGAAAAGGATCTGGGGATCCTGGTGGACAGTTGTCTGAGGATGAGCCAGCAGTGTGCCCAGGTAGCCATGGTGGCCAACAGCATTCTGGCATGTATCAGGAATAGTGTGGCCAGCAGGATCAGGGCAGTGATCGTTCCCCTGTACTCAGCACTGGTGAGGTCCCACCTCGAATCCTGTGTTCAGTTTTGGGCCCCTCACTACAAAAAAGACATTGAGGTGCTGGAGTGTGTCCAGAGAAGGGGAACAAAGATGAAGGGTCTAGAGAGCAAGTCTTGTGAGGAGCAGCTGAGGGAACTGGGGTTGTTTATCCTGGAGAAAAGAAGGCTGAGGGGAGACCTTATCGCTCTCTACAACTACCTGAAAGAAGGTTGTAGCCAGGTGGAGGTCAGTTTCCCAAGAAACAAGAGATAGAACAAGAGCAAATGGCCTCAAGTTGTGCCAGGGAAGGTTTAGATTGCATATTAGGAAAAATTTCTTCACCAAAAGGGTTATCAAACATTGGAACAGGCTGCCCAGGGACATGGTGGAATCGCCATCCCAGGAGGTATTTCAAAGACGAGTAGATGTGGTGCTGATAGACATGGTTTAAGGGTCCCTTTGGCAGTGTTAGGTTTACAGTTGGGACTTGATGATCTTAAAGGTCTCTTCCAACCTAAGTGATTCTGTGATTCTAGACCAGGATGGATGTTCTCCTTTCCTTTCACAGTCTGGCTCATCCACCCCAAAACGGTTGTTGTTTGTCAGCATCCGTCCAGATTCTGCCCGATTTTATGCAAAACATCAAGACTCTCATATGCCTTATTACAGCTTCAATAGGTCTGCCCAGTACTGCTAAGATGACAACAGCTGCCCTTCCACTGTGACTGCCCATCCAGTGTCTAGCTACCCTGCTCCTTACGCTCCACATTTCCCTATGAAGTTACTGCCCAAACTGTCCAAAACCCTGTGTTTAGTTTCCCCACATAATCTGATTTGACTAATTTGGCACGGCTTTTGATTACCTTTCACTGAGAAGCATCTGAGAATATTTAAAGAGCCATGAGCAGTTACTGAACAAGCTCCAGTTTTATCTTCAGTCTCCTTAGTTTTCAGTCTTTTCAAAAGGTTTTTTTCCATAGTTCAAGTCTCAGCAATTATTTTGTGAGGCTCTAATGAAGCTGTTGGGAATTGCTTGTCTGCTATCCTTAAATGACAATTCTGCTAATTCAGGAAGACTGTAACACAGCTGCAGAAATCAGCTCTAGCTCCAGCATTTGAAATCATGTCCAGCTCTCAAGGTGCAGCAGTGTGAAGTGCAGAAAGCAAGCAATTGAAGGATAAGCAAGGGACGCAGTTACACACACAGAGTAAAATCAAGCTCATAATGAAACACAAGCGCCTCATTTGAGGTCTCATAACGGAGACGTCAGTTGGATCCCTGCAATTACAGAGAAGAAGGTTTGACCAATTGTGCACTACAGCTAGACTAGAACTAAGAATCCTTAGCGCTTGAATTTTTAATTAATCCTTGACTTGACACAAACCAGACGACCTTTGTCTCATTCTACTGGTAATGCATAAACAGAAATAAGACAGTTTAAGTAAATTTGCCGTCCTCCAGATGGGATATTTGATAGAGAGGTAGACAGACAGGCAGATAGATAGACGTGCCTTTTTCAAACTGTAGATAAATAATCTTCCTGTACGCCATAAACCCTCTAGAAATATCATACTCCAGCTTGCTGCAAGCATGTGTGCCTGTGTATGAGAAAGAACCCATTTTATTGATCACCTGCCATGGCTTCTTCACACATAAGGGATCCACAAGGATTTTTCGACAACACAGCATAAGCCACAATTCTGAATTATCTGTAGGACTCACAGCAAACAAACAACAGATTCTGCCCTGCTGGCACTAATACCCAGAGGCAAATACTGCCTCGTTGGTGACACACACCATCTGTATGTTTTAGGACTACTCACAGAATTGCTGGGATTTGTCAGCTGGGTTTCCGAACTGAAAGGCTAAAAAAACCCCTCAGAATCAAAAACTTCATCCCCTTTGTTGAAAGGAAAAGGTAGAACACCAAAATGTATGTCAAACATATAAAACAAACAAACATTAATTTTCCAAGGAAAATAACTCTTTGTAGGGATTTACACTCACAGTCACAGTGCAATGAACAAATTTTTGGTGATGTTTATGGAAAACCTTGAACAATGCCCGTGACTCAGACACATGGCACTACTGCCATGTGAATTATTACTCTTGATAACAACAACAATAAAAATGAGTAATAGCTACTCTGAGTAAAATTTTTTTTTACTGCTTGGTTTCCCTATAGAGATATGGCTTAAAAAACCATCTGACAAACAATACCATGTACACCCACTTGCCGCAAAGGGGTGCATGTGTGTTTTTACAGACCCCCCTCCGAGTCCCAGTAACAGAAAACATCCCTGTTATAGCCAAAGCTGCAAGATGTCAGAGGCCCTGCTTCACCTCCTGAGGTAACCAGCAAACTCTTTGTGTGGTGGCCAAGATACTGTTTATCACAAAAACTGGCTTCCTCGAAGGTAAACTTTTTTCACTTCTATTGTTTTATTTTGCAATATTTACTATTTTTCAAACACAGTATTTTTATATTCCCAGAAAAGCTCCATAATCCCTATGGTGCAAGTTAAATCTAATCTTTTCCTGGGTAATTAACATCAGGCATCTCTGCAACGAGTCAAAGAATAAGGATTGTGTCGCAGTCCCCTGCTGCCATGGAATGATGTCTAATAGGAAAGCCCAAACAGAAACAGAAATCTGCAAGCAGAAGTGTGAAATGCATGTGGGAAGTGCCTTCGGATTAATTTCCATCAGATCTTTATCCAAATTCAGACCTGTCCACTTAAGACCACAGCATGCTCCTGCCAACATCTGGAATTCTGAAAACACTATGATTTAGTAAATGGCACATTATGTAATTCACCATCAAAGAACAACATCGTATGTTTTACAACATTTGGAGGAGCCCATGGAAAATTTCATGATGTTCAAAGATCTTGTTGCAAAAAACCCCCACAGTATTTTCATTCCACTGTTCAGGTGAGTTCTGCTTGGACTGCTTCTTGATAAAAATTGCGTTCCTTACGGTGCAATTACCCTCCTGCCAGCCCTTCCTCCTGCACTGGCTGTCTTAGTTGTCCATCTGGACATAACCAAACAAGTTAAAAGGTGTGGGCAAAGTCAATGCTATTGACATCACATGTTGTGTTTCCTCAGGGTTTAGGCAGGAATTAAGTAACAAAGTTTGTTATTCTGCTCAACTAGCTTTGAAGGTTGCTGTAGCAGAACTCTGCCTCCGAGTTTGTCACCCAAAAATCAACAATAAAACATCTGCTGAGGTAATTCTCATTCAAGGGAGGAATATTTTGGAAGGACAAAGACTGATTCTGAGGGCTGACAGCCTGATGTGTCAGAGCTGTGAAAGCCTTCACAGAAGAAGGGGTGCAGGCATCAGGGTGGTTTCAGGTTCAGGCAGGTCACCTCATGACAACAAAGATCTGATGGGAGGAGATCTGGATCCTTTGGTGGGACAGACTTCATCGCAGAGGCTCTGCTCTGCTGTTCAGGCAGATATTCTGAATACATCTCGGGTGAACTCCCCAAATGCTTCTGGAGTCAGTGATGTGTGTGGGATCTCAGACTGAATTGCTGTGGGGTGGGAAAAGTTGAGTAGAGCTGGACAGGAGCTGGAAGCTTTCTGAAAGGCCAATGCTCAAGCCATGCTGCTACAAGAAATATCCTTAAACTCTTCTTTCCTTCCTTCATGTTTACCTTGCTACTAAAACCGAACTTTGCTGAACAATATAGGTGCTTAAGCAGAACTCAGCCCTTTTCCCAGTGAAAACCAAAGTGCCTTTGAAGATTTTGAGATTTGAAGGGATGGAAATGGTTAAACCCGTGCAGAGCGCTGGGGAGCAGAAAGGGCTACTTACTACACAGGGTCTTCAAGCTCATGTGAAGTTCTACTGCTTGTTCCCAGAAGCAAAACCAGTGAGGGTATTGCAAGCTGCAGTGAACAGGCAAGCCCATGGTTCGCACATTACTGTATAGAGCTGGAAAGCAGCAAGATGTTTTGACAGGAAGGTCTTTTGCTTGCCACAGGCTATAATCTCCTGGCCTAATGTCAGAGCACACCAGTGACTACTGACTGAAATTAATACTACCACTTTGACAACATCATCAGCGTCTTTGATTTCATGTTTAAGGCATCACACAAACAACTCTGAGTTACGCTGTCTTTTATAACTTTGCCTCTGGAAAGAGACAGGCATCTCCAGAGAATGATGGAAACCATGAGCTAGAGAAGGACCACAGATTAAGGAGATGTCTAATTTAAAATCTCTGTTAAGTAGGTGGGAAAACGCTAGAGCAAGGTATTCAGGGTAACATTGGATGGTAAAAGGAACAGGAATTAGCAGAGGTAGGCAGCAGAAATAAAAACTGACACGGAACTGTTAGCATTGTCTAATTTATTCTGTATTGGTGACTAGCTTGAGCTGAGGTCTTTCAGTAGGCCAGTGGGATACAATAAACAAGTCCTACATAGCACTGCTGTCCTGCAGTCCCTGGTGAACAGGGAGGGGCAAAACTGGCAACAGAAGCAGGACATTTAATCAGGCAGGATTTGGCAGTAAAGATCAAAAGGTTTTTCTCTGATCTTTTCAGAAACTGTTGAGCCTCACAAGCGTAAGTTTCTCAAGCCTTCTGAGTTTGAGGGCATGATTTAAGAGACACTTGACACATTGAAATCCAGTAATGACTCAAGACAGAAAACCAATTCAGTTTGGTAGGAAAAGGTCTCCGAAAACGATTTTTTAAAAATTTTTTAAAATTATTTTTTAAATATAGGAGTCAACCAATATCCAGGAGGAAAAATAGTTTCAAACCCTTTCATGGTTCCAGTGCACCAGTGCTCAGTCACTTGCACCTATGTGGAGCACAAATTCGAGAAAGTTTAAGAAAAGGACTGTCTTTGTCGACTTGGATTAGAAAGACGTAGCTTTCCTTCCCAGACAATGACAGCTACGCCAACCTCCCTTTGGGAGGTTTAATGAAAGATCTGTAATGTCCTGGCATCAACTAGCCATATTTCCCGATCTTTATTCTTCCCTGGTAAATCATTTGTTACCACCATAATGAGAAGCATCTGCGCTCTGAGGGAAAAACAACTATTCTCTGTTAATTGACAACATAGAGAATGCAATAGTAGAAGTGCCTTTTTTTATTCTGACTTGCACAAGTCAGGCTGACTTGCATTTTGATGCAATCATGCAGTAATGAATAACAGTACAGAGTTAAAATAAAATTGCTCATATGCTGCACCATCAAGCTTCTAGCAGTGCCCTGAAACAGAAGGGAATTCAAAAAAACAAGAACAACATGAAAAGTCACTACATGTTGCACTACAGCAGGAGAAGGAAGTATATTTCACAGTTCCAGCTGGCCACCAGTTCAAATCCTGACCAAACATGCTTATGCAGTTACTGCACAATAATGATGTTGTTTATGCTCTGATTCTTGTCTAAACTATGCTTCCTGGGAGTTTAATGTAAACCTAGTCGAGTACAAAAATTCCCATCGGTGGGAACTGGACTGTGGTGAATGGAAGAGTGACTGAGAAGGCTCCTAACAAGATTCGGAGGGTCAGTGATCCCAAGCCGAAACACAAGACAGAAGCGCAATTTTAAAAAGCAAGAGAGGAATGAGATTGCTGGCTGTGAAAGAGAAGGAACTCATGCTGCCACCAGCCCACATTATTGCAGCAAGATGACTGCAGAGTCTTCAGAAGCGTCTCTGAAATAATTCAGAAGATCCTATTCAGGAGACTCAACGGGCATCCAGGATTTTGTGGCTACATACTAATTGCTTACAGAACTGCTACCAATGGGACTGTTACATGAATCATGTAGATCAATATTTACTTTAATCCTAGACAGGGTACAGGCCACATATTGACTTACTTTTTAGGCAGACTTTTCATTGTTGCTTTCACCCCATTAGAGTCCTCCCTGCCCTACAGGGCCTTGTCTCTGGCATTGTGTGACTGGCAAAGCTGGTAGAAATGAATCCCAGGTGTTACACTTCTTCTTACATGCTGGAAACACACACACCCCCAGCCCTCCCAGTTCTGAGCAGCCTGGACCCAGTGAGCTCCACCCATAATTTAGTATTTTTCAAGGTCAAAATCAAACTCCAGACATGGCATTCATCTGGCCAAATGTAAATATATACCTCTAAGCTTGTGCCCTCAGGATCTCTTTCATAATCAGTAAAGAATAGACAACTTCATCTGATCTGAACCATCAATCTTGGGATGAGTTAACTGCACCCAAGAAAGTGTTGTAGAAGCATCCTCTTCATTGGCCCCGCACAAGGTCTGGACAAGCTGAGAAGTGGACACCTATACATGAGACATTCATGTTTGGTCAGACACATCTCATTTACAGTGATCTGGGATACCATTAGACTGTCCCGCATTCCACTTAATGGTTTTCTCCCTGCCGCACTGGGGAACAGCGAATAGTTATACTCAGTTGTAAAAAACTGACTGCTGCTATGTCTGTATTGCCATGTGAAGTTCATACAGCTGTGGAGCAACATCTGCATCTAACTCATGTGAAGTTCAGCATGTGTACGTAACCCTGTAGCCCAACAAGCAGTATTGAGGATATTCTCCACTGCAAGGAAATATTTCTAATTATCAGATAAAAGAAAGGATAGAGATTCTGGAATATTTTTAATTTCTGAATTATCATCATTTGCACTAAGTCCTCACCTGTCCAACTAATAAAAAATTTAAAACCAAAAAGCATTGAAAGCAAAACATAACAAGCGTTTCTTTAGAAGCACATGCCTAAATATTAATTTACGTAACAATCTTTCTCCAGCTGTGTAAAACTTTTTTCTTCAGCTTTCTGATTTTTTTTTCTGTTTTTAATTCAGGCTTTTATTATTTTTATTTATTTATTTTTGATGATCATCTCATAATATTGAAGTAACAACGGCAATATCAGTAAGGAAAATAGTGGACCAGTCGGTGGGTCCACTGTGTGGCTCTTAAGCTTCCTTGTAAATTTTTACTGCTACCAATGCCATTACTCAGAAAATACTACCTCCCTCCACTGTCTTGATCTCAACACCTCACAAAGCAGACCTGCAGAGATTCAGTTCTTCCATCCCATTCCAATTCTGCTGAATTACAGTGCTTATTATCATTAGCAAACTGTAGCAATAAAGAAATAAAAAACCAACAAAGCAGTTTGTAAAAATTACGCTCCATAAACACTACAAGATGTTATCCCTGAAACAATGCAATCTAATCAATAGTATTTTTACTAATTCCTATAGATGATGCTTATTATACATTCCCTATTGGATCGCTATATAGCACAGCGGTTGAAAAGCTAGTTTAGGGCAGAGAGTGCTACATATACTGTATCCATTCCCAAAGCATAAGGAACAGGACTCCATAAAGCAAATAAAGCGAGGAAATGCTACAAGTTCAGGCCATTCAGTTTTTTAAAGCTAGGTTCTTGCCATTACAGAAGTGAAAGCCTTGTGAAAACACAGCCAGAGTCTACGTATGAACCTTTGCGTTTGTTTGAGACTGCAGGAAGCCTGAAACAAGAGTTCTGAGATACATCCTATTTTGTTTTCAAATAGTGTTATCTCTGATACCAAGAAGAGTACAGTAGCCTCATGAAGCTTGTCGTCCTTCAAAGGGCACACACACAAGAGGAATTCAGTCATGAAGAACTCCGCCAGTGCTTTCCAAAGCAAGTGTCGTCTCTGTTCAGAGCAGGGTTTAAAGAGTACAGTTCTTGTCAATTGGGCCCAGGACAGCTGCATTTTTAAAAAAAAAAAAAAGGGCCAATCCGCAGAGTATAATGCCAATAATGCTGTCATACATTGTGCGGCAGATAAAAATGATTCTGCTCTGATGTCGTTGCTTCTGCAGTGCTATAAAAATAAATTTTGGAGCACCATTTCCCTGAGCCTTGCTTGCAGGTCCTTGTTGTCCTGCCGGATCCCTTCCTAGACAGCTGCAGCAGCAGCCAGAACTGCTTGTTTATTTACCCCTTTGGAGCGCTCTCCCTCACCCTTCGCTAATGCTCTGTACCGCATTTCCAGTAATTGCAAACTAGAGTTAGCAAACAGCAGAAAAACTGGGATTACCCTAATGCCTCACATACTGCTGTGCTTGCCTTGAATTTCTGACTGCTCCCAGAGCAGAGGGGCTAATCAGGCAAATGGGGCCTTGCCTGGCTATTTAGGAATCCTTCACTGATTTTAAAATGGCAATATGGGTAAAACTGTACACAGACATAGTGACAAGGTCTTCGCTGCCAGTTACATGCAACAAACATTTAACAATACTACCTACATTCTTCCACTTAATTCCACTAGCTCTATTAGTCCAAACAGTGAGCCTTCATCTGAAAATAGCCTTAGTTTCCATCCAAATTACATCAGCTTCACTCAGTCAGTGTGACAATTTCACAGGCTGGTGCTGCAAGATCCTAGGAGAGTGTTAGAAACTCTGTTAAAATGGAGTGTAGTTTGCCCAAACAATCAAATGCTAGCTAACCATCAGAATGGCATTTATGTGCTAATAACCATGTTCATATTCCACATTCCAGTCCCCGTGTGTAATCATTCCAACAAAATTGCAGCTGATTGCAACTATACCTAATATGGCATTGAGTTCCAGATTTTGGACCATGGCAGTACGCTATGGGCTATTTCTGTATAAAATCTGTCTCATCAGCCAACTCATAAAACCAACAGAAAGAGCAGTGGCACATTCCACTTCAGTTTATGCAATAGTTCTGTTTTTCCCCAATACAATCTATGGTTTTTCAAGCCCCATGCAAGTATTTTACTAACACTTTTAAAATATCAATATAGAATTTATAGGTAACAAATGACCTAGCTGTTAAGGGCTTGGCAGAAGTTGAATATTTGCCTTAGCTCTCCCAAAGTGGACTCTCCTCAGTACAAACAATGAGTAACAGCTGTCTGATTTTCCTGCTTATGTCTATTGGTGCAGCTACAGGACAACGCGCAAAGCCAGATTCTCTTGTCCACTTCTGCTGCTCTACCATTTTATATCAACTTCTAGAAATATTTTTATCGTATTTTAGGAAGAGGAAAGGAAAAAGATTGCATGATTAGACCACCATTTGTTTGTATCTGCAAGCATATGCTGGAAGAGAATAAAGGACCTATTGTTGAAGCAATCTTTGATAATTTAATTCTACCACTGCATCTGTTGTAGCACTCCTATTTGATGTTGGGCACATCACTAACAAAAACCTCATAAGCGACCCTTAATAACATATTACTCTTTTTTTGGGGGGTAACTAATCTGCAATGAAAGCTGGCAAGAGCTGAACATACAAAAATTTGTGATTTTATGTTCTCATATAAAGTGTAAACGAATTTTCTGATACCTTATAGTAAATAGCGCAAAGCTGTGAACACATCTCATTTTAATCCCTCTGTACTCAAGAGTTATAATGTGTAAAACAGGGCAATGCTATCATCTTAGCCACTTTAGCTTTGTGAAAAATAAATGCATTTTTGTGAAAGCACAGAAAAACACATGAAAAACTACACGTTTGTTCTCAAAATAAAAAACGTGTTCTCATTAAACAAAACATGGGTCCACACAGCCAGTAATGAGGAACAGTTGAAATGCCAACAACTAAGTGGAACACCTGAGAGGAATCAAGACAAAAAGCATTTACGACTAAGTCTTTCAAAGATCTCATACCACATGCACCCTTGATTTCATACTTGAGGTTGTAACAGAAACACTGCAGCAGGCATTTCTCAACCTTAATGCTGTTACAGTAGAATTCTTCAACAAAAACCGTGTTAACAACTCAATTTGCTGTGGGTTCTTCCCACACATGGCCACCTTTTACCAGAGTGATATTATCTGACAAGTGCACTAAATTACTCTTCCAAAGTAGGTCCCCTCAACACCAATACAGCCATTAATAAGGAGCATACAGCAGCATGTATTGCATCAGGTGGCATGGAACAGGGAGGAAAGAGAGGGCAGGGAAGGGAAGGGACACATCAACAACAGTGCTTTATTGCAACTGTTCCTAATTCTCAGTAATAGAATTAGAGGATTGTAGGGAAGTGAGGCAGTACGCATGGCTTTCCAGTATCTGCTATTCACACACACATAAAATCAGCAAAATCTTATTTTTAAAAGCTAAAATGGATTCAGGAGACTGAGTCTGTTTCCTAGAGACTGAGCCTTATTCCGAAAGCACATCCAGACACAACTAGGCATACATGGGGTCCAACAAACTTCCAGATAAAACACTCCTTCAGGAGAAGAAATATTTTTCTTGCTATTTTATACCTGTTCTTCCCTTAATTTATTTTGCATGTAATCAGCAGTCTATTCCTGGAACCTGAGGAGAGGGGGCTTTTTCTTGAGTTTTTCTACGGCAACCAACAGCTTTCAATAAAACCTCTTCTGAAGGAGAAAAATGAAGCAGTTGTCTTGTGCCCTTCAGATTCACATACAGTTCTTTAATTCAGTTTACTCTGAAACAATCAGAACCAGGAGAACCCTACGTAAGAGTTTCAAGCAAAGCAAAGCCGAACTAAAAGAAACAGATTTATCAACTGTTGTTTTGCTCCGGAGCATGTCCCTTTCCACACTTTGTGCACAGCCTTCCCTGTATGTACAGGTTATGTATTGTACCATCTAACCATACAAAGCGTGCACATCATGGTCCAAGACAGCTTCCTCCTCTCCCAGTAATGCTAATGACTGGCTGTGAGGCTCAGGAAAGCCACTTCTGTACAAATTTACTACCTGTAAGATAGCACTTCTCAACCTCACACCAAAGGAAAATTAGAGGGAATAAATAGCAGAGATGGATGAAGTGTCCTTAGTGAAAGAAACAGACTGAGTATCTTCAGATTTCAGGTGCCATTCTAAATTCAAACCAGCTTCCTCTGACTGTCTGCTGACACTGGGGATGAGTCAGATGCAAATGAATCCTGGCTTAAGGACTGGAAGAAAGGCTTCTGTTAACATCCTTCAGCAACCGTCAGAATTTTAGTTGCATATAGTTGCAGAAAAAGCCTAGAGAAACTACCCTCAATAAAAATTTGCCTTTGGCAAAGAAAAGTATAAGCTCAGGAGGATAAAACCCATCTGGATCACTCATTTAAACACTGCAGAAGCAGCAGGAGTATCTGCACAAAACTGCCACTTTGCAGCTACAGCAACAAGAAAGTTGCAAAGCCCATTGAAAATAAAGAGACATTACTCATTTTTAATGGTCTTATTAGAGAAGAAATGGTTACGTTTTGCACCAGTAGAGATTCCTTCTCAGTTCTAATCGGGGCAAAGGAAAGAGTAAGTTTCAGTCAGCAGCAGAGTCCTCCAACAGATCCTTGTAACCACCTACCAACATACACAGAAAGCCCAGATTTGCCAAGACGCAGCAAGGAAATGACACATCTGTGGTCTATCCTGCTGTATGGCCAACAGCATCCAAGGTGTGTTTATAATGTGCATTTTGCACATATTTGTGACTGTAATCTGAATATCTATCTAGAAAAAACACAGCTGCGAAGAAAGAACAAGAGAAACTGAATATCATTTGTGTCAGTAAACATTGTCTTCAGTTGTCTAACTAAAACTGTGAAGAATAAACTAATCCCCAACTGTGAGATTAGGATAGATCTTCCTCACATCAAACTGTCAAGGGGTACCAGAAAGAAACCAGCACCACCTTCTGCAATATAGCACAACATACTTACCAAAATCTTCTGGATATACCAAACAATTTCCGGACCCTTATGGGAGTTCAGGCATTTAAGGTGCCCTTGGTGTCCCCTCGTCATCATTAGCAGCACACTGACATTTAGTTCCATAATGTTAAACACTGTCAAAACACAGCTAACTGGGTGAAATTTAAGGTGAGAGTTTGACATCTCAAATCAAATAGATAAGAAGTCTTATGTTGTATTATTTTTTAGGCCACAAGAGTTAATTGGTATCACTGCAAGCCATAAAAAAAATTAGAAAACCCACCAAGAATCTCCACCACTGCAGTTTCACTAGCATTTCAATAAATAATTTCACAGCATTCTGCACACATGGGTTTGAAAACGATAATTTTCAAACCTGAACTAGTAGGTTGGATTCATTCATTTTGGACATAAACTCAGTTTGAGCTCTTCAATTTCATTTTTTGTGCTTAAGCAAGCTTCCTCTCCAGAGGCACACTAGAGACTATCCTGTTTTCATGACTATACAAGCTGTACACGTGCATGCTCACAAATCGAATAAATTATACAGCACTGTATTTAACAAGGTTTAAAATATTTTCCTGTAAACAGAGCAAGAATTTACTCAAATTAACAAAAGAAATCAGAAAAATAGTCAAGTGCATCTGCTTACTGTGCTTGAACCTTAGGTTTCATCTAGAAGCACTACTCAGATGTAACCTGCCTAACAATATAATCCACAATTCAAACACAGCTGAAATTTAAACGATACATGAATCTAGCATCTATGCTGGTTTGCTTAAAAATCTTCAGATAGTGGAAAAAACACTCACAAATAAGATTTATTTCAATCATACATATAAATTGCTGAGTACGCTACCAACACCAATGTTATGTTTACCAAAGTGATACAAAAGTAAGAGTTTGACTCAAAGTTTTTATTGACTCGAAACTGGATAGCACAAAAGCACTTCTGCCTCTACCAGAAAAGGCATATATATATATAAGTCTGTTCAACACCAGACTCACCAGCATGGCATTAAATGATATCAAGCCCCCAGAACAGCCTGGCCAGAGCCTCAGTGACAGAAACACCAGCTAGGATTGTAAGGTGTTTGTTTTCAAAAGGGATTGTGATCTCTTGCTGCCATTTATGCACATCAAAAATCCTTCTCAGGCCTAACATACTAGGTGCTTAATGCATTAAGAGAAGAAAAACCACAAGAAGTTGCACATCATCCATCTTGTTTATATTACTGTACTGCCTCACACTGTTTTTCCTCAGCACGCACTGCACCAACTACTGTTGGTCAGGGATTTTTTTGCTGTGGGTTTTGGGGTTTTTTTTTGGCAGGGGTAGTGTGGTTTTCTTTAAATGGTTATGTCTCCTTTTTCATTTCCATAGAGGGAGTGGGTACCTTCCTCAAAAAATGCAAGGACTGAATGCTATCTTGTCTACAATGAATGCAGATAAAGCATTCAAACCATTTGCTCTCAAACGAGCAAAACTTTCCTGTTGCTTTGCCTGCTCTGGTTCCCCAAGCTCTGCATATTTTAAGGGCCATGCACCACATAGTACTAAGGAACCTACAGTCAGTACTAGAGAAACAGTACAATTTCCAGTTTGATTATATCTGCACATCTGATTTTGTAGGTTCAGAAAAAAATGTGGAGCTGAAGGCTGAATGATCAAGTTCTTTACCTCTGGTATGTTAATAACATGTTTACATTCAGGAAGCTGGGTGATGTTTCTTTGAAAATCAAATGAAAAAAGGAAACACAGGATTAAGTTTAAGACCCACGTGGAAGACATGTGGAAGACTCTTGGGAAGGCCCGTACAATGAAGTCCTTCTCTCAGCTCAGCAGCTTTCTATTCTTGAGATGGAAATCACACAGCCAATTTAGTCACCTATTTATACAGATACACTACAGATTAGGAAATTCTAAGTGGTAGAGGCTCAAGGCTAAAATCAGCCCTGCATTTCCTGGATGGGGCAGGGAGAAATGAAAACCTCTTGAGTTGAGTCTTGAAGTGGGTCACCTACTTACTGAGCAAAATATTCTCACAAATAGGTTATAACACAAAAGATGAACATTATTTCAATCAAAACTCATTGCCAGGACCACAATTAACTTTGCACTGCCTTCACTAGAATCCAGGTCTGCAGATGAGCTGCAGGTGAGATGTTAGTATATAGGAGCTTTCAGGGTTAGATAGATCTAGAAAGTCAGCAGACTGAATCCTTTTGTGGGACTATAGTAGGATTTTACATACCTGGCTTATCAATTAAATAGGATTCAGACCGAATCTTGTCTTCAGCTCTCTGGTCTCCCTCTTTTCCCTTCAACACAGCTGAATGGAAATACACATTGTAACCGCTTTTGCCAGAATACGATGGCTTGTTAAGCAGCCCCCACTTTGAAAAAAGCAGACGATGTCTTCAACACGCCAAACCACTAATATTGATTTCACTGTGCATTACAGACATCTTTGAAATAAAATTCATTACCTCTGTCTGTCACTAATGCAACACTATCAATACAGAGAAGTGCGTATTGTCCAAAAATCTGCATTAGTCAGTAGTCTCAAGTACCTCATACGACAGCAATAGGTATTTGTACAGAGTAAGAGCGTATCAAAGACAGCGTGACCATGCACCACCAAGCATATATTTTTTGGATGCTTATTTTCACAGGAGGAAGGAGTAAGCCGGCTTTGGAGTTGCCACACCAAAGAAGGAAAAATGCAATTGCTGATAACTGCAGGGACAGTCTGTGTTCCTGCAAGCCAATTCTGCAAGGAGATGATACTTTAAAACTCAGATCTGACATGTATTTTAAAAGAGCAAAGAAAAAAAACTGTAATGAATTTCAAGCATGCTTCAGCTGGGAATTCCACTCTTCTCATACATACCATCTCTATGCAAGCTAAAGAGCATTCACCAGTTTTCCTAAACTCAGTACATACAATAAGAGGACTATGACTGGGGGACAAAAAACAAACAAAAGTCTATGTGATGTATGTAAAAATGCTTGAGAGATTAGGGTCTCTCCAGATGAATTTTTACTTTTTGTCTCACCACAAGAAAAATAATAAAAAGGAGCTTCTTTGAAGACAATATGCAGAAAGGCTAGATGTGTCAGCCATGCACATCCCTCCACTTTCTCTAAAAAGAAGAGTTATGATTTCAAACACATTCTTACGTACCACGAGGTGTGAAAAACCCTATAAGCCCAGAGCCACACTGAAAAAGCCATGACAATTCCATTTATTACTTTCACACACCAGAAGCACCAATCAGGCAAACAATACAGAGCATTTAAACAGCGATGCTTATTCAAGTCATGCTCCTGCAGAACTAAGGTTCACACAGCCTTTAGAATTCAGGTAAGTGGAAGCACTTAAGCAACAAGGGATATCAGATGATAACTTACTGGCTGCTGGTAACAAGAATAAATCTCAATACCTGGTTATTTAATATACTTTTACATTTCAACGAGCTCCCTCTCATTTAAGACAAGTAATGAGGCCTGTATTTTATTACAGCACTGCATGAGACAGCTGTGGGGTAAAACACCACAGCTGGTGCTGAATGCACGTTGCCCAGGACAGGAGAGATCTGTTTGGGCTGCTCTCAGGAGGTGGAGTTTGCAGGAGCTGGACCTTTCTTGTACCTGAGCTAGTCTAATCCTTGCGCACGCATCTTCGTGTTCCGCCACATTACGAAGTGCAGGTGTAAGCAAAGACAGACGGACACCCAGGCAAGCCTGGAGATGGCCAAGTTGCTACACAACCTCTTCGCTGCTCTCTTTCATTTACGCCATACTTAACCGAAGGCAACTCAGCCCTACCTGAGTAGCACAGGAGCAGTCCTTCTGCCTGCCGTCCTTGTACAACTCTTCGTTCCTGCAATATCGTTACAGAGTCTGTTCCCCTTTGTCACAGCTGCACCACATGAAATAATCTTTGAGCAAAGCAGACTTACACCTGTTATACAGAGAGCCAAAATTGGCCCTCCTCCACTACAAAATGCAGCATCTTCTACTACACATTTAGAGGCAGTTCACTTTTTTTTTAAAAAAAAAAAAAAGTAAAATTATAACATAAAAGCGGGAATAAAAATCATTTCTAAAAAATAAAAGCATTTCTAAACAGAACCGGAAGTCGTATTTCTAGTGATTTGATACCCATATCTACAATCTATGGATATCTCCAAACCATACATATTAAACTACCCAGTAGGAGACAATGCTGCAAAGATCAAAACCAGAAAAGAATACACGGTGCCTACCTCTAATAATTTAATTTAAGAAAAGGCACAAGAAGTTCAGGTAACATTTTATAGGAGAGCAGAGGGGAGTGAGGGGCAACAGTGTTCCAAAATAAACTCTCATTGTCACTGTTAGTTATTGCTGTCTTTGATTGCCACAGATCATTAACAAGTTCTTAGACCAAATGAAAAGCAGTCAGAAATAAAATGAGAAAAAACAACCCCGGGTTATACTTGACATGAGAAAAATGCACATATTTTTAACCAGATGGTTTTCCTTCTGAGTTATAAGCTTTTATAATATGAAATCATTACTCCACATATTAAGTATGACTATTCATTTGCTTGCACATTTTTAAATTCTAAGAAAAACTAACTGCTGCATCACCTGCAGCAGAGAATTTCAGGAAATGTTAAGAATCAGGATAATAGTCCCTCCAGTGTCAGCCTGTTTATTCACCATCAGCCCAGAGCTGAAGGCCCAATCAGCTGTGCCACGGGTTCATGCATACCCAAGGAAGTCAAATATTTGTTACGATAATTTGCTTTGGCTGGGATGAAAAAAAGAAAGGAAAACAGCCAGGATTATGAAAAAGGCAAAAAGCCACCATCTTGTCCTGAGAAGATGTTAAATTATAGAGCCATAGTCTAGATAAAATGTTTCATGAAACCAGTCAGTGGGTAAGAATTCAGAGTACCCTTCTAAGAGCTTCTGATTACGACATAAACCTGAAGTAACAGCAGACTAGCAGATGCAAAAATTCTGGCTGTAGTAACTTCATTCCTTTCTGAACACGCAGACTTAATTCCTGCTTAAGTCAGGGATAATGCGATAGATTCCCAGCTTTAGACACTTGAAATACCTATTTAAGTTATTCACGAAAGATAACCATGACCTGTGCTAGATAAGGCCTTTTCAATAACCAAAGTTAAGAGCTCAGTTGGTGAAGGACACATTTAGAGATCTTTAGAAGAATGACTCTAACATGTAGCAGGCTGCACCACCTTCCCAAGCAACCATGCTCCCCCCTCAAGATCCTTGGGTAAGTGTCTAAAATAACCCACATGAATCCAGTTCTAAGGTCACCGGTTTGAAGCATGAACAAAACTAAAACTGGTGTCCATACATCTCTCTGAATGCACCTGTTCTCGTTCAGACTCTCTTTAAAAGGTTACCAACCAAATCAGCAATATAAAACCATCAGACAGTTACCCATCATACTTAAACAGTCCACAGGAAAGCAGATAACATCTGTGACTTGATTTCTTTCAAAACAAAGACAGGACATCCGCCCTCATCAAAATGCCATATGGTGGTGCCAACCTATGTTTCATGTCTTTCTGAGAACCGGTTTCTCAGAAACAGGGGAGCACAAACGTTTGGCCTTCTAATTCATAGCAAAGAATTATTTTATGAGACATTTCAGTAAATGAGGGTAGCATATCAAATAGCGTTTCTAAAAAGTACAAGAACAAGGTGCTGTGTATTTTTCAGCAATAATTAACTGACCATCAACTCTGCAAATGCCACTTACTTTCTTTCATATGAAAACTGCTTTATCTCTCGTTCCAATATGCAACAGCCTGACAGAACACAGCTGCAAACAGCTTTCCGGATCATTGTCCTTGGACTCAAATACAAGCTGTATTAATGTTCTTTTCCCCAGTATTAAATGTTTTTGATAGCTAAGAGAAAGGCTCCACAGTGTAAGAACTAGTTGCTAGATGAGGGCATCCCACTGTGGGCTGTATTTGGCACTTCTTTCCTATAATGTGAAAGCATGACACCCATTAGTATAATTGGGATTTACAAGCCTGCACAATGAAGCAAAACTTATAAAAGACCCAAGAGAGTGAACATAAGCTATCATCAACAGGGGTGAATCTGACGCGTAAGCCATAGTGCCGCTACTAGAGCATTTCTGGCTTTCATGAAAAACAAAATTCTTAGTATTGTTTGCTATTCATATTCACATATATGTTGTACTTTTATCTCACACTAGTTTTTAAAAATAAAAGTGAGAAGCCAAAATAAATGAAGTCATTGTAAAACATGATCCAGCCACACTCTGATAAACAACAACAACAAAAAACCACTTTGAAAGGGAGAAATTGGTGGAATAAAACCTGCAGGGAGACAGATGTGCAGGTCTTAATTTCTTCAGCTTTCCTGTTAACCATTTTAAAGGATCAACCTTAGTCATATGGCACTGATTTTCTCTGAACTACACTCATGAAAGATTTTTTTTTAAAAGAGTCTATTTCTTTTTAATGTTGTTCAAATTACAATTAAAAGCTGGTAAATATAAGCTGCTGTCCTGCATCTGTCCACTAGAACTTGGCTTTTCTCACGGCCAGACTGAGTTCTAACACAATGGCTTATCTGCCCGAAATGCTGCCCACATACTGCTGTGTTATTTTAACTCATACTGACCTTGCAATCTCATGCCCATTTACATTCATGAACAAGTCATGCCACCTGACTCAAAAGCAAGGACTGGGATTTACAAGTTTCCCCTAGAAGTAACCTCAAGCAAAATGAATAGATGCCCAGGTCAGGAGGGAGGAGTAATTAAAGAATTCAGTTGAGGTAGACATCTACCTTGTCTCCAACCTTTCTACCCCTCAGACAGCGATTACAAAGCCAGTGAAACACAAATATAACACATATACTGCAAATGTAACTACAAATATCACAGAATCACAGAAAGCTAAGGGTCGGAAGGGACCTCTAGAGATCATCTAGTCCAACCCCCCTGCCAGAGCAGGTCCACCTACAGCAGGTTGCACAGGATGGCGTCCAGGTGGGTTTGGAATGTTTCCAGAGTTGGAGACTCCACCACCTCTCTGGGCAGCCTGTGCCAGGGCTCTGCTGCCCTCAAAGGAAAGAAATTCCTCCTCATGTTGAGATGGAACTTCCTATATTCGATTTAATACCCATTGCCCCTTGTCCTATCACTGGGTACTACCGAAAACAGCTGGCCCCCTCCTCCCAGCACCCTCCCTTTAAGCATTCATAATCATTGATGAAATCCACCCTCAGTCTGCTCTTCTCCAGACTAAAACGACCCAACTCCCTCAGCCTTTCCTCATAAGAAAGATGCTCCAGCCCCCTCATCATCTTCGTGGCCCTTCGCCACCCTCTCCAGCAGTTCCCTGTCCTTCTTAAACTGGGGAGCCCAGAACTGGACACAGCACTCCAGATGTGACCCCCCCAGGGCAGAGTAGAGGGGGAGCATGACCTCCCTTCGCCTGCTGGCCACAGTCCTCTTGATGCACCCCAGGATGCCATTGGCCTTCTTGGCCACAAGGGCACATTGCTGGCTCATGGTCATCCTGTTGTCCACCAGGACTCCCAGGTCCCTCTCTGCAGAGCTGCTTTCCAGCAGGTCAGCCCCCAACCTGTACTGCTGCGTGGTGTTATTCCTGCCCAGGTGCAGGACCCTACACTTGCCTTTGTTGAATTTCATTAGTTTTTCCCCTGCCCAACTCTCCAGCCTGTCCAGGTCACGCTGAATGGCAGCACAGCCTTCCAGGGTGTCAACCACCCCTCCCAGCTTCGTGTCATCAGCAAACTTGGTGAGGGCACACTCCATCCCTTCATCCAGGTCATTGATGAATAAATTGAACAGGACCCAGCACTGACCCCTGAGGAACACCACTAGTTCCAGGCCTCCAACTAGACTTTACCCCACTGATCACAACCCTCTGAGCTCTACCTGCTAGCCAGTTTTCGATCCACCACACTGTCCTTTCATCTAACCCACACTTCCTAAGCTTGCCTACGAGGATGTTGTGGGAGATGGTGTCAAAAGCCTTGCTGAAGTCTAGGTAGACAACATCCACTGCCCTCCCCTCATCTATCCATCCAGTCATGCCATTGTAGAAGGCTATCAGATTAGTCAGACATGACTTCCCTTGTATTCCTAAATATAACTTCTGGTCTGTTATTAAATGGCGATGATCAAACTGTTGACACTTAGAACACAGCTGGGGAAACAAACAAACAAACAAAAAGCAACCACCAAAACCAGAACTGTTTATCGAAGTGTTCTTGTTTTGTATGTGGGAAGTCAGTCCTGCAATGAAGTCATACTATTTCTACTTCAAAAATAACTGAGGAGGACGTTAAATAGCAACTCCTAAAGCCTGACACTTTTAAGGCCAGCAAGTTTTGATAACTGGTATCTAATAGCTGTAAAAGGGAAGCTCAAGAACTGTGTGGGAACTTCACAGTGTTGTTCAATAAATTTTGGAATAAAAAAATTTTCCCAAGAACTGACAAAAGTCAGTGCTGGCACAGTATCTACTCAGGGGACACAGCACAACATAGGACACCAGAGTCATGTCAGCTTGACATGATTCAGGGAAGAAAAGAAGGAAGGACAGTTGATATTAACCAGACTAGTAAAAAATTAACTGCAGGAAATATAGCCAAAGCCAACTTTATAAACAACAGATTCAACCTAATGAGATTACAATTTTTACATTTTCTAATCACATTTCCTAATGAGATTACAAGTTTGACCAGTAAAAGATACAATATGCTTATGACACATTTAGGCTTTGTAAGGCATTTATCTTGGCACATTTTGATGAAGAATTAAGAAAACCAATACTATACACTCACCACTGATTCAAAACTTAGTTAATTGAGAGAGCTTAAGATAGAATTCTAAATGAGGAGCCCTTCTCAAGTAGGTACATTTCTACCAAAACCCTCCAGAGGTATCAATTTTGCCTCCCTGGCACTGAACATTCTTACAAACTTTTCAAAGTTGACATGAAAACATTTCTGGTGCCGTCTGTAGATAATACAAAGATTGAGGGAATGCAGCTTTATCAGGAGGACAGGTGACGTACACACCGCCACCAGAGCCATTTGTAATTTGAGCTCCAAGAAACAGCACGAATTTCTGTATGTTCAAACAAAAAGTCACCCAACAGAGAAATTAATCCTCAGGAAAAGGCTGCAGTCTGCAAAGCAGCAACTCTGAGACTCCTGGTGTCACTCTAGTGCGGCTGAACAGTAGGTCTTAACAGACCTCTGCAGTCAAAAAGGGTGAATACAATCTTGGGAGACACACAAGAGCATATCTGCGTCTCTCCTGGCGCTGCCATCTATTGTTGCAGGGGCCTGCTTACATTTCTGCCAACTCTGCTTTGCCTGAATAATATGTTTACTTTCACCAATATCCAGGCTTTTCTCAGCACACAAAAGCTTTGCTAGACAACCGGTACCAGGCTACTATTACTTTCTTTTTTTCACAGCCACCTCACCAAATGACAAGAAAAAGCATACACTTCAAAATTAGATGTTGCTACCTACCATCATATGGTAAGCAGAAGGATATTTCATATTTTTGTCCAGCTTTTTGTCTTCAGCTGCCTGTATAGTTAGACCTTTACTTAAGCAAGCAATACTTACTACAGCTGCGTTATTCTTCCATCTACCAGTGCTGATTTGCTCACATCAGCAGGCTAGCTTATGTTTCTTCAGAAACAAAGAAAAATACATATTTCTCTGGGGCACAGTGACTGCCATTGCTTTACCCTTCTCTTCAATCTTCGTATTTTGGCAAATCCAGTGCAGCATTTATCTTCCTTTGCAAAGGCACACACCAGCTTCTGAATCAATGACCCAAACTGCTTAAACTTGCCCTCATTATCAGCCCTTCAATTACTATTCATTGACATGTGTCTCTGAAGTGACACGCGTGTAGTATTTTTAGGACAGAGTACAGTGGGCAGAGTAAGTGGAAGGCACATGTGGCAGCTCCGGAGAACATCCTGTGAGTTTCAAATCACGCTCAAGGTAGCCCAGTCCGGGGGACATGAACTTGCTATTTTTCCCAGTAAGCTCCAAAGCATTATCATGCTTGAAAGAACAGTCTACACATAAAACAAACTGCTTGAAAATTAACTTAGATTAACTTAGATTCCATGGGGATTCTTCGCAACCGCCTGCTACCTTTCTTATGGGCTTGTTGTTTCAATAAATATCAGCTGTGGCCTGCTACAGCTTTCTGTATGCAAAAAGATTCTGTTTTCCACCTTAAACTGAACAATATATACTAGATTAAAAAAAACAAAAAAACCAAAAAAAAACCCAAAAAAACAACCCACACCAAACAAAAAAAACCCCACCAAACACCAACCCCAACCACTGTGGATGTGAACACTATGTTCTGGAAAGGATGCAATAATTAAACCAGCAAACTGTGTGCTCTGGTAACAGCAGTGGGGAGTGTGCTGGTCTTGCATTCTCATGTGAGACCTCCAGTTTCCACAGTCACATATGCCTTGTGAACAACAGCAATATGAAAGTCTCTGAACTGCAGCAAGCAGCCTTCCAGCGCTCATGTGGAACCACCTTCACTGGTAATCTGCACAGCATCAGGACACTGTTCCCAGATGTCTCACTTTTTGCTCCATCCCATTCCTGGATTCTCCTGCCTGTCTCTTCTAGTTCCTTACAGAGCTTATCAGGCACGCTTCCTGGTTTCTCTCACGGGTTTGAAAACTTTCCTGTACCCTTACTTCTACCACTAGTAGTTACATTGACAAATAGTTCACTTCAAACGTTATACTAAGCATCAACTCCAGTTTCAAATGGTAATGAATGATACTTAATAGGGCCAACTAGGTATGGAAATCACTTCTGCATATAGTTCTTGACAAGACCACACAATTAACCCAAGCTACATTGAAAATGCTGAAGTTAGACTCTTCAGTAAAACACTTCATCAGATTGTAGATCCTGCTGTTGTGTGACAGTTGTGTTGTCTAATAATGCTACCAAAATGGAAAAATTACTTAGAAGCACTACATTCTTGCTTCATTGTACAGAAGGAAATCTGTATCAACATACAGCCAAAGATCTAAAGTTGCTCTGAGCACATGAAAATCCTCAATATCACACTCTGGGGTTTACCCTTTCCTTGTGTGTGCAACAAGAGCAGAATTTGGCCCTTTGCTGTGACTGATTTTTGCAAATATTCTTAAGTGTTTTTATGGCTCAAAAAATGTTGCTTTGCACATGACAAAAATCCCTGCTCTTCTCGTACTCCAAAACCCCCAGGAGATACTATAGCAAACTGCTGATGTACTACTGCTTAACTAGCCCTTACACAGAGTCAATTTGTGTGCAAAACCAAATACTTTGCATTGAAACACTGCCTTTAATTTGCATTTCATAACTTGACTGGGCTGACTGAGCAGACTAGCCAGCTGGATAGTTCGCAGGAGTCAGGAAACCTGCCAGAGGCCAACAAGACTTACCACCGGCTTCTATCCAGGGAGGAGGCCAAGAAGACACATCATGGTCCCCAGCAGCTATGGGCACCCGCGACACCCGCTCGCCCTGCAGCCCAGCTCTAACTATTCGCACCTCCATTCCCAGCCCTGATCCCAGCACCCCTTCTTGGCTCTAGAGGGAGCTGTTCTACCCATTTTACAGGTTAAATAAATCTGGCACAGTTAACGCGTCAGAAACAATGCAGTATATTATCTAGGACTACTGTCTCTTTTCTTACTGGAACCACAGCACGAAACTGCCCCTCTGGGTAAATCTTTGCTCTAATAACATTTAATACAACATGAAGAACTGTGTTACCAAGTCAGCCATTAAGTTTATGCTGCTGCAGAAGACAGAGCAAGCACACTTCATTCTTTGACATTATAGTAATACAGAAAACCAGAGATGGTCTTTGTCTCAGCCTCTGTACAAGACAGATCTGGAAGCACTACCAGAGTATTTTCTGTGATGCTGTCCAACACTTACGCAGAGCCAAACAATCAGAATTTCTTGTCGTCAGCATCAAGTTCACCTCTCTCTGCTCTTACCACAGTCCTTGGAGCACAAATTAGCCTTTCAGAGATTTTTAAAAAAAAAAAAAAAAAAAAAAGGCAAGCAGAGGTTACAGAGTAAGCACGATGTCTGCTGTCCGACTAAAACATTGTAAGTCTATACAGAAATGAATCCAAGCCAGAAAGTAAATAGTGTGCTGCCTCACATACTTGCCCAGTAACTTCTTAAAGTGAAAGGTGACACCAAAGCCTTTCCAGGCTTGGCAAACTCTTCAGAACATAATTCTCTGAATAGTGAATTTGGCTCTTTTGTTGCAGAATTTAGCATGGAAGCACAGGATGCCCCAGCTTCTCCCTGTGCCACTCCAGTGCACTGTGATCATGTAACAAACCAATGTAAGAGACATTATCGTACTTCAGCAACAGAAAGCATTGAATTTGAATCCTCCATGAAACCAACACCAAAAGGACACACGATAGTACTAGAAACTGTAGTACTATTAAGCCTTTTGGACAAAGGGTTAGTGAGCTTCAGGGGACACTGGGCAGCACCTATAGGCACTCCCAGGTTATTCCACTGTTGCTGGCAAGCAAGGATACGGCCCTGGGAGACACCAACAAAAGATGGTATGCAGTAATTGAAGCCTATCTAATTACAAAAGTCAGAGGCTGTATTTAGAGTACTTCGTCCATCCCTGTCATCCCTTCACTCCCTGAATGTACAAAAGACCTCTGCTCCCAATCAGCCTCCTCCTACAACCACACATTTCTGATACCACACAAAGGTGCCAAAGCACTCTCCTGAAGAGAAGAAAGGATGTCATCAAGTGTAGGCAGGCAAGGGGGTGCCCAGCCTACCTCCAAACCCATCACCTTCCTTGTTTTTGGACTGGAGAGATCATGTAAGCAGCTCTTCCCAGCTGCAAGCAGGGGTCAGAGGAAGTAACAAAAGCCAGAGCAAGCAATGAACAGGGGAGGTCTGAGACAAATCAAGCAAAACAGTGTATGGCAGATGACAGTCAGACCTAAAAGCTGGGACTACGCTACTGAATTGCACTCACAAAGCAACATGGCATCAGTATGTCATCCACAAAGGAACAAAAGGGGTCTTATGACAAAGTTGTGGGAAGACAGAGATGTTATTTTGCTTTAGACGTCATATACCCTAAGGTATGGCTAATGGATACAAACTGCTGTAGCAAGTGCAGTAGGACCAAAGCAAAGGGAAAAATTTACAAGGACTGTTTTCTTGTTTGGTATTTGTAAAAACAATTACAGGGGGCTCATGCTCTTTAGCGCACCCTGCCTGAATGGTCCAGCAACCCTCACTGCTCTGTGCAGTTCTTTTGAATGAAAATTGTCCAAGAAGATGAGGTTCTAAGGAATGCAGAAAAAAAAAAACTTCTGAAGCTTTCCTCATTCAGCATCTTCAGAATGCTGATGCTCGCAGACATCGCCTTCATCAGGCTGTGCTTGGCCAAGCATGGCAGAGCGTATGACACAATCCCTGCTCCCCGGGGGTTGCCATCTACAGCGGACAGGTATGAAATGTATCTGCATAGGTAGGTTCACCTCAGAACAGGACAAAGAAAGACGTTAGGAAAACCTCCTAAGCCTTGTCTGGAACTCATGCTTGCCTCCTCCCTTCCACTGCAAGGAATGCCAAAGAGCTTGCTGTTGTGGGCACCGCACCCTTCACGTGCCAATGTACTGAGATATTCTCTCCTGCTTTTCTGAGCTGGACACTCTTGTTGTAACCTATCCTTGTTTCTCCTGAAAGAAAGAGGGTGGGCAAAAGTCTGATAAGGACAGGATGATATTTGATCAGGTCCAGAGTGCAGAGTCCTTGTGCAAACCCTGTTTTCAGGATCCATTTCGTTTTCTGCTGCTGTATACCAGTAGTCATCAATAAAGAAACACTTAATACCAGGCAACAGAAATGCCTCAGATGGGAAGGCAGACAGGACAGACTGAAAGAACCTTCTTGCAAATATGCTTTTTGCCCAGAACATTTCCTGCTACAACCAGCAGGAAAGAGGTTAATGCTATGTCAGACTCCACAGCTGCAATGCTGTGGCATCCACACCAGAGAATAATGCTGTAGCACCTCTGAAAAGCAGGGTACATTTCAGGTATTTTGCTGTTCTTTTAAAAGGTCTTCAGCAGTTTTACGAAGTTCCACTGCAGAGTCCCTAAATATCTGTGTTCCCAAATAAAGCCACTGGCGAGTGGATGCTCCTGATGCATACCACTGCGAAGCACTCCGTGACACAAGCCCTACAGGAATATTGCTATGCTCACTGTCCTCTAGATATATACACACTGCACTGCCTCAGCTTCTGTATATAACAGACCCCAGACAACTGAACTTTACGGCTGCCAAGATCTTTTCTCTGCAATCAGTTACATGAACAACACCCTCTCCGTTTTTTTTTATTTTATTTTCTTAAAGTTCTGTCTCTGCTTTACTACTTCCCTCCTCTGTCCTCCTGTATTTATCCACAAGTGTGTTAATTTAGCTCATGTTAGCTATCTCATTTGGTTCAGAAGTCTTGTGGGTATTTGGGGCGTTATACTTAGGAAAGGTGCTGCTTTAATTATTTATATCAATTACATTATCTGGACTCATACCAAATACAAGCACACTGTGCCCTAGAGAATTACCTTCACTTTAGCCTTTATAGGCTTAAAAGAAAGATAAGGCTGAAGGCTAATTGTGAAGGAGATAAACTGTTTATCAGTCAGATTTCAGAGCAGTGCTCAAACAGAATGGCTTGATTTCTTAAAATCCCATCCTAGACAGGTCTAAGTATGCCTAAATCTTCTCCCACAGTTACCTAATCCCTTGTGCTCCAATTTCAAAGTTTATTTACTTTTTCTTAGTTTTCCAGGTCTTCCTAAGAATGCCAGGCTACTTGTTCTAAGAAGAGTCTGTGAATCCTCACAAACCACTCTGGTCTGAGCATACAAAACAGTACTAGGGCAGAGAGAAACAGGACATGAAGGAAAATCCTAAATCAACAAATCCAGTTGCCGCTTCTCCATCATATAAACTGAATCTCACATAAGATTGTGAGACTGAGGGCCAGCAAGACTGACTCAGACCAACATCTCTTACCCACATCCTATTTCCCAGAACTGACAAATGCAGACACCCAAAGAACGGCAAAATAAGATGTAATACTTCCCACTATTTCTTTCCCTGTCTTTTCCAAATTGTGTGATGAGAAATCCCTGGTCTATTCTAAGTGATTCTTTAGCCATGTTTTCCTGCATTTTTCTAATCTCTGCTCAATCCTAGGATCTTTTCTTTTTTTTTTCCCCAAGGCAACATCCTGCTAGCAATAAACTATGAAAAACCCCAAATTATAAAGTATATTCAAGTCTTGGTCTTACACTTCCAACAGATGAGCTTTTAAAAGCAGAAGTTCCTATTATTTGCTAAATTTATGACTTCACACTCCAGACTATGACACTTGAATTTTCCTGCTGCAACTTCAAGTCTAACATTACCTGTGTTAGTGATACAACATCATAGTTTTCCTCTTTAGTGATCATACTCCTCAGCTTTGCATTTTGAGCAAAGTGCATCACATATTCCTCATTCTTGTCCCATCGTATCAATGAAAACTTTAAATAAAAGCATCTCCAGGACAGAGACTTCAGGGACTATATGAACAGTCTCACTTCTCCCAGTAATTTCCCCTCACTTGATATGCTCCCCATTTACGAAGCCATGCAGTTCCGTAGACTTACTTAAAATCTTTGGTGTGGTATTTTCAGTTTCATTGGGTTCCTTCTCTAGTACTACAGAATGGAAGTTGTTACTGTCCTGTCCAGGACATGCAGTACATTTGTCTCACTACACTGCCACCAGCCCTACAAGTCAGTTTCTAGCTCCCCAGGAGGTCTCTGCTGTCTGTTCTACACTGGGGTCTGTTACACACCCTGCCACCATCAGAAAACCTCTGCAACCACCAATTACTACCCGCTTGTCCCCAGGCATTGCATTCAGGTTCCTCTTTACTACTGCCAAATTAGACAAAACAGGCAACTATCCTGCAGTCAGTCAGATATTACATCCAGGGGAGCAATGAGCAAGCCGGACGACGTGAGTCAGCCAAGCACAGCTCCCTTTCTAGTCAAGGGATAGGAAGCGTTGCAGTGCCTAAAGCAGAACTCGCATCTCGACACCAGACAGAAGAAAGCCAGGTACCACTGACCTGCAACCTGCAGCCCCAAGTAACACCGTGCTCTGAAATGCAGAGCTATCATTACACTCCATCTGTGCCAAATACTGGAGAGTAAGTGCTGCACAGAAAAAATAAATACATACTCATCTTGCCACATACGTATCATTAGCCTACTCAGTTCAGTACAACGGGGTGGGTAGGAAGGATGAAAGCCTGTTCCCAAATGACTCCTCTCGGTCAGTAACACAGTAGTGCTTCACCGGTGGTAGATGTACCATGAAAGTATATAAATCAGTGTCCTGATTTAATTCTGCATCAGACAAATGACAGTGAAGAATAACACTCAATTCTCAGTGGCGTTACTACAGATCTAACACAGATACAGCTCAATCTACTGCCATGGCCAGGTTACACAGCTAAAGATACCTTGTCCTGTAATCAGATTTTTACCAAAAAAAAAAAAAAAAAACCTGATTGGGATTTAGGGGTTTTGAGGGCGTTTGTGGAGGCTTTCTGTTTTGGTTTTTTGGTTTTGTTTTGTTTTTCAATCAGATCAGTCTGATCTCCTGACTTGGATATAAATGGGACCCAAGTGACTTGCTCAGTCACAAAAATAGCCTGTATGAGGCCTAAGAGTCAGGAATGCCAGTGGCAGACTGACAATTCACAAATTCCTACACTTCACAGAAATCCATCCACTTTGAGCTGTAATGCCTCATGTGTTTTTCTCGTTTGGACTTTCAACTCCCCCAAGACTTATCCATTTACAGCCTTTGTACCTCGCTGCATCTCTGTGCTCTGCATCTTGAGTCTTCACACTGTAGTGTCTGGCCAAATAGCGACTTCCCACACAAGTGTTAGATGGGACTTCAAAGAAGAAAGATTCTTAGTAATGGGGAAACAGAAAACATTTATCAAAGGATTAAAAACACAACGCGGTTTTGCTAGCTTCAGTCTCCATGAAGAAGCTTGACATAAACAAACTTGGCTGGTTTATATTTTAAAATTAAAATAATTGTTATTCAAGCTCTCTACAGAACACATCTTGCAAAGTGTTATGATAATCAACTTAACTAGAAAAAATACCATATAAAGCAATATTCACAGCCACAACATGCAGAGAGTACACCAAAAGCTGCTCTGCTACCTTGCTGGAAGAACACATCCTAATTACAAGAAAATGGCCAAAAAGGTAACACAACTCATATTCCTTTCCAGCGATCAGAACAATTCAGAGCACTGCTACAAAACAAAAATGATGGCCTAAAACCCCTTCTGGGTAAATCAGTGCAGCTGATGATCTGGCGTTACATAGTTAGTCTCTTTTTCAATACACAGTTACTCTTTTTTCTGGAAGACAGTGATTATTATTGCAAGCAAGGCTTTGCAGTCAGTTGTAGTTAGTTAATGCTCTCCAGTTTCATTCCCTTCTTAGACTCGAACTGTCTCCCATGGGAGCAGTAATGGTCATTTAGCTTTATAACTCTCTTTGGCACCTCTCTCCTGGATTGCTACTACTCTCAGACTTTTGAACTCTTCTCCAAAGCCAAGTGAAATCCATTTCCTCATTTGAAAGAGAACACTTAATTGGATAAAAAAGTGGCATGTTGTCCCTGTAGCTTAGCTAGCAATAAAATAAGAAACATGCATTTCCCTGTGGAAGGAACAGGGGAAACCTGTACTATTCTAATTTATCCCTTTTTTTCTGGCTATTGGGACTGGGGTCCTACTTTGAAAAATAGCAGTAGCTTCCTCTGTACATTTTGATGCAAAAAAGGTTAAATGCACCTGCCATTTTTGACAAGCGTCTGCTCCCAGGCTGTAATTTAACTAGATTATATAAAGATACATCAAAAACTGTAAGGAACCACTTAGCCACTCTGAACTCACGTGATGTAAGAATCTGTGAAGGGAAGAAATACAGCTTTTCCACTTGGTTATGAGTTATTAGGAAAAAGACAATAGCTGTTGTAAAATATGTAGGCAAGGCAGTTCAAATGCTCTTAGTGTCACTGTAGACATGGCCAAGACTGTTTAACGCAGATTAAGACTTAATGAGGTCCTCTGAGGACAAAGAACAACAAAGGACATCCAGATTTCATACAGGAAACAAAGCCAGAAAGAAATTTTTAGAGGCAATCCTCAAATCTCATGGCAGCAACAGCAGTCAATTCTTGTTTTCTATACCATGAACAATAAATTTCAAGAGATGGGCATCACTATTGCCAAATACATATAGCAAAAATACTCCACATTGGTGAAAACCTGTTACATACCCTACACCATAAGAACACAGGACTGGATTAAAGTAAGGATCCCTTCAATGCCGTAGCCTTCATCTGGCACGAGACAAGAGCAGGTTCTTAAGGAAAGGCTGTAAGAACAGTACAAGGATACAAGGACACAATCACTGACCTCCAGATGTTCTGGCAATCTTCCAATTAGGGATTTCTCGAGTCAAAGGTTGCTTTCTCATCACTGTGCTCGAACTTTCCTCCCTCAGTTGCTCATTTGGTCCATTTACTACTCCGCCATCCAAGACACCTCGTTGCCCACGTATTTCCCCACCTTCTAGGGTGAATTTCAGTTAGCAATTCAGCCATTTTATATGAATGCCTTTTGAAAAGTACCTTGTCTTAGTGATTTTTTGTTTTGCATTAGATAATGTAGTTTCTCTGCTACAGCCTGGTCTCCTTCAACCACTTCTTTTATTCTTAGTCACACACTTGTTAACAAAAACTCAGAAAGGCTTCCTGATTCTGAAGCATTCAAAAAAACCCCTAACTTGTGCACTTTGAACAAGCTTTTCTTTAAGACATTTTTTGCTTATGAACCAAGTTTTTTCAGTTATCTTACCAGCTTGTATGTGAATTGCCATTTTTCCCCTCATCAGAATACAATTGCTAAATTTGCAATAACAGAATTTTGTTTTTCCTTTTACTTGCTTTTACTTCTTACTGTTTATTCCCACCAGCTTTTTGCACTTTTTTTAAATAATCAAGACAATAACCATGAATTATCACTTGTCTTGAGCTTCCAAGATATCATAAACCAAGTCCCATACAACTTAAATTACCCCACCAGCTTCTTCTTTTTAAGCCCTCATCATTTTTAAGCAGTTTCCCTTTTAGAAGCTAAGCACGCCAATAGAGGATGCACACTAGATCTATGGGATCAGAAATCAGAGCTGCAAGCTCCAGCACAAGTAAATACCTAAAAAATATTGCTGATAATTATAACAGATGTTGGCATCCTAGTTGTAGATCCATTAGCTTGTTATATTCAGCACAACCCTAACACATACATAACAAAAACATAAAGATGTTTTTGACTCTAGCAGAAGGATCCTTGACAGTCCCAGTGCAAATAAGAGATAATAAAGACTGAGAAACACAACACCATTTCCTTTTTTTTTTTACATCGGGAAATACAATGCACCATTAACACAAAGCACAGTTTCATCTTCCTATTTGTTTTGCATACCTTAACACAGCAGAAAGACTGGGGAGGGCAAATACTATGTATTTAATACCTGTTTATACAAATATTTAATGACATAAATAATCTCCTTGTCAGAATAGGACCACAGATGACAGAAGTACTCACTCACAGCTACGGTAATAATAGCTCAGTTGGCTAAAGAAAGTTAGCTAGAGGAAAGTGGAAATGAAATACAGCAATCTCAAGAGTAGTTACACTTTGCCAGCTGGTGTATTACACCACACTGCATAGCAGGCTGGGGGAGGAGGGGAATTAACACATCAGTGATGCTGCAAAGAGCAGTTTTATTCCATTCATGATTCCATACTCCATCTAAGATGCTTGGATACACAGACACTGACTAAGAAGTGAAGTTACTATGCCAACTTTAATTGCCAAGGTAAAACAGGGGCTACACCTAAGACATCAACTCCAGGCATCTGTGAGCGAGATTCACTATGATTATTCATGAATCAAGTTTGGAAGTCCTTTATTCCAAGGCATTAAACTCTCCTTTTCCGGAAGGAACAGCAGATTGGAAACCTATACACTCATCCCTGAGACATCTCCAAATACTTTCTGCCTCCCATGCCCTCTGTGAGGCAGGCTGCTGGGATCCACTGGTTTTATTCTATATACTGCTTTGCATTATACCACACCCAGCTAGTTTGTCAGCCACCTGCCAGCATACTGCGCTTTGTTAGAAGTGCAGTATCATGATCTTTATCTGGCGACTCTGCTGAAGAAAAGTTATATTAAAAAATCCACCTTATGAAAAAAAGACTTTCCCAACCAATTGAGATGCAAGACCCAGCCCTATTCATACTAAATAATTTTTTTTTTTAGCATCATACTGGTATATATGATACCACCTGAACTGTCGATCTCCAATGCAGTCCAGAGCAAGGTGCACTCATTACAATACCTTCATACGGAGGTGGAGACCAAAGGAATGACTCGTGTTTTGGCCTCCTCGCTTCTTCTAGCTGAAGGACGTTCTGAACATGCTGTGTTTCTTGGCACACAGGGCCAGCTGTAGTGGCACCTTCACACCTCACCTGCCTCCTGTCTGATGCTTCCCATGCTTGGGAAGTAGTTGCAAGCAGCACCAAGCAGCAGTGTGAGTGTGAGGGAGCATTATGGTTCCTTGCTGCTCCACCTGGCTGCCTAAACAGATCCAGGCACTTAGCTGGCTTCGCGCAGCCCTCTCACACCTCAGTGCACTGCAAGAACCAGGCGTGCGATGTCTACAGACACCTGCTCAACCTTCTGACCTTCATACAAATTCCAAAACTTACAGCCCAGTAGCATATTCATGACCTGAGTAGGAAGGGCAATGAAGCTGGTGAGGGGTCTGGAGCACAAGTCTTATGAGGAGTGGCTGAGGGAACTGGGATTGTTTAGCCTGGAGAGAGAAGGTTGAGGGGAGACCTTATCACTCTCTACAACTACCTGAAAGGAGGTTATAGAGAGGTGGGGATCAATCTCTTCTCCCAAGTAACAAGCGACAGGACAAGAGGAAATGGCCTCAAGTTGTGCCAGGGGAGGTTTAGGTTGGATATTAGGAAAAACTTCTTTACCAAAAGGGTTATCAAGCATTGGAACAGGCTGCCCAGGGAGGTGGTGGAATCGCCATCCCTGGAGGTATTTAAAAGACAGGTAGACGTGGTGCTGAGGGACATGGTTTAGGGGTGGTTTTGGCATAGGCTTATGGTTGGACTTGATGATCTTGAAGGTCTCTTCCAACCGAAGTGATTCTATGATTCTATAAGAGCTCCATGCCATGAAATGATACACAAAGGAGCCGTGAAGGACAGTCACAGCTTATATTCACCAAGTACACTTATTCGAGCTCTTTCTTCATTTAACTGCCTGCAAAATGGGCGGAGTTGTGAGGGGTCAGCACAGTCAGAGTACTGACATTATTGTAGAGTCAACAGCACCAAACTGAATTTTAACCTAAATGCACTCAAGTCTGCAACTTCCCCACAGGTGATTATCAATTTACCCCTCAAGACACAGCCCCTCCAAGTCCCTGGCAGTACTGACAGCACAATGAAAATGCTGCCTTTTATAACGGGTTACTAGACTGTCCAGGGTAAACCATGGTATACTTGACCTAGAACGATTGCTGATTTCTGGCTTATTAACGTAAGGGAGTAACAGTTCTAGAGAGAGCTGCAGACACAATTTCCTTTCACTTAAAGGACCTGAGGAAAATAAATTAACATAAATTTAGGAAATTACATGCCAGGCTAGTTTCTTTTCAATTTAAGATGATTTTTCTGACTATAAACATTCACGAATAACAATATTTCTCTGCCAGTCTTGCAAATACAAATTTGATCCACTGTAGAATGCAAAAATGATGTGCAATGAATAGATCGCCACCACTGTGCAAACTGTAAACAATAATTATGCAACATTCGAAACACCAAAGACATCAGAAATATTTGCATGGGTGAACTACAATACCATGTCTATCATTCAACACTGATGGAAACAGAGCCCAAAAGAAAATTCTACCCGTTCAGCTGCCTCCGTACTCACCCTCAAAATCACAGGCATCTAATCAGGGACTAATTAAACAAAATTTCTGTAAATGGGAGCAATTGTTCGGGATTTGCTGTTGAACTACCTGGCATTCAGAAATATAAAGCTGAGGACCTTTTCTGTCACTTCCCACCCCCCCTTAAAAAAACCTGCAGATTGAGATAAACTAAAACAATGTAGTGACCAGAGACAATTTTTTTTCCAGTAATTTCCATAATTCCAAAACATAAACTGTTTGCTATCTTTCCTTTCAGGATGAAGAAAGGGGACATGTCCTACTGTCCTGTTCTTACTCTCTCCTAGATATTTACTTAGTAATTGTTGGACCAAGGATGCTGGATAAAACAGACATTCACCCTATTTGCAGTCTCTATTCTTATGATTTTGACCAGATTTGATCCATGACTGTTCTAGATAAAGAAACAGGTAAGAGTTAACGTTGCATCCAAATAAACAAATATTGAAGTTTGGACTGAGCATTTAGAATCAGCTTTGTTTTAAATATATACATTTAAAAATGGAAAAAGAATGGAACCTGAACAAAAGAAAACTTCAAATCAAAACCACTGTCTGCCTGAGCCTTTACTGCATGTTAAAACTAGAACGGATTTAGACCTACTCTTGGGATTTCCATGCATCAAACCTAGGCAGTTTATTAGAGACTTGCTGTTTGCCCTGAGAACTGGAATGCACAATGGATATGTTTAGATATAGACACTGTCTACCCAAGAAAACCAGCTTCTTTTATTATTATTTATTTACTTAGGTAATTTTAAAGCTTGCAGTTTCAGATGTGTCTTTCTCCAGAGCACGCCCTGAAGCCAGTGTGTATATAAAGCACATAAATATCCCAGCCTAAATTACTAAATACTTAAATTCGATTGCAATTCACAAATGGGTGAATTGCAATAGAAGTGAATAGAAGTATCCATTGTTAACCGCCAGTTTTTGGGAAAACCCAGTATATTTGGCCACGGCTTGGTAATACACAATACATACAACATCAGAGAAGCCTTCTCAGCACAGGGAATGGATCTTAAACCAAGAGCTTTAGCTGCAACCTAACTGGTCTGCAAAGGCAGAGCTACATATAGCTCTATAGATTTGCATGCGTGTGCATGCCTAATATATGTGTATATATAACCGCGCCCTGGTGCTGATGGTGCTGCTTGGGGACTGCAGCTGCTCCTCTCTAACAGATGAAGACAATTGAAGGGGCAGGACCTGATCTTCAGGCTGCTGTTTTTCAGAAGCCAGGCTCACACAGCTGTTGCAAAAGTACCCCTAGCTCATCTATCCTCGAAGTGCCAGCAGTAGACACAGACTATTTGTGTTTTGGTGTTCCACCTTAACATCCTGCCAATGTTTGCCTGCTCGGAACAGGAACAAGACAGGCTTTTCTTGGTAATTTTCTTTTTTNTTTTTTTTTTTTTTTTTTTTTTTTTTTTTGAACAGCTAGAAAATAAGGCATGCAATTGGCAAAATGTGTCCCTATTAATGTCACATTATATGCATCACTGACTGGGTATGTAGAAAAGCTTCAGTTCCTTCCCTCTCTTCTGCTTATTATTAAGGATTACATACAAAGCAAGTGCTGTGATAGGCAGCAGGTACAGCACATTGTAAATACGACAACAAGTACAAACAATTTTGTTTTACTTCCAACCTGGACCTTTCCTTTCAGCATCATGAAGACGGATTAAAGAAAAAGTTCTACGAACAGCAGAACTACCAAAATTTTGTTCCCCCACAGACTTGATTCTCACATGTGCTCAACTTCCTCACTTAAAGTAATTTTCTCCAGTATCTCCTGAATCTTTCAGTGCTCCTTACCATCAGCGGGGCCAAGGGTAGCACTGCACCCTGCTCAGTAACAACTTACAGTTGTGCTGAGCCACAGGTCAACCTGCATGTGTTCATCCATGACTTCGCTGATCAAAAGTCCCACCTTTACCTACAAAATCCTTAATTTCTCTTTCAGATTGGGCTGAATTTGGCCAACAACTTCCAAATATACTAGAAGAAATAAAGAACAGGCCATCTTACAAACCTCACATTGTTAAGAACAAAGGCAAAATAGATGTTATGTATATTTTTTACTTCTGGGTTCTGAACCTTTAGACTGAAGTCATAATCCCAGTTTTCCCTCAGTAAACAAGATACTTTTTATAAAAAACACCACGCTCATGAAATCATGATGAAGCCTTTCAGAAAAAAATACACACATACATAGAAGATTCATTAAAAAGACTCATGGAAACTGGAAATATGATTGAACAGCTCTGTACACTAACAATATTTCTAAGTAATTAGCAAATAAGTAGGTACAGATTTAAACAAGACAATAAGATTTCTTAAAACTATATAAAAAAGAGTCTGTCTTTCATATTCTCAGAAAACAGTTATCTTAAAGGAGCATTCTAATCCTGGGTACCCCATTCAGTTCATGCTGACTAATCCCTATTTTAACCTAACCCATCAATGACTGTTCCACCAAAATGTAACAACTACATTTTAAAAACTCCAGCCATACCCAGCTTCTGAACTAACAACTTAATATTGGTTAAAGGTGACAAGGCTAAGACCAGGAACCACAGGCGCAGCCGGATTCTCATGTATTGAGATCACTGATGAGATTCATTTGACCTGTCAATTAGAGTATTTTTGCAGACAAAAGACTGGGGGAAGGGAGCTGGCAGATGGATAGTTGAAGTTCAAACACAAAGGAAAGGGATGGATGTTAAAGTACTGCAGCAAATACTAGTCAAAGTTCGAATGACAAGTCTGTTGGGAGGGGAAAAAACAAACAAACAATAAAACAAACAAAAAACAACCACCACCCCCATCTTTGGATCATCTTCAAAAAAACCCCAGAACCAAAAACAGACAACACAACCACAACGCTAGTCAAGCAAGGAGAATATTCAGATATTTATTATTACATGGAGAAAACAAGCAAACCAAGCATGACATAGAACAGATGCATGGGGAACACCGTATGGAAAAGGCATCTCACACTAACTAGAAAAGCTTCTTGGCATGTAGCAGGAGAAGAGACATCATGCTGAATTCCTTAAAACGGAAGCAAGTCTGCAATAGATAAAATGCCATGGGTGGATTTTATGCCGCATTGAGTGTACCGGGCTAAGAATATAGGCAACACTGCATTAGTACCAGAGCTCATTCCTAGGCTTCATATAATGGTGGTGTCCTGCAATAATGAGAACAGGTACATTTGAGCAGAACTCAGACATTGTTCTGCTTTCCGGTGACAAACTTGCCACATGCGTCAGGGCAGACACAGGGAGGACCCACTTGGAGCATCTCCCACCCACTGCCATATAAAGAGAAGCTGTCATACAGCCACCAATTAAACGTCCACAGAGGGCTGCCCTGACTGTGGCGGGGCACACAGGGAAGAACTGAGGTGGGCAAAACCTTTCAAAAGTCCTGGGCACAGGCAGCAGGCTTGACTTGGTTTTCTACGTATCGCCAGGGTACGGAGCAGCCACCAGGTTTGGTGTGCATGTCTTCCACTGCTAAGAAACAGCGGTGTTCTGCAGTCCTAGATTTTGGGAGGGGGAATAAATACACAAGCCGTGCTTCATGACTTTGTACTAGTTGCTGCTGCCTGGGCAGCAGACGACAACAGCACTTCTTGACAATGCTGATGCCCCTCAGGACAAAGGCCACCCTCTGGCCAGCTGGAGACAGCCAAATCACCATCTGCTACACGAGGCTCAGCATGGCCAGGAGCCTACCAGGTACATGTTTACAGATCATTCTCAATTTCCATACTAATGTTCTTCCATTCTTCAGCCATTTCCGTGCTAATGCTTGTATAGCCTTTGAAGACAAAAGTATTACCAGAAGCAACTGTCGACTGACAGCTCTACACTGTAAACAAGTGTCAAGGAAACAAAGCCTTAATGATGCTCTGTCATCTAAAAATACTATAAACAATGTCTGTGTTACTGATGAATAAAAGAGAGCCTTGTTCATAATGAAGAGGATAGATTATCAGAGAAAAATCCACATCCCGACTCTGTAGGACTCAGTGCATAAACCTAGAGTATTGATTCAGCCTCACTGAGCTTCACTCCCTCCCAGCCCTACTGAGGGGACAAGATGACACCACTGCTGTCACACAAGGAATCTCCAGACTGACACGCAACTGAGAATTAAGGCATCAGTATTTGGAAGAGTTCTTTTACAATCTTCTGCAGAAAGGCACTATGTAAACACAAAGCATTATTAGAAGTGTGCCCTAAATAGCCTGCAAAGACAAACCCAAATACTGTATTTGATAGGACAAGAGGAAATGGCCTCAAATTACACCAGGGGCGGTTTAGATTGGATATTAGGAACAATTTCTTCACCGAAAGGGTTATGAAAAGTTGGAACAGGCTGCCTAGGGAAGTGGTGGAGTCACCATCCCTGGAGGCATTTCAAAGGCGGGTAGCCGTGGTGCTGAGGGACATGGTTTAGTGGTGGATTTGGCAGTGTTGACAGTTGGACTCAATGGTCTTATAGTTCCCTTCCAACCTAGAAGATTCTATGATTCTATGATTATTTCCACTGAAAGAGACAAGAATGGAACTATTTTCTCTCTTTATTTCCTCTTGGAAACTTTCCTGTACCTAAGAGATTTCATGTCTGCTGTCTTCCTGAGTGCCACAGTTTGGCCCATTTCTGGTGTTCCGGTAGTGACCTCCTCTCTGGGGTATCCTCCTCCAGCTGTGACCCAAAATGAACAGCAAGATCTGCCTCGCTCTTCTCATGTTAATGCAGTCTCATGCATTATTCTACAAGACCCAGAAATGCAAAAGACTTAACTAGACAACTGACCCAGAGAAAAACAAGACAGAGCTTACAGCATCATGTTCTTCAACCTGTTAAGAAGGTCATGACCTATTTAGCATGAAAGGGAAGCAGGGATATCACAAGGTCTTAGAAAAAAATGGATTTGGAAATGAAAACGTAGTTCCTCCACAGCTCTGCTAGTTTGTCATCTTTATCCTCTTGTCCAATTCTGACCAATCCCTTTATGAACCTAGCCATTTGTTTCCAAATGTATTTCTGAACACAAGAGACATTCTTCCATTTTTAAATACAAACAATGTCATACAATGCCTGTGTCCCCCTCCATTCTTGTATTTCAAATCTGTCACAGTGTTACACCCTTTGCAGGCGATTTTGGGAACACAGAAATACATCGGAAAATGAATTTGTAAGATACCAGCATACTTTGTGTTCAAAACAACTAAGGAAATGCTGCAATTGCTAGGTATGATTACATTCTAGCTGAAAAAGCAACATACTGTCAACCTGGAGAAGCACTAATGGCAAAAGCTGTTTCCCACATTTTGAAAGTGACACTTTTCTTTTTCAATCATTTGTCAATCTGATTTAGTCAAACATATGCCCCTCTGAAAACTACATCTTCTCAGCACCATCCCCTGGATTTATGCAGAAGAAATCTGATTCCGAAGAGTGTCATGAATAAAAATGAATAGTAAGAGTTAGAGCTTTGCTACATAAACAATACCCATGCAATGCCAATGGAAGCAGGAATATATGTCAAAGTAAAAACAGAAGGGAGATAAAAATCCATTTCTAGGTTTCCTGTACTTCCAGTGCTGTGTGTGAGTGATCTTTATGACAGAACACAAATCTCCACCACACGTCTTTGTTTTGTCCTTATACACTGCTATTAAGCTGGAAATTCAGGAACTTTCAAATATAAACCAAATAGACTTCACATGAGAGGAAGTCATTCCAGAAAGAGGATTAAAACTAGGATTCCCCTCCCATGGGCATCTTTAGAATTTTGAATTTTATTTTGACCCACTTCAGGCTAAAATTTTTTATTTGGGTTGATTTTTTGTTGGGCTGGGGGGGGCAGTCTTGCAAAAGTTGACATATTCTTAGGCAATTCACTTGGACAAAATTACAAGATAGCATTTCAACCATTTCCCACTAAAAATGTCAACAAAGGGGATATTCCAGTAAAACATATTTATTTAATCAAATCAGTATTTCCCAGTGTTGTAATTTTTTTTTTTACCAGATCATTTTGTTAAGAAAGTCAAAAATTAGCAGTTAAGGGATCACACACTTACCTGTCACTCACTACCATGGTAAATCAGTGCCTCATTTAGCTTATCAAAGACCATCTCAACAAAAACAGCACAGTACGTTTATCATTTTATAACATACCTAAGCTGTCAAGCCAAAACAACATCAGGAAGGGAAAACATCGTGGAAAACATCGTTAATGTTCCTGTTCCCCAAATTTGAAGGCTAAGATATCAGTCCTTACCAGCTCTTGGGTTATGAGGCTTCAACACATCAGCCCTCCGCACAACTCGCAGTGGTGGCTGAGGAGCTACGTTTGAGCGCGATGCATTTGCCAAAGCATGCACTCATCTTCCCCTTCTTCCCATCTCAGCACCAAGGATCCTTACCAACTTGTCCTGTGCAATTCATTATTTCATGCAACTCTTTTTATCAAGTATTTTAGAATTAATCTCCTAAAGTAAAGTAAACAAGCTTACAATTTCTCCTCATGGAATAGGTTTTTTAGTGTCTCAAACAAGCTGTTGTAATTCCACCGTGTTTACCTATTCTCAGTTCTCCTTCCCTCCCTCATAAAAATAAGCAGGAAAAAAATATTTTCAATGGTGAAACAACACATTCCAGGAAGGAAAAAAAAAAGGGAAAAAAAAAACCAAGAACAAAGAAAAAAGCAGAAATAGACATGGTGTTGAAGAGCAAAAAGCTGGGGATCTCCAGGATGGGCATAATTTACCACTAGCACAGGAAGCAGCAAACCACCACAGTTTCAAAAATGTCAGGTTTTTATCCTGAAAAGCAGATTGCATTTCTCAATGCTGGCAAAACAATTAATAAATTTTTTCATACGACATAGGATCTTTTGGAAAACTTTCAGGAGAAATGCAAGCTAAACCACCTTTCCCCAGCTTGTGGCACTTGGAGGAATTAAGTGATTCACACCCAAGTCTTACGCAACCTCTTCAGACTCCAAAAATCATCACATGAAAACCACCATGTTTTTCTCCAGATGTCACTTTCAACCTGAATTAATTTATGATTCTATATTTTCAAAGTTTCAGTTTGGAGTAGGGAGGGAAAACCAAACCACTACAGTATTTTTTTGATACAAGTGTTTTGTGAAAAAGAAAGAATCCCCAAGCCTGTATTTTACCAAACATTGTCCCACAATTTTCCAAATCAAAATAAGCCTCAAAAAGTTTGTAATCCAAATGAAAGGATCACTTTGAAGGATATTACCAAGATGAATTTAAAATCTAAGTTGAGGGGGGTTTTTTTAATCCTTGCTACTGACTAAATACTTCAGAAGGCAGAATGAACACCTAGCACCTCATTTTCAAGTTCTCATCCTAATAAGAACTAACAAAGACATTCTGGTAAAGCACAAGACAAAGCAAGCAAAGAAATATTTGTATCATCACATCTCCTTTTCCTTACTGACCCTGTATGACTATAACGTGTTTCAGGGAAGTTTTGCTAAATTGGTCCCCCCCTGAAGAATTACTTAGAAAATCTCTGATCTTCATGCCTGTGGACTGAAGCTTCTGACCTCAAGCAATGGTCTGTTTTTCCAGGTAATGTGCCAAAAGTGTTACCAGCACTTGTGTAAGATTCCCAAGTTTCCCATTTCATCTACATCAGAGCTGTCTTGGTGTTATTTTTTGTACATTGCCAGCAAACTTTGTAACCCACTGATCTTCCAAATCTTCTGAAAGCTTCCCGCTTCTCCACAGCAAGAAACATACTTCGATATTGACAGGCTGGCAGGGAAAGGATGTACTTTACAGATACTCACCTCAGTGCTGAGTTCAGGCTCAAGAGTGAAACATCAGTCCCTAGCCTGTTGCAGACACAGATGTGTCGTCCAAAAGGCACCAGTGCACTACTCTATACACTTTCAAATACTATCATTTGTCATTTAAGAATCAAGGCACTAGAGTACATGCACGCTGCACACACTTCATCACCTCTGCCCGCACACTCCACAAACCCTTTGCATTTTTCCTCTCACAGATTACCTGTGCCATTTCACCCAGCTCCCTATAGCAGCCCCTTGACATTCAGGCAGTTTGCCTCTTCTTCCCCTTCCTGACAAGTCAGGTTCAGCCTTATCGTCTAGAACTGGAAACCTAAGATATGGTAGTGCTAAAAAAGAAATAGCACACCAAAAATAAGGGTTTCCACCTCCTTGTTGCAGTATGAATGAACCACAGGATGTTGAGAAATGTAAGACGTGAAGCTACATCCTTAGAAGTGCTCTTTTGAATGAGGGATGTCTAGAACCAGTCCAGGTTTTAACTTAAAGCTCTAGCTAATGTTGCATTTACCCTACCATGTACTTCTGAAGTTGCAGTGCAGTTCTGAAGCATATCTCCCCGTTTTCCCAAACTACCCTCAGTTGGTTTGATTTGCAGAGCATTTTCGGTGCACCTGAGCTACATTCCCTTTAGACAAAACTAAAACAGAATCTCACAAGCAGATGCATACCAAAGGCGCTCCCACTAATAATGGGATCAGAGCAATGAATGGATATTTGGATGGCTTCAAGCCATATGAATGATAGAGATGTTCGGTCCAGACCACCAGAAAAAAAAATGGAGCACAAATAAACTCCAAGGGGCCTCAGCATCAACTTCTCACCTTCTGATTCTCTCTTCCAAAAATGAAAATGAGATCCACAGCATTAAACTGATTCTTTCAGAGCATTCTGTTAGTGAGGTATCAGATCAGCTCACCCAGTTTCTTACCAGACATATTCATATACCAATGCTCTAGCTCAGTTCTAATGACACCAAAATCAGACCAGAACCCCAGTAAAGGTCACATCACTTACCAGGCCATTGCATGTGCTGATCGCTGCTGTCCCGCTCCCGGAACCTGGCTGCAACACTGTGCCAATGAAATGGCAAGGAACTCCTGAGTGAGTTGCAATCTTCGCACTAGTGTGGTTGCCACGTCTCCTTTCTACTACGTAGTTATGGGAAAGAAATCCCATGTGGACAGTCAAGTTAAAAAACAGATCCTTCTCCTCGTGGTTAATTTTGTAATACACCACATTTTCCTTTTTACTGAGATCTCTCTTCTTCCTCGTGTTTGAGATGTGATGGTGTAAATTAAAAGAAAGAAAATGCCCGCTTGCATCTACTCTTGCTGGATCAACCACGTGGTATTCTGGCAATGTCTTGATAAATTGCTCTGAGAGGAAGGGGAAAAAAAAAAAAAAGAAGCAAAACTAGGGTAAGTGCTAGTCTGTTCAGATCTTGCATGATTCAAAGGGAAATTCAACAGTGACAACAATTCACCACACCATACTAGTGACACAGAGGCAGGCAGTGCACAGACCACCATGCAGTACAATCCTCATTTGGGCTTTCCACTCTCCCATTATAACACCCAATTTAGAAGCTAAACATTATTCTTTTCAAATATTTTGCCACCATTCATATAAAGGATTGATGGTCACTCACACACACACCCCCTCCCAATCCCACAAAAACTGGGATTTTGTGTCCTCTGTCCTAAGTCCCCAGCACACGATGCTGCAATCAAGGAGATGACACTCACCTCCAGAAAGCTGACCACCTAAAGTAGGAGCCTTACAAACACACATGGGTGAAGAGAACACTACCGCTTGGCTTGATAAGCTGTAGTAATAGCACCTCAGTAGCATCAGCTTTAGCAGATGTTGCAAGCAGAGGAGGGAATTTTAAAGAAGGGTTTGAAAGGGAATGAAGTAACCATGCCCTTTTGTATAAGGGGATCCAACCAGGGTAACATTGGACAACCTTATCACTTGTCAGGATCTAGCAGGGAAAGTGTTACTGGAATTCTTGCCTCCTGCTATGATACAGAAAAAAAAAAAAAATCACCACCTGTTCCCAATTTTATTTTTTAATTAGCATGAAAATCAAAAGCCCCAAGCAAATAACATAAATCCCCATAAAACACAGTCCCCAAGAACTCATACCCTAAGGGCCAGATCTTCCACTGGCATACTTGACTTCAGCCCAAGAAATCGCAGTCTGAACATATTTCATTGAAAAGAAATTGTGAGGACACGTGTCATTCCAGTTCCTCTTTCCCCAAGGCTGTTCTTCATTCCCAAAGTCCCAGACATTTATACATAAAGTGATTACACCTCATTCATTAATTAAGCTGGTTAACAAAGCAATCAGCCCGCTTCAAGTACTTCCAGAGCAATTTACTCCTCCCTAGGACTGGTGAGAGAACCCTTCTAGAGATAATTGTCTCTCCACTGCCTGCACCTTCAAAGCCACAGAGGATAGATAAATCATGCCCAGACAGATAGCTGTCTGGATTCATCCCCTTCAGGAAGGAACAGATCTCCTTCGTCCTCATTAGCTGCAGTATGAGACGTGGCTGCTCGTGTTTCCTCAGGCCACGGACCCCTGAGACAGTGCACTGAAACACTCCCAATTCAAAAAAACCCAAAACAAAACACGCAAAACTCCCACTTCCCAGCACATACACAAAATTACATGAGAAGTATGGCCTTGTCACAGTAGCGCCTTTATTTCAGAAGCAAGCTTATTCTCGTACACAACCTTCCCACCAGCCTACAACGACTTGTGCCTTTGCAGCACAAGCCACAGCAGTGGGCTTTTGGATCTCCACAGTGGCAGGTCTTAACAACACGGGGACTAACACCCACTACAAGTTCTGAGAGACACCTCTTGCCCTTGTCCATATAAGCCCAGCGGGGACTGAGACACTGAAAACTCAGTCCACACCTTCACGCCTGCAGTTTGTGCAGTCTGTAGACAGCACAAAAGGTGCCAGCTCCCTGACAATTCAGCAGCTGAAGCTTAACCAAGATCCCCCCTTCCTCATGCTCCTGAGCAAATGGGCAGGGAGAAGAGAGGGGAAACACCCAAAATTACAGCTTACCTGCAGAAGTTGAATTATAAAACTTCTGGGAAGTCTCACACCCCATACTGTGCCAGCAAAGACAGGCTAACAGAGAATGCTGCAAGACCAGACCCCCATTTCTATGGTTTTCAGCACAACTCATGAAATAATCAAATTAAATGCCTGAAGGAAAACTTATTCATTTGCTGTCACTGTGCAATTTGCCTCTGCTTGATGTCTTGAGCTTAATTTGTTGTGGCTTAACTGTTAAGCTCCGCGCAAGACCAAAGACTTGGGGTTTTGGACTTCAAATTATTCAAGGAAGTCCTTTATTTCATCACTACAGTAATTAATGTGTAGAGGTTAATGCAAATTAGACATCATCATCAGTAAAAGGGAAAATAACACCTAAGCATCTGGTAGCAACCAGATTATCAAAGCAGAGAAGTGTAACTTCTTCCACCCACTCCTTAAATGCTCATTTCTGCATGCTAGTCACTGGAGAAGGGAAATTATGCTGCAATACTGTAATATAACTGCAGAAATGAATTATTAAAGTTTTCAAAAGACTGGAAGGAATGAGATTACAACACCACAAAGTTGAACAAAATGAGGCTAAAGATATTTCTGCAAGCAACCATTATCAGTTTTGTCTAGACTGTTGGGTAGAGGTTAGCAAGACAATCCTACCAAAAACAGAACAATTTCCTGAGCTCCATATTAAGCCTAAGATACCACTTGATCCTTCTAGCTGGAGAAGAGTCTAAAACAAGGAGAGGAGGTACAATTTTGGTGCTACCTTTCTGCCCCTCTACAAAACAGTAACACTCAACTATAAGGCAGAGGCGACAAACATAGTAACAACACATGCAACACAGACTGCACAAGAATAAGGGTTCTATTCTTCAACACTGACTGCCTCAGTTTTCCTACAGTGATGATTAATTCAGCTAAAACACCACAGGTTCCCATAAAACTTAGTGTTAGCAAACATTAAATGGGGGAAATCTATGCCAGTGCCATTGACAAGGCTTGGGGCTGGCATGTCGCTGCATCCTCCCTTGGCCACCTAGATACTCTCCACTCCAGGGAAGCTCTGCCTGTCGCGTGGCACTGCTCAGGATTTACGTGCCAGGAAAGGGAGTACTTCCCTGGGCGGCTTGCGTAGCTCCAAAGAATGCTCTGTCGTTCCACAAAGGCGGCTTACATCAGTGCCGCAAGACCAAAACATCACACTGAGCAGGACACGTTCAAGTCAGTACTCTGCCTTGCAATCACCGTGTTTCCGTAGGCCCTTCTGGGCACACGTGACAAGCAATGTTCAGGCCCTTCACGCTTGCTTGATGAGTCTAAGAATTGCTTAAGTTGTTGGAGAAACCTTCCCAGCCAACCCTCCGAATTCTGCATCTCTGAAAACACCTGATAATATTCAAAACCACTGTTGTCTGTTCTCCTCCTCTGTGGATTCAAACTAACCACACCTGGCAGGGAACTGCCTGTATTAAGAATGGGTGCAAACAGTGAATAAACTAGGATAAAACATACACAGTCTTGTCACACATGAAAGGAAATACACAATTTCTTTTAAATAGATAACATGTTTTCTGACAAAATTCCTTTAAGATGTGACACATGATCATTTGCCATTGTTTCATCTCCATCTTTGTAGTTAATCTACATCTGCCACTCAGACCCTCTGGCTCCTTTTCAAACAAGTCCTTGGGATAGGAAATAGCATTGCTCATCTCTGCAGGAAGCATCTTCCCAAACCAAAGGCTGTACACCCAGAAAACATACTGAGCTGTGAAGCCCCATGTCAGGGAGCAGGCCTTCCACATTTAGCAAGGGCATGCCGAACTACTGGTCTATCCACCACACTCACTGTGGAGGTAGAGGGAGCACAACACTTAACATCACTTCAGCTATGTGATACACGAATTTCAGTCCTTCACACTTAGCATTGCATTGAATCTGCCTTTGCAAAAAAAAATTTGAACTGTCCCATTACAAAAAGCTATGTGCAAACTCTGGGAAAAGCCTAGGTTTTTCATTTAAGTTAATTCTATGTTCATTTTGAAATGCCTGACCATTAAATAGCTACTACTTGCTAACACAGCCGTCCCTGTCCTGTCACAGAAATGCACTGATTGTTTGCATTCACTTCCAATGAATCCAGCAGGGACTAACTTCAGGACAACTGTTCACTTTCCAGCCAACTTACTTAACCACAACTTTTCCTTTCCACAGTCTCCGAGGGGCACAGAAGGTCTCCTCCTCTGTGCTCAAGGCCCCCCCACTGACAGCACCACAGCTGCTCGTTGCATCAGGAAGGTTTTCAGGAAGCAAAATTTCCTCCTGCACTTTCGGGTCTTCTGCCACCAGGCTGGGTCTTCCAGCTAATCGTAATTCTTCTCTGGTGGGAGATGCTTCTCTTAGGATAAAACTCCCGAGTGACGCGACCCCAGCGAGGTGCGTGGCCGGTACCAACTGGGACAACGGAGTTAACCCACCTGGGGCAGCCAACTGGGACAACGGAGTTAACCCACCTGGGGCAGCCACCTCAAGACTCGTCCCCCAGCTGAAGCCTCGCTCTTAATTTCCTGTCCCCAATGAGTACGAGCAACTCACAGCGGGGTTTGTACCCTGCCAACACCAATCATCCCGCAGTCTGCGCTGCTGCCGTGAAGAAGCGATCATTTCTTTTAAGAAAAACCCCACAAATAATCAGGACAGTACTGATAATCAGCTGAGTGGTACTAAACGACAGCGGTACTCAGGGAGGCGCCTCTTAGCGAGGAAGACGAGCACAAAGCAGGACTTAGCGATGCCCTCACCGACACGGCGCCGCTCCGTGACCTTCCAAAACCAGCAGGAAGGACCCGCCCGAGCGGCGGGCGCTCCCACCGGCGAGCCGGGGGCTGCCAGCCCGGCAGGCGCGGAGGGCAGCGCCGCCGCCNGCCTAGCCGGGCCGCGGCATGGCAGCGGCGGAGCGGCCTGCCGGCGCCGCCCGCACACAGGCGCCGCTCCACGGAAGGGCTGCGCGGGGCCGTCCCGGTGTCTGGTTTCTGCCGGCGGAGGAAGGAGGGCGGCGGGGAGGGAGCCGCCGCCGGGAGCCCCCGCCTCGGAGCCGCCGGGGTTAACGCGGCGGAGCGAACCGGGCCGGGCCGGCGGCGAGGGGAGGGCAGCGGAGGGGAGGGGAGGAGAAGCCGCCGGCGGGGGCTGCACCGCCCCCCGCGCCCCCCACCCCGCCCTTCCTCGGTGTCCACGGTGGGGCGGCAGCCCCGGCAGCCCGCAAGGGAGGGCCGTCCCGCCCGGGGCAGCCTCTCGTCGCCGGCCCCGCACCGCGGGTCTCCGCCGAGGGGCCGGGGGAGGAGACCGCCCGGGCAGAGCTTGTCCCGTCCCTGAGCCACCCCCCGCCCCGGCTTGTGGGGAAAGTTCTCGAAGCACGCGGGTGTCGGGGCGCGTTTTCCGCCGTTTCCCGCCGCAGCGGTGAGGGGCGGGTGGGGGCCTCGCCCCGCCGGAGGCGCCCGGACCGTGAGCGAGCGGCAGGAGGCCGTCGGGCCCGGCCGAGGCCTCTGGCCCCCGCGCAGCCGGAGCCCGCCATCTTCCCGCTCGGGCGCCGAGGCCGTTCCTGTGACCTGCCAGTGCGCCATCACCTTGGGATCACTTCGGCATGTCCTCCCTTCATAGGGAAGGTTTCTCATCGCCTTGGCGCATTTATTTGTGACTGTGTGCCATGTACTCTCCGCCAAGGATCCCCTCGCGCAGCCCCTGCCGAGGTTAGTGCCCGGCCGCCGCTCCCCTGGTGCCACAGGCTCCAGCGCCATCCTGTCCTTGTCTCAGTGCCTTGTCTGCTTCGATGGCCCTCTGTTTAGGGTTGGCCGTACCATGTGTGTCTTGGATAGTTTCGTGGCAATCTGTGCTTAATTAACGCTCGTGCCTCTGCTCAAACTTTCCCAAAGGCAGCTGACTGGCTGTCGGCAATTCCGCTGCCTTAACCGCCGGAACTGTGAACCTCAAACTCCGGGGAACAAAAGTGCAAGAAAGAGTTAAAATTCCAAGGATTTTCTAACTCAGATAGAAATGTGGCTTCTCCCAGGCTTGAGACATGATAACTCTGGAAACAGAACATATTTATTAAAGTGCAGTATTTGATTTATGAGTCATTATACGCTCTCTTCTAGCCAATGGAATGACACAGGCTACAGAAAAGAAGATGAATTTATATAATATTTTATATCCAGCAACACTTGCCAAGAGGAGTCTCATTCATTACAAGGTATTTATTTTGATATAGTGGATTAGATATGCTACATATGAATAACATTTCACCCGTCAGAGCAACAAGTTTCCAGGTGGGCTTGCCGTGAGGATTCTTTGAGCAGTCTAGTCATGTAGTGGGCACTAGACAGCTTTGTGACATTAGATGTCGCAGCCTGCTTAACTCTTTATCAGTATTTCCCTGAAATTAAAGCTAAATGTGACCTGTAATTGGTATAATTGTTTATAATGCTTAGTATTTTAAAAACACATGATGATTGTTGCATAGAACAAACTACGCAATTTGACGTGAATATTTTAAAATAGTTAAACTGGAGAATAAGGAAGTACCTACAGTAGATGGAATAAAAAGGAAAAGGACTGTAAAATGAGCAGAACAGGCTGGGAGTGTTGGAAAGAAGGGGTGAAAGTTCAAGGAATGGGCGTATGTTTACAAAGTACTGGTTTAACAAACTTCTTGAAGGCAATCAGAAAAACATCCCTTATGTGAGAGGCATTTAACTATTTGCTTTAATTTCCAGTCATCTTTTTGGGTAGTTGTTCATTGTGACTGATGTGAGGCAGCTAGCATTTCTTGCATGATTCCATCTTAGTTTCTTCCTCAGCAGGAATAGTTAATTCTCATTGCCTATAATTTTCTCCAAGCATGAGATGTTTTCCCTTCTGCCTTTTCACGAGACTACAGTTTCTCATTCTGAACTAACTCTTTGACACTGTTATTCTTGCCTGTTTTCTTCTGTGTTATCCCTTCTCTAGAGAGCATCGCATGAGAGAAAGAAAAAAGTCGGGAAACAATGGAGAAATAAAAGCCTTAGGAACTCAAGAGGGTTTGTGGGAATGTGAGTGTTTTGTTTTGATTTGATTTTTTTTTAATGACCGAAAGTTGTAGATACAAAAGTCATACAGAATGGAGAAAGAGAACTGTGGGAATCTGATCCGAAACATCTATAATTCCCTGGGCGTTGTGCCAGCATGCACATACACAGAAGAAATGATTCACTGGGTGTAGTGTCAGAAAATACCCCGGGGAACAGTAAGGTTCCTGCTTAAGGGATGCTGGGGCTGTAGCTGACTTAGTCACATACGGTTAAAATGTGAAGCAATGGCACAAGTAGAAGGCACTTTCCTGCTGTGAGGACATACCAAGACCAGCTGTTTAAGTGAATAGAATTTATGGCACTGTGTCTCCTCAGTACAGACCAGATTTAGGAGAACATTTGTAGGCTATTAAGATAAGTTGCCTAAATATTGAACTATTTGGTCAGCCACAAAGAATGGTAAAGATCTAATGATAAGGAATTAATTAGTGGTTTCCTATTCCAAAAGAGACATAACCTGAAGTTTTGGAGACTTTTGTGGATTAAGGGCATTATTTATTTTTTTTATAAAACAACCTCAATTATAAAAAGAAAATTAATACAATACCATATCGGTTGTGTTCTTGTGACAGCAAAGGTGTTGCAGTTCAGTAAATGCAGCTCAGCACAGAAAAGCCTGGTCAGTTACTGAAAGGTGATCAGAAAAAAACAAGATATGTGATCAAGAAACAGTCAAGCCTGGGTTGACAATCCAGGCACAATCAATGTCTGGATCCTTTTAAATTTAAGTAGATTTCCAGGGCAGCAGTAAAAGAAACATGTATAGGAATTTATGTGTTTGCGAGCATGTGTACAGAGAGACAGAAAAGCTGACATTACGACCAGTGAGGAACTGCAACGTAAATTACATGATTTGATGTTGAGGAGTTGCTAGAACATGAAGCCCAGCTGAAGGCAGGAAATTTTGCTTTACTAGGAATGAGATTCTCCTGCCCAAAGTTTGAAGATCTAAAAGGCATGTAATGCATGCTTGCTTGTCTGCTTCTCCAGTCAGGAGGGAGAGAAGTTACCTCTGGAGGATAACGCATCCCTTTCTGTCACATACGAGGTGAAACACTGTCCAGACCTGACTAACTATTAACTACACAGGCAGCTTAACAATTTGCCCCAACTAGAAATGTTAAGAGGATGAATCACGCATGATGTGGTGGGCTACGTTAAAGGTTCTGAGTATTAGCAGAGAGATGGACTGAAAGAGAATGATTCTGAATCCCGAAGACTCTGTGGAGTTAGCTGGGTAATTATTGTGCGTCTGTTGATTTTTTTTTTTTTTTTTTTCTGAGACAGATTTAGATCAAAGTTTGTGAGTACTTTTAAATGTTATTCCATCTTTCTCATTTGGAGATGCAGCCTCTTAACACAGCTAACTATTGGTGATTCAATCAGAGACACCGTTGGATCTCTCAACTTCCATTTCAATTATATTCTTTTAAGATATTTGGAATTTCATGACTTGTTCATGCAAAGAAATGTTTGCTGACATTCCACTTATGGTATGTCTGTGGGCAGATTCAAGTAGCAGAATGAAGCAAACTCTTAAGTAGTCAGTGATTCTATTAAATGAAATTTTTTGGGATGCTCACATTCAGATTCCTCGTCAGTGTTCAAACATGGATTGTTATTTGTAATTGGTCAGCTAATTCACAGAATTATAATTTCGTACTTGGACTATGTGAATTTAAAAGCTCATTTGGTGTTACTATTCACATTAACAGTTCTAAACCGTGTTTCTGGAGCAATGGGTCACTTTGAAATTAACTTTTTATGAAAATTAGTGCCAGGAAAATATGTTCTCAGTGATCTACCTAGAAAGCAAATAAGGAGAGGACATGAACATGATTAAAGTAATTTTTTTTTAATTAAAATTTATATCTGCATTCAAATGATGCTTTCTGGAGAGCATGTCTGTGGTCCATGAAGCGTACCAATGAGAGTGTGATCATTGTGTTATCCAACTGAGATTTTGTAATGAAAACCTGTATACATTTCCTTCTATAGTTTTAAGACAAGAATTGCCATGAAAATCTTCCCATGGTGGATAGGCACAAAGTCACAGCAAAACATCACTTTCAAGATGGAGAAAGTAGAGTTGTAAAATCCAGTTCAAAATGTAACTGTTAACATTTATTGTCTGAATTTGGCCGAAAGCGTGAGATTGTAGCCCTGAGCTCATAAAAAACCAAAGGGAGACCATATGGGTTCCAGAAATTAGAACTGAGAAAATAAACAAATATAAAATGTCCCTTTTTTGCTATTTCCCTTTCCTTCTCCTGCTCCAAAATTTTGTTTTGATGAGAAGAAAATGCCAGAAAAAGAATTATTCACAAAACAGAATTCTATGGCAAGAATGCAACATTTAAGAATAATATAAAGCCTATTTAAGTAACACATAGTAATAACTCTTTTTAATGAACTCTGTTCAAGGGCTTTACTGTAACTATTGATTGCTTCAGTGTGACGAATAGAAAAAGATTAAAAAAAAAATCTTTTGCCACTACAAAAATGCCCCGAGAAGTAGTCCTATGGTTCTGTATTTAAAATAATGATACATTCAACTTTTAAAAATCTGCTTTAAGCTGCAAAAATGACTTTCATATTGAAAACAGAACCCCATCTCCCTTGCCAAAACATTTCAGAACAGCATACAGCTGGTTCATTCACTGCTGTAATCATAATCTGTCATTTGTGTACGAGGTCTGTAAAGGAAGTGAAAAATGATAGGGATTCTTTGGTGTAAATGGTAGGAAAATTATCATTTTCAGCAAATGTCTATTTGGTGTATTTATCCGAAACACTTTTAAAGGCTGTTTGAGAAATTCTTGCAGGGACACTTTTGTCTCTGATACAATGCAGTGAGAATCAATGGACAGTTTCTGTTGGTGGTCTGAACTGGTGCAAGCTTTTTAAGTTTACTGTACAGATTGATGGTATCTGAAGGCGAACTGGTAACCTTACCCTCATGGATTATTTTAACATAGTACTACATAAACTCAAAAAAAGCCTCTTGCAGAACTCTACAGGACCTGTTTGAGATTTCCAAAGTAAACAAATAAGCCTTTATTTCCCCGTTATCACCAGAATATGTCTGAAAAGCCTACACCCATCAAGTTTATTACAGTTTTCAAAAAGACTGAGTCAGTAGTGCCAATTACACTGACACTTTGATAAAGAGAAGACTCCAGAAAGTTACGTATTAGCAACAAGACTTTGGCAGCATTGGTGGAATAAGTAAGGAACAAGTAGAAGACAATATTTTCCAGAATAATAACCCTTAGGTAATGTGTCCGCTGAATTTTGCAACACTTTTTCAAAATAGCTGATGAGGTTTTTAACATTTTTCCAGCTATGGAAATGTTCTGATGGTGTGATGAATAAATTATTCGGCGAGTATTTCTTTTGTTATTCATTTTGGTGTAGCAAGTTCCCTTAACTGCCTCTAAAACTTCTCTGAGATGAAGAATCACAAAAGAAAAAGGCTGATGGTCAGAAAAAAAAAATTTGCCTGATGGTCAGAATATGACCAAAAAACATGCATGAGCGTTTCACACTTGCAGGCCTGAGTTCAAAATCCACTACCAGTGTTCCTGTGAGGTATCTCCATTCACACTCTGTTGCTTTCTCTGGGTGTCTGACAAAAAACCCTCTATCTTCAGACATGATTTTCCCCGCCTTGTCCTTTCTGAATCTTTATTACTGTTCAGTCTCTGCAGTGTATGAACAAGGTGTGCTGAGCAGGGAAATACCCGAATGGTAGCAGAAATTATTTTGTGCAACTCGGTTTTTCCAGTGAAATACTTACAGTTGGACATGGAGGTAGCAGCGTGATCAGAATGGGGCAGAATTCAGTCTGGAAAAAATCCGCTTCTGCGCTGTCCATTGCACTAATCATTTACCAAATGAATGTGTTATAGCCTCTGCATGGCTCAATTACGGGTGATTTTTTCCTTGTGAGCTAATAGTGGAAGGACTAAGTAAAGGGGGAAAACTGAACAACTTGCTTATTTGAAATATTTTGCTAACCTTTGTTTTGGTTAGGGTTAGTTTCTGCTGGGGCCGGGGGGGGCAGTTTCACCTCTGGCACCCTTTGGGGAACCTCTGCAGTGGCGCGGCTCTGATGAAAGCGTGGCATTTTCACTTCGCTTGTTTATACAGTTGTTGTGCTACTGTTGTTGAAGGATCCTTGGCTTTCTCTCCCGCCTGTGCTGTTTGATGACTGGCTGTGGTCAACACTGGTGGGGTTGGTGGGTTTCAGGGCAGGGAGGGGTTACTTTGGGTGAGAGAATCTGAGAAATGGTTGCTGTTCAGCAGCCACAGGGGTGCAACTCAGTGCCCTGCTGTTGAAAACGCAACCTGAAGTCAGTGAGTAAGAGATATGGAAGCCTAGAAAAAATCCATAATTTGGAGAAAGTGGGGAAGAAATATCAATAGTCCATTTTTTTCAAGGCCTGCTGCCATCAATCTTTTGGAGGTCCATTATTCCAATTTTTGTTGTTGTTGTTTCATTCTAGTAACAATGTATTCAGTGTAGTAAGTAACCCAGAGGCTAAACCTTCCCACAGCATTGCACTGCTAATTCCAGTAAGTTGTACCCTCGTTGTGTGCAATAGGATGTATAAAACTTCCTAATCGCTCTTGTTCCCCTTTAGCACACTCCCACGACCTGGGTGATGCGTTCACAGGGTCACTGCCGATGCAGACCAGGGTGGTGAGTGGGCTGCTGGCGACGAGCGGCACACACGTCCATCTCTCTGCGGGAATTTCAGTAAGATAAAGCAGTTTAGAGGCTGCGGAGAAATAATTTACTTGTTAAACCTTTCTTTAATCTCTGCCAGATGGCTGATTCGCAGCGCTTTATTTAGGCGTGTTTAGAACGTGTTTCATTTCCAAAGCGCGCGCTCGGTTTGATCGATTGGGAAGCAGAGCGGGAGCAGGCGAGCCTCCGTTCCTATTCCCGTCGGCTGATCCCTGTTTCGGCTGCGAATTTGGTGGGGAAGCGGGTGTCGGGCCCGGCGCGGGGCGGGGATGCGGCCGGACGCTGCCCGGGACCCGCCGCCGCCCCTCTGGCCCCCGGGGGGCGCCGCCGGTCTCGCCCGCTTCTGCCTTCGCCCGAGCGCTGCCTGCGACCGCCAGCTGGACTTTACGGCTTCGCTGCCGCTGCCGTTCCTTCTGAAGTGAGGGGTAGCCGCCGTCTTACCGTGTCCCCGGAGCGGGAGGGTTGTTTGTGGGTCCCCGCCCCGAGCGTGGTCGTTTCGGGGACGGAGAAGCGCCCCGCGGGCCCAAGATTTCGCAGGCAGGAGAGCGCGGGTCGTTTCGGGCTCGCCCCGCAGCTGAGCGGCGTTGAGAGGCCGCCGGCACTTCCCAAAAGCAGCCGCGAAGGCGGGGGTGTGTGTGAGGGGGGGTGGGGGTGTTGGGGTGTGTGTGTTTCTTCAGG
>VZSF01007567.1:0-15465 GCA_013398295.1 Chionis minor | reverse complement strand
GGGCTCCGCCGGGAAAGGCTGCCGCCGAGCCGCCGTCCCCCGTAGCATGGGATGGGCGAGCCCTGCGAGCGCGGTGCCTGCTCGCCGGCCGCCGGCATGAAGAGAGGAGCGGAATGGGAGTCGTGGGACGCGCCTCTGGGTCTCCTGGACGGCGCCCCGATGGGCAACAGGAGCAACGTGTCCTTCCTGCAGCTCTTCAAGAACATCAACCTGGAGCGAGCCGACGGAATGCAGGGGGACAGCTCCGATGTGGTGCGGATTGTCATCTCGCTGGTGTACTCCGTGGTGTGCGCCCTGGGGCTGGTGGGCAACCTGCTGGTGCTCTACCTGATGAAAAGCAAACAAGGCTGGAGAAAGTCCTCCATCAACCTCTTTGTGACCAGCTTGGCGGTGACTGACTTCCAGTTTGTGCTGACCTTGCCGTTCTGGGCGGTGGAGAACGCGCTGGACTTCAACTGGCTCTTTGGCAAGGCAATGTGTAAGATTGTCTCGTATGTGACAGCCATGAATATGTATGCCAGTGTCTTCTTTCTCACTGCCATGAGTGTGGCTCGATACCATTCTGTCGCTTCAGCCTTGAAGAATCAGCGGCGAGGTGACCCACTGGGTGGCTGCCGCTCCGCCAAGTGGCTTTGTGCGCTCATCTGGCTATCAGCTATCCTGGCTTCCCTGCCGCACGCCATTTTTTCCACCACTGCCACTGTCTTTGATGATGTGCTCTGCCTTGTCAAATTTCCCGAGGGCCGAGGCAGCAATGCCCAGTTTTGGCTAGGTCTGTACCACATCCAGAAGGTGCTGCTGGGCTTTGTGGTGCCGCTGGCCATCATCAGCCTCTGCTACTTGCTTCTCGTGCGCTTCATCAGTGACAAGCATGTTGGCAGCACCTGCAGTGGCCCCAGCACCAAGCGCCGCTCCAAAGTGACCAAGTCAGTGTCCATTGTCGTGCTGTCTTTCTTCTTGTGCTGGCTGCCTAACCAAGCGCTCACAACGTGGGGCATCCTCATCAAACTCAACGTGGTGCACTTCAGTACTGAATACTTCCTCTCCCAAGTGTACCTCTTCCCCATCAGCGTGTGCCTGGCACACTCCAACAGCTGCCTCAATCCCATCCTCTACTGCCTCATGCGCAGGGAGTTTCGCAAGGCACTGAAGAGCCTCCTCTGGAGGATCACCTCGCCTTCCCTCACCACCATGCGCCCGTTCACCGACACCACCAAGCCTGAGCAGGAGGAGCAGGCCCTGCATGCCTTGGTGCCTATCCACCCAGTCACTGCTTCTTCCCCTGCTGCAACCGTCCAGCCGGAGGTGGCCTACTACCCCCCTGGGGTGGTGATGTACAGCAGCCGCTATGACCTGCTGCCTGCTACCTCCACAGAGCAACATTGCTAAGATGGGCAGGGGGCTCTGGGGGGCGGGACTGGGGGGTCTGGGCAAGATGTGGTGCTGGGATATTGAACGCCTGGTAGGGACAAGGGGAGGAGGGATGGGTAAAGGAGAGCTTCTGTGAGAGTGATGCTGTTTTGATGTTGTGACCACTCTCAGAAACTTGTTGATGGGGAATTTTTGTCTTGAAAATGTCCCCCAGGCTGGAGAACAGGAGTAGGAGGTGGCAGTGGTGGTGTAGTGGGGATCTGGGTGTCCCTAGGAGATACCTTTTAAGTGCTTGTACTTATTCTGGAGAAGATGAGCTGGTGAGGGTGATGGGACTCAGGCAGGATGCAGGATGTTCAGGTCACCATAGGGAGCAGAGGGTCTGGATGGGGTGGAGCGAGGCTGGGAGGCCTCAGCTGTGTTCCCCCAACCTGGAGGTGCAAGTAGCCAGCGAGGGGCCAACAGCCCTCCCACGTGTGTGTGTGTGTGTTTGTGGCAGGGGGACAGAGCTGGGCTGCTTTGTCACTGCTACATGGCATTGCAAGTGATGCCAGCCCAGCTGTGGTAACTGCTCCCTGGGCTTCAGTGAGGGCACAGGGATCAGGCAGCTGTGTCCTATTTTATATCTGTCCTGACAGATATGAAATATGATATGTCCAGATATGTCCAGCCAAGGCACGTGTGTACAGGGTTCCCGCTTCTTCAGGCTTGGCCCCTTTCCCCTCTCTTAGGGACCCAGGAAAGAGAGGGGAAAGACACAATGTGCTCCCCTCCAGACCTCTGCAGGGTCTGCTTTTCCAGCTCCTCTCATCCCCTCTGCTGCCACTAGGCTACAGAGCAACTCCGACAGCCAAGGAGAAACCCAAGGACAGGACTTGCAGCTTCATGGAGAGGTGTTGCTTTGCCTGGGTTTGGAGGGGAGGGTGTGAGCCCCCCCAACATCACGTTCCCCAGCCTCTCTCCAGGCTGCTGCAGGGAGAAACCCTCAGCCGCAAACCGTGTGCGGCAAGGCAGGCATCTCTGCCAGGGCAGGGAGGCTGCAGGCTTTGTTCTTGCTGGGTTTCACACTGTTTGTATTTCACTGCAGGAAATCAGCACAACTGTAAATAAAAATGGTAAAAAGAAACAAATCATAGTAACTTCAAGCTGCTTGCTCTGGGATACTTCTGTGTTCAGCTAAAACCAAACATAAAGGTTTTTCTTCTGCTAAAGTGTTTGCTAAGGGTCTGCACTGATACTTGCCTGTGTTTCAGTTAACTCCAGTTTAATTCCTCTGGTGTGAGCAGCCCTAAAGCCTGCAGTTCAATGCTCTTGCACCCTGGAGAATGGCAGGGACAATGCCTGTCCCAGCCTGTGTTCCAGAGAAACATCTGGGAAATAATTTGATGTTGATCTGAAATGAACTTTTAAGGGGATGAAAAAAGTGTAATTTTAAGCTGTGAAACTTTTTATGGTAAGGTTATATATTTTTTTAAATTATGGGGAAAAATAATTTAAAAAGGAAAGGTCAAAATACTTCTTTTAAAAGATGAAAAAATGCAACAGTTCTGGTTTTGTTGTCAAAACACAAGTTTGTTATTCCCCAATATGCATGTGGGGTGAATATATAAATACAATATTCAAAAATGCTCTCTATTTCCAGCCCCTTCCTGTGCAGTCTAACTCCAACATCTGTATGACTCTGCTAAAAAACCATTTCTTCAGAGGGTTGTTTGTTGCCTCTAAGTACTGATGTGGAGCAAACTTGCTATTTCTGTCCAGAGAAAACTGCAGTGCCGTTAGTGGCAATTATGCTTTGCAGACTCTGTTGGGTTTACTGTGCATGTCGGTAACTCCTGTTGTAAAATTCAGGTTTGGTCTGGAAGCAGCTGGTTCTGCTACTTGCAAGGAGAAGCTGTTGTTCTGTTTTTCCAAGGCAGAAGAGACTTCTACTACAGCCCTGGGCACTTGCTAACTGGAAAAATACAGGTGCTTGGAGAAGAATTGCAGAAGTGAGCTGGTAACTGATGGACCTACTTAAACAGGTGCAAAGACTCTGAAAATACAGATACATCCACAGAAGAACTTGAGCATCTAAGTACTGTACAACTGGCCCTCTAAGTTCCTAAATCTGGACTTGGCTGCCAGATGAACTCTGTAGGTACTTCATGTTTTTTCTAGTAATTTTTTTTATGCCTAGAAGACTGCTCCTAAGCATGCCTAAATCTGCTGAAGCCTGTAGCACTTTTATCTGTGCTTCATGGGGATCTCTTAGTCAGGACTGGCCATAGTGTGTGTCCTAAGCGAGGGAGGCAGCTCCGCATCCCAACACAAAATGCTCCATGCCAGACCACACTAAGTTAGGAGGGGCCGTAAACTTAACTCATTACCCAAATCCCTTTGCATCTGTGTCTAGGTAGGCTTCTCCTGTCCCACCTTCAATGCATGTGCAGGTTATGCTCCTTCCTCTTCCCTTTTGAAAGACTAATTTAGTGGGCATAGCTTTTGCCCACAGCCTGGGAAACTCAGCAAATGTGCTGAAATCCTCTGGCTTGAAACAGTTCTCTGTTGCATGAGTTGCTCGGTGTTGCTGGATCATAAAGGCAAAGCAAATCCCTGAACACTACTTTGCAGCAGAGTGTTTAGGGTGTGAGCCCCAAAGAGGAAGTGCCAAGATTTTTCTTCCTTGTAAATACAGAAGAGACATTGGATCTGGGTCTGAATTCTAGGTCTCCCCTTTCCAAGAACAACGATTAACTTGCTCCCAGGTCCTGGTTCAATTAAAGTTTCAGTATGCCATGTGAGTGCCTGAGAGCTTTCTCAACCTAGAAAGTTAGCAGTCTAATGTGTCACAGGATTTTCAAGAAATGCATTTGGATCTCACGCATTCCAGGAGAAAGCCCTAATACCTGTGCTGGCAGATGAAGAAAGCCACACTTGTGTGTGAGAAAAGGATACCATGAACACTTAACTCCAGAGTTAAGTTAACTCCAGACCTAACTGTGTCTGTATAGGCCAGAAGAAAGTACTTGAATTATGGAGAGGGGGTGGATCTCAAAGCCAGACTCTTCTTAGTGTTTGCTTTTGAACAGCATAGTTTCTTGCTTGGCTTGCTGGAATTTAATACCTATCCTGATGCTTAAGTGTTCTTGTGCTATCTGGGTGTCTAAAGCATAACTATGAATTTCAGTAGCTGCCAAACTGCCTAAAAGACATCCTCGGTGGTGCTCAGCATGACAGAACTTGTGTGCTTTTGTGGATGCCCATGTAGACATAATTTTGTGCCAGCAAAACAACACAGTAAAATAGATGATGTTCAGAACAACCTATAGTTAGCCCAGAATGCTAGCAAGGTACCATGCTCAGAGAGAGCCCCAGGTACCTGATCACTAGAAGACATAAACACCTTACATTTGGCAGATCACCTAAATGGGAAAATACCTTGGGTGTATATAGGGACTGGACTATGGACTTAGAGGGCAGCTCTGTCTTATGCCACTGGTCCACCAGATGTAGGTCATGGATCTGCTGTTGAAAAGAGGCACAACCCATCCACAACTGGCCAAAAGTTGGTTTAGGCCAGACCGGCAGTTCAGGCTGTGCGGGTCGGTGCGTGTCCAGCATAGCCAAAGAGCTGTGCATGAGCAGAGAGAAATTTTGCTTCATGTGCTGCAAGTCCCAACTATGAGTGCATGAAATCTGGGCTCTGAGTTGCACGGGCAGGAGCACCAGCCTGGGCATTGCAAGGAAGGGGCAGTTGCTGTGAGTGTGCATGCAGCGTCAGGTCTGAGCCCTCTTTCAAGCCCCAGGTTTGTGACTACATGTGAGCAACAACAAATCCTACCGGGTGTCTGGGGGGTTTCCCAAGTAATCAGCACAACAGTCTTCAAAAACACTCCAAATGTTCATGTCTTCATTTGTAAAAATCGCCTTCTCATGAACTAAAATAAACACAGCTGAAGGATACAAAACAATACTTGCAGAGTTCTTTATGACGTTTTTGTGGCGGGTGTCCTTCTGTTGGAGATTTTTGGTGGGGTGCTGGTAGAGAGGTGCACGTTGCTGCAGAATGATTGGGACCCGAAGGTGCAGGCTGACATCTAGTGACAAAATGAAAGAACCTTTAAAGCCCAGATACTCACATTAGGCACTGACTTTGATTGCCTAGGGACTTTTAAATATCTCCCCCCCTCAAATAACTAAGCAAGCTTTTAATGTAACAACAACCTCCAATTGCATTTGCACGTTTGCCTTTGAAATGCCTCTTCAGTAGAAATATCGCTTCACTTTCTCTTTGAGTTATTTTGTCACTCAGTTTAGCAATAAAAAAAATCCAGTTCCCTTCATTCCTGTTCATGACTGTCTGCTTTAAAACTTGATTATTCAATTGAGTACCTGTGCAGAAGCTCTGATCTAATTGGTATCCCTGAGCTTGAGCAGGCATAGGTATGGATGCAGTGCAAGTAAAGGACATCAGACTGGGAGCTTGAATCGCCAGTTTTTAGCGAGGGTTATTTTGCTCCTGCTTCAGAAGACAAGTCTGATTAATCTGTTTAGAAAGGGGTTATTGAAAGTATCTTTTTACCATGATTAAGCAGTTATAAGAATATACTTCAGGTATATTCTCAGCATCAGTCAGTGCAGCAGTGGTTGAGATGAAGTCTGCAAGAAAAGACTGGTCAGCCAGTTAACTAGTTCCTTTGCTAAAGTGCAGCTGGTAACATGCCTTAGATGTGTTCCCTAGTTGCAGAGAGCTGTTTTTCTTAGAACCATCTCTTTCAAATCCTAAACATATGTGCAGGTTTCTCAGCCTGTAGTGCATAGTTTCAGAGTCCTTGCCAAAATCTTAATTGTAAAATACACTCGCAGCATGCTTGAGCAAATTGGGCCAAAAAACCACCATGAGACAGAAATAATTTGTTTATTAGTGCAAGTTTTTTGAAACCTTGACCTACCTGCTTGGGGAGTAGTGATGGAAAGTTAAGGTTAACAGAAAGTCAAGACTGCAGACTATTCAGTGAGGGAAATAACAAAATAAAGGTAGCTTGTTCTGTCCCTCACTCGTCCGTTCCTTGGTACAATGACATACTATTTCTCCAGGGACCTGTGTTGTTTCTTGCACAGACCAACTGAATTAGTACACTCATTGCACAGTGATCAATTTAACTATTCAACACTGACTTCTAGCATCATAGTTCAATGAACATTTCCAGTTTCTTTCAGAAGTCACATCTAACCTAATGTTGGATAAAACTGGAATCTTGTGGGAAAACTACATCCTTCTCTCTGTAGTTGTGAAAAAGTGTCTGATCAGCTTAGACAAGAAGTCTGAAAATCAAATACCATAAATTTTCTTTTCAAGCCAAATCCTAAAACTGAGATAATAAAGTTGCTAGCAATTCATAGCTACCAACAAATAGCCAGAATTAAGATGATGGGGAAAACATGTTATAACCTTATATAAAACATGTTATAACAAGCTTATAACCTTCTATGGTGAGACATGGCTTGGTGGGCAAGGGGATGTTTTTTATCTTGATTTAAACAAGGTTTTGATGCTTTTTCGTATGACATCCACGTGGACAAACCAATAAAGAATGGACAAACAAGTAAAGAATGGACTAGTTAAGTGGTAAATTAGCTGGATTGAAACTGGCTGAACTGCCAGGCCTAAAGGGTCACGATCAGCAGCACAAAGTCCAGCTGTAAGGCAGTGACCAGTGGTGTGCCCCAGAGATCAGTACTGAGGCCAGTCCTGTTCAACATCATGAACGAGCTGGAGGATGGGACAGACTGGACCCTGGCCTGTTTGCAAATGACACAAAAATGAGAAGAGCAGCTGATACACCAGAGGGTTGTGCCACCATTCAGAGGGTCCTTGATGGGCTGACAGAAGCCCCAGGCAGTTGAACAAAGAGAAATGCAAAGTCCTGTACCTGGGGGCAGATAACACCCCAGCACCAGTACAGCCTGGGGGGCTATTGACTGGAAAGCTGTCTGGGGATCCTGGTGGCTCTACAGAGAGAGACCTAGAAGTCCTGGTGGAGAACAAATTGACCCTGAACCAGCATGTGCCCTGGTGGTCAAGAAGGCAAATGGTACTCTGGGGTGCATTAAAAAGATCATGGCCAGCAGGTCAAGGGAGGTTATCCTGCCCCTCTCCTCTGCTCTGGTGAGGCCACATCTGCAGTACTGTGTCCAGTTCTGGGCTCCCCAGTTCAAGAAAGACAAGGAACTGCTGGAGAGAGTCCAGTAGAGGGTTACGAAAGTGATTAAGGGACAGGACCATCTCTCTTACGGGGAAAGATGGAGAGATCTGAACGTGTTTAGCCTGAAGGAGAGAAGACTGAGAGGGGATCTCATCAATGCCTGTAAGTATCTAAAGGGCAGGTGGCAAGAGGATGGGGCCAGACTCTTCTCAGTGGTGCCCATCGACAGGACAAGAGACAACGGGCACAAACTGGAACACAGGAAATTCCATCTCAAAATGAGGGAAAACTTCTTTACTTTGAAGGTGGCAGAGCCCTGGAGCAGGCTGCCCAGAGACATTGTGGAGTCTCCTTCTCTGCAGACATTCAAAACCCGCCTGGATGTGTTCCTGTCCAACCTGCTCTACCTGAACCCGCTTTTGCAGGGGAGTTGGACTAGGTGATCTCCAAAGGTCCCTTATAACCCTGGCCATTCTGTGCTTCTGTGACAAGGTGAATATAAACCAGCAATGTGCCCTTGCAGCAAAAGGGGCACCATCCTGGGCTCCATTAGGTAGAGCACTGCTAGCAGATCAAGGGACGTGATGCTTTCCCTTTGATTAGCCTGGTGAGACCACATTTTGGATATTGTGTCCAGTTCTGGGCTGTCCAGTACAAGCAACAGATGAACTTAGTGGAGAGGCTCCAGCATGATGGAGGGCTTGGAGCATCTGCCATGTAAGGAGAGGCTGGCAGAGCTGGGGTTGTTCAGCCTGGAGCTGAGAAGGCTCATGGGGATCTTATCAATGTGTGTAAGTACCTGACGGGAGTGGGGGTCTAGGAAGGTGGAACCAGACTCTTGTCAGTGTTGTCCAGGGAACGGACAAGAGGCAATAGGGACAAATGGGAAATCAATAAATTTCATTTAAATGTAAGAAAAAATAAACCTTTTTATGTTAAGTACGGTCAAACACTGGAACAGGTTGCTCAGAGAGGTTGTGGAGTCTCCCATCTTTGGAGATTCTGAGGGTCTGACTCAACACAGCCTGACCAGCCTGTTTTAGTGGCTCTGTGCTGAGCACGGCGCTTAGACTAGGTAACCTACAGAGGCAACCCCAACTATTCTGTGCTTCTGTGTGATTCTGTGGTGGCAAATAAATTGCTGTGAATACCTCTTTGTTCCAGTGCAGTAGAATTAACAAATGTCTGTCTTGTTTGGCGTTTATTCTGGAAAACTTCTGAAAATTTATACGCTCAAATCATCTCCTACTATGTATTTCAAATCACCTGTTATATGTTTGTGGTCATAAATGGATTTCAAAAATGCTTTTACTGTTTTTTTATGCTGAAACAGCTGAGGGGGCTCAGAGGAAATATACTCTTCTTCTTGCCCATTAAAAAGCATTTCCTGCTGAAATCCAGTCCCATCTTCATAAGAAAATGCAATGACGCATATAGAGGTAGAGAGCTACCCATGGGCTCCTGAACTGAAGTAGCAGGGATCCTACAGCACTGTATTAAATAACTGCTCAATCTGTACAGCTGATCATAAATACTGAAAAGAAGAATCTATTTTAAATTTCAGATTTGGGAGTAAATTTTCAGTTTCAGAGATGTAGTTTCAGAGAGGTAGCTTGAAATCTTGACTTTTCCTCACACGATACAAAGTCATTCAAAGTAAAACGTTACAAAAATGAATGTTCAGAAAAGAACAACACCTTTTGATAAGGTGCCATCTCTCTCTCAGAGATAACCATAGTTCTAACAGCTGTTTTATTGCCATGTTTTGCAATGTTATGGCAATCTAACAACATTTGGGATATGTTTCTTAAAGGTCTACTTAATGGGATTGGGTGTTATGTTGGAATTTCAGCACTTATTAAGGAAATACTTCAGCCCTCAAAATCCCTGGAATTATTTTGCAAATTGTATTGCAAGATGGAATTTATTTTATATTAAAAAAAAAAATCAGATGTGAATGTTGAAAAGCAAAACAAAACATTTGAGATACTTTTGCACCTACATGTTGACCTGCCAGCCATGCAGCTCCAGGCTAGTGCTCCTAGCCTTTAACAGAAGGCGTCTCTGCCAGAACCTTTTTCTTTCCTTGATGTCATTCCTTAGACCCCAAAATTCTGCTGTTTTTTCCTCTCCTCCTCAGCATCTAATGAGCAGAGGCGCCCTGAAAACAGAGGTGTGAAAAAGCCTGATGCTGCTGATCATTCCCTCTATGCACCGTGACCACCCTTCCCTGCCTCCTGATGCACCTTACCAGTTGGGAACCAAAGCAACAAAAATTCATCTGCCAAAGGAATGGCGGGCGGCTGCACAACAGGATTGACTCTCAGCATTAGCACTGAAGGTTTTGAAGGCCAGATTCTACCGTGAGTTTTGATGCTGAGTGTGTCCTCGGTGGGCTTCTACCACCACGTGTCCACATGGCAGTGCCTTCTTCTTCATTGGCATTAAGCAACTGGGTTACAGCTGGTGACAAGCAACTTTCTTTTCTTGTCTATGCACCAAAAAAACCAAACCAAACCAAACCAAACCAAACCAAACCAAAACAAAACAAAACAAAACAAAACAAAACAAAACAAAACAAAACACAACTGAACTGCAGCAGTGCATTACTATAAGGAATCTTCAGAGTAAGGTGAAGCAGAGAAGGACGGGACAAGGTTAGAAAGTGCTGCAAGAAAAGGCAGCTCCTACGCCCTGGAGAAGTGCTATAACGCCTTTGGACACCGGGGGGCAACGAAACACCCAGCCTTTAGGGAAGAAAGTACTTGATGCTCAGAACGACAGCAGCCCCGTTCCCTTCTCCTCCTTGGAGCAGACATAGCATTTGATAATTATCCTTTCAAAAAGAAGCCATTTTTTTAGAAAAGGTCACAGATCTCTCTCCTTGAAAATAACAGGCAGGATCTGCTTATCTCGGTGTACTCTGCAACCCAGAGCGAAAAACACAGAATTTTGTTTTCCCACTGCTCCGAGTACCCACCCGGAGCAACACAAGGCAATATTCTCTGGTTTGATGCCTCTGCATGATGTGAAGTCATTATCAGGTGATGTGAAGTCATTATCAGGTAAAGTCATACACAGGTGAAATATTAATATATGGGAAGGTAATACAAGTTTTGTATTACCTTTTTGTTGAAGGATCAACACAGCTTGCATACCTAAAGGAGCAATGTATGAAACTGAATACGCCGTAGAAGGCAACAGAATTACAAATTGCTTTTCACAGTTTAGTCTTGGACAAGTGGTCCTGAACATTTGCTGCTTAAATAAACAAAGAAGGAGCAGCTAGGGAATGAGAAATGAATGCTGGAAACTTAGAGGGGAAAGTTTTGTTTTATAGGTCATTTTTTATAGCTTTATCACACAAAAATAATTTGAAGACATTTTGCAGCAGACATTTCCACCCTTTTCCTCCATGAAGCCATCCCTCTACAGTTCAGAAATATCAAACATCATCATTTCCACTTCTCCGACTTACACCATTCTCACTGTGTGAGAGCATGTCATTCTCTTCTGACATGCTTCAGGGACTGGTACTGATTCACAGACATCAATGCTAAAGCTATGAATTCTGCTGAGGCAAAGATATTTATGATTCATCCTGCCTTGTGTAGTTTACCTGGAAGAAAAATGTCTCCCAAAAACCACCCGAGTTGCTTGGTTTTGAGGAAGAAAGAAATTCAAAGAAAGTCAAAGAAATTTAATGAGATCACTGTGAAAGACAGAATGAACGTTTGAAAAAAACCAAAAAACCCAACAATTGTGACATTACTAATACTGCAGATCCTCTAAACATGAGAGCGAGAACTTCCTTAAGGGTTTGCTTGCATGACATACCCGCTTGTTAAAAGGGAATACATGGCAGGCTTTCGTAAGAGAAAGAAAAAGGAGTGTGTCATGAAGGTAAGATGGCAGACTTGTTTCCTGCCTCGACTTTATTCAGCCACGACTAGTTCTGTGAAAGTGGGAGGAAGGAGGGGTTGTTTATCTCAAGACATGTTGTCTTTATCTAAATGTATCATCTGTGTAAACACAATATAGAGAAGATCTTTATTTGTTTGATTTTATCTATATGGAAATAAAACCAGATGAGAAAGATCAGACCCAGGGTATTTCAAACTTTGAAACTCACATGATTGCAATAAAAGCTGGTATTAAGTACAATGACTGATCACATTGATAACTAAAGTCCTAAACTAATGTAAAACAACAGAAAAGGTGGAACTTATCAGCAGCACTACAGTACAGTTCTTCAATGCCTTTAACATTTTTAACATTTTAGCATTTCTGTTGCTGCGAGAAATACTTATTTTATCCCTGCTCATGAATTAGTAACATTTTACATTGTTTTCAGTAACACCTGAAATACATTTTTGAATTCAGAGTGAGCACCATCATAATTTTTCTGGTTTAAACACTGTTTTTCCAATTGTACATAGCTTTTTGCCTGCTTGCTATTTTTGACAAAGATCCATTGAGAAAGATACTATTTTGAAGTCTTAGAAACAATTATAGGATGTTTTTATGGAGAGATTTCCAAAGAAAAGCTGACTCTATTCTGTTCTGTCTTCTGTAGCATGTAGTGAATTTTAAAAGGAAAGATCATGAGAAAGATGATAATGTGAGTTCCTGAAACAGTTTCCTCTGAATAAATTTGCGAATAAAAATATTGATGGAAGTGATGGCCACATCTCTTCTTTCTGCAGGTTCACAATTCTTTTTATGTTGTTACAGATCTGCAGTTACTCTGTGGGCCTGAATCAATGCCAGCTTTCTCTTTGCATAACAGAGCAGAGATAGCACTGACCATTCAAATTTTAATGTTCTGATGGCCTTAAACCTCAAAGAAAATATTGACAAAGACATAGATAAACATTGCAAAGTTCCTTTCCCAGCCTCACACTGGAATTGGAGCTTTATGACCTCGGCTCCTGGAGCACGGGTTTACAGCGCTTGAAGTCCTGCGGTCCTATAAAACCAGATCACCTCCTCCTTTCTATATTTTTATGGCTCCACAGAAGCCTCACTCTTCCCTTAAAAATTCCTCCTCCCAGGAGATCCTGCGTTAATGGAAGTTAGTGAGTTAACAATGGCATAAAGCAAATTAAAAGGACAACCGTCCTTCATTTTCTGGCCTTCTCCTGTTTGTCCCTGTTGAGACCCTTGTGCTCCAGCCATCTCAGCATCTACAAAGTATTTCAAGCAGAGTCCAGGGGCTCAGTCTTCCAAGCTTTTCTCTTCCATGGGTGTGACATGAGAGGGATTCATGAAGAGCCGTAAAATGAAAAAAACCATAAAACGTGGCTTCTTCATAAGGCAGGATGAAGGAGCTGTGCAGAAAGGTAAGGTTTGCCATCCACCAAGCCCTGCGTTGCACCTACGGTGGAGACATGGTCATCAACAAGAAAAGGTAGCTGAGGCTTCCATAGGCTTGTAGTAATTCGTAAGAGTTTATCTAAGGGAAAATTACTTTTCCTGGGAATAAATGACTCCCTCTCCTCTTGCAAACACACAGAAAGGATGAAGTTGGTGCATCTCTGCAGAAGCACTTTATGCTCAAATCTAACCACCTATTTGTGGTGCAGATACTTCATATCGTGCAGAACTTCTAAGATCGGATCAGCCTAACAGCGCATTTGACTGAACAGTGCTGATTATACATGTGCAACGTTTAAAAAAAACCCCATGCCATACCTGGCAACAGTCTCTCTGTGTCACCATTCATTAACAATATTGCATTAGCAGATGGCTTTGTGTGGCTTAGCGTATAACATAGCAAAGGCATATGACAGTTTTCAAGACAGAGAAGCATAGCATAAATACAGCGTATCACTTTCACAAACACAGGATTTTCAAAACTCTGGCAATATTATGAATGTAAGAATCAAGCTTCATATGCAACTAAATACAAATAACTGGACTTAGGTATTTATTGTACAATAATTCCTGCTAGTGCTTTGCAGAACTGAGTTAATTTACAATATTCTGTAAAGAGCAAGCGCCATGTCACGCAAAGCTAGATGTATGAAGGAAAATAGAGAAAACAGAGGTACTACTTTAAGGTAAATACAGTCATATCCAAGGTCAAGATTTCAGTGTCTTATAGCCATTCATAAAATTCTTACTTTGGCCAAGTTTATTTTTTCAATTACAGTATCAAAGTCAAGAGGCCGGTTTTTTAAGAAGGAAGAAATGGCAGCTGTTTCACATAGATGGATTGCTTAGGTGCCTACGGATGGATTTGCAGAGCAGCCTGAGGCAGACTTTCATGACAAGCTCAGTCAGAACTTTAATTTCATTTACACACAAGCAGCAGGATCCAATATAAAATAATTACTTTACAGTTATGTTTTTAAACAATAGGCTTCAATCTTTTCTATATTCCAATCATCTTTCATACCCAAACGTGCTTCTGACAGTAGCTGGGAATCAACTGATCCCATTTAGCAGACCTAGCAACCATAACACAATTGCACCTTATGTGGCCTTTGACACCTGTTTGATCCTCCTGCAGTTTTTGACTGCCAGAAGGAATATCCCCAAGTTTAAGATACTTGAAAAACAAGATAAATAACAACTTTCTTCCTAACCGTGTCCATTTTTATTACTTCATCAATTTATCACATACTTCATCTATTAACTTCCACAAGTCAGTAATGAGGAGTTTCGTAATGACTTCTCATGTACGGCATCAAGGTACTATGGGCATACACACCACCACGTGTACCAGTGTGTTAGTGCACTGAAGTCAGCAGGAACAAAGTAATAAAGCAGTCAAAATACAGAAGCTTTCAATCTGAGTTTTATCCAGTCTCCATTTCATAATGCTCTGGAGTTGCAGCCTCTCCCAGGAGATGAAAGCAGTATCAGCAGTAGGTGCCGGCAGGTATCAGCGCAGCAACACCACCAGTGCTACTCATCCAGAAAGACAACGCTCCCCTGGGGAGATTTCTTCCCAATCGCTTCACAGTCCTACTCCACATACCGGACACAAAAAGCAACAAAGCAGCAGCCGATCAACGCCACCATAGACGCTGAAATCACAGTGACTGCGCTGCCGGCCACGCTAACCAAGAGCCCCAAGCCCACACCAAGAATGATCTGGGCCAGCTGGACCATGCAGGTGAGGGCGGCGCAGTCAATGCCCTTCCCTCGCCCGTGTTCACCAGCTTGTTCCACATCCTGCAGCTTCAGGATCTGCAAATAAGCACAAAGCAAACCCCAGTGAAATGAGACAGCCCCAGTAACTTGCAGCTCTCAGCCACCGCACTGTCACGACCCCCGGTGCTGCAAGACAGGCCAATAGTTCTCTACTCCCTTTCTGTTTTTTTCTGCTTGCCCCACAGATTTTACGGAATTAAACCAGAGATTTTAAAAGTGATGAGTTTTCCAAGCTCCCCCCCCGATTTTCCCGATTCTTCATTTGCAATTTTTTTCCCTCTATCCCTTCTCTGGAAGAAAGAATTGAAAGTCGATTCAATTCGAAACTCGAGAAAAATTAGCTGTTTCCTTCAAGTTCAGATCTACTTGAGCTCTGGTAAACTGACATTTCACAGGAGAGGACACCCTGTCGTGGCTACTTTAGGTCCAACTCTCGTGGTTGCAGGAGAGCCTCAAACGGGTATTAAGATGAGTCGTACTATGTCCTACACACATACAGAGCATAATTCATTATAGTGGAGCACTGTGCTCTGAAGTTATGGCTCAAAGTACATAAAGGAGTTCAGTACTAAAATCTAAATGCAATGCTTTTATTGACAGGGGAAAAAAAGTAATATCTGAAAACAAATGTCCAGATGAGGATTTTCTTCTACACTATTGAAGAACATTATTAACTACTGATTATCTGTATATCCGCTATGACATCCCTAGCAGAGCAAAAGGCTTAATCATAGAATCATAGAAT
>VZSF01007561.1:0-12292 GCA_013398295.1 Chionis minor | reverse complement strand
AAGATGGCCTCCAACCACCACATTACTCACCACNCTTCATCCTGATTGGGCGGTCTATAACAGACTCCCAACAGGATATCTGCCTCGTTGGCCTTTCTTCTCATCCTTACCCATAAGCACTCAGCCTTGCCTTCATAGTCACTGAGCTCCATACAATCAAAACACTCCCTAACATACAGAGCCACCCCACCACCTCTCTTTCCCTGCCTGTCCCTTCTGAAGAGCTTATAGCCATCCACCGCAGCAGTCCAGTCATAAGTATTGTCCCACCATGTTTCTGTGATGGCAACTATATCATAACTACCCTGTCTCACAGTGGCTTCCAGCTCCTCCTATTTGTTGCCCATGCTGCGTGCATTGGTGTAGACGCACTTGAGCTGGGCTATCAATTTCCCCCCTATCGTTGGTACACTCCCCCTCGGCTCATTGCTAGTGGGCTCAATTCTGTCATCTACCCCCTTCACACTTAGTTTAAAGCCCTCTCAATGAGCCCTGCAATCTTGTGCACAAGGATCCTTTTCCCTCTTTGAGACAACCTTGCTTCATCTGCCACCAGTAGGTCTGGTGTTGTGTAAACCTCCCCATGATCGAAAAAGCCAAAATTCCACCGGTGGCACCAGCCCCTGGGCCACCTGTTCAACAGGTATGTTTTCCTGTTCTTCTCAGTGTTCTTCCCTGCCACTGAAGGGATTGAGGAAAACACTGCCTGTGCTCCCGATCCCTCAACCAGTCATCCCAGTGCCCTGAAGTCCTTTTTAATGCCTTTTATACTCCTGCCTTCAGCCTCATCACTCTCAACTTGCACAACCAGGAGTGGATAATAATCAGAGGGCCGTACTAGCCTAGGGAGTTTCCTAGTGATATCCCTAACCTGAGCCCCAGGACTTCCCTGTGGGATGGATCCGGTTGGCATACGGGACCCTCTGTTCCTCTCAGAAGGGAATCACCTACAACTATTACCCTTCTTTTTGTCTTGACAGAGGCAGTCCTAATACGTGGGACAGGCTGCCTCATCCCAGGCAACCCCCCAGAAGAACCTTCATCGATGTTCTCGCTTGCCTGACCCTCAAGTTCCAGGGCTCCCTACCTGTTCTGTAAGGGCAGCTGGGATGGTGAGGCAGGCCGGCGGGCGGACTCGCTTGCCTCCTCGAGCAGGGACCTGTTTCCATTCTCCCTCGTCACTTCGCTCCCCTTCTGCCTGATGGCAAGAGGGAAGGGGATCCTTTGCTCCTTGTGGGCCCTCTCCCTGCTGCCCTTGCCTCAGGCTGTGGCTCCACAAGTCTATCTTCCTCTCACACTCTCTAATACTCCTCAGTCTTTCCACCTCCTCTCTCAGCTCTGCCACCAGGCTGAGCAGATCATTCCCCTGGTCACATTGCACACAGGTGCCGTCTCTGTCCTCCAGTGCCAGTGACAGGCTCAGGCACTCCCGGCATTCAGAGACCTGCATGGCTACATGTTTGCCTGTAAGGTCTGTCTGGGTGGCCACATTCCTTCTCACAACAGCTTTCGGACGAGTGGCAACCATGATTGGGTCTTTTTTTCTGGGAGGGCAGTGACCACTAATTGAGCTTGCCTCTTGAGCCAGAAGGGGGGACCAGTTACCCCCAACGGACTTACCTGGGTGCAAACCGAGTGCTGGGTGTGCAGCAACCAGTTGCTGCACATATGCACACATATATGTGCATGTATACATACATATAATTTCTGTGGAAAAATAAAAACCAAACCCCAAACAACCAAAAATGGAAATGACAGAATCTCTTTGATTTGCAGTAAAGCTGATTTTTGCCCCAAAGTTGTGGGGTACTTGTGGTATTTTTTCCTAGCTCTTCAATCACTGAGCCTGAAGACTTCCCAATGTCAGGCAACAGCTGATATTTAACTCCATTCTACAATATTATGTTGAATTATTTTTTGAACATGCCCGTCCGACGAAGCCTCCCATTGCTATAAACAGCTCAAGAGAAACTGCAACCATGGTAGCTGTGCCTGAAACTACTCAATGCCCCAAAGTATCAGGGAAAATTGTTCAACAGCTCTGATTTTTGTTCTTAGAAAATTAATTTTTTATCCTAGCAAAAAAGTGTCATCGCCTCTCTGGACTTCTCCCCCACTGCAGATTTTCTGTGTATTTTCCTCATGCAGGATTCATTTCTGTGCTGTTCTATCACAAGCCAAGTACCTTATGACAAGTCATTTATAAACTTTCTTAATATTTTCAAACTAATTCTCTATTATATTTTCTACAGCTTGACCAATCTCTACAGAATTGCAAATTAATATAGGGTATAACTGCTGTACATGTGACCTGAATTTCTATGGGTAATTACCAGTCTGTGTTATCTATGGGAGGAAAATATACTTGCACATCCATAGGCAGTTTAGACCATATAATTTCACCTGTTTCTCCAAAAGGTCTACATTTGGAGCATATGTTGATTTTGAGGACCAGTTTATATAGTCGTGAATGCAAGCTTTTGATAAGCTAGGTTACTATTACAACCAAACATTGCCTGCATTTTAAATTGCTACTATTTCTTATGCAACGTATAATGAAGGATAATGCACGTAGCTTTAGAGCTCATTTTGAGTTTCAAAACAAGTTACAATGCAATAACCTGTTAACCTTTTCATCCCAGGGGTTTTTCTACAAAAAGCTAATATCCCTGACAGCTCCTTGTTTATTTTCAGATCCATGCACTGTTTGCCACTAGTGACCTTGCAAGCAGATTCACACCTTGCAAAGTCCCTGACCTTGTAGTCATTAAAATCCAATCACACACTGGGCAGGCTTCCATATTCATTAGGACAGCAAGAAGATAGATTTGAACATGCCTCTGAAGTGACCAATACATTCATCAGCCAATTTCCATCTTCTTCAACAATTTCAGCTTGCTTAGGGATATTACTAGATTAATTGATACAGAAAATCTTTTGCAACAAAACAGTAGCAATGTTAAATAGATGCAATATGTTTCTAATTAAAAAGGCTGTGATCAAACATAAGTCATATATTATAGGTTGTCCTGTGAATACTCATATGAAGTTCCTAGAACAGTTCTTTTTACTTACGCTTTTAATGTAGGGGTCAGGACTTTTTTTCAAAATATGTTATAGTGAAACTAGGTTCTAAAAATAAGAAAAAACATGTCTACAACTAAAGAAAACTTCATATAGGGTCTTTTGGGGGCAAGTTAAACCTACCTCAGAACACGCTAAATAACCCTGTTAAGTTCCTATATATCTATTTCGTAAACACATTTGGCAAGTAAAATTTTAACTCATAAATAAGATTAATGACAACAACAAAAAGAACAACAGAACCTGAAAGAAACTAGGACTTAGGTGTAATGTTTTTCTATCCTATTTTGACATACACTTGCCATTGCCTACACAGACTGTTCCCGTGGAAAAATGAAATTTATATTCACATACTTTGAGAAAAAAAAAAATCACATTGGGAATCTTCAGGCATGACCTCTTCTGAATTTAAAGTGAGAAGGACTTGAAAGACAGTTGGATAAAGGAAGAAGTTGCAAATACATAACTAGCAAGCCTCAAATGAATCACCACCTGACAAACATGTTGCTCAAAAGTCTGTGTTTGCTCTCATCATAAAGCACGTTTGCAGCAATACCGCTCAAAAAACTTATACATTTACCCAGCAAAGGCCGTAGTTGTATCAAAATATTTTCAAGGGGACTGAGCTTCAATACTTTGGTCAAGGTTTCTTTGCACAGAATGCAGCTGAGGGCAGGTTGCAAGCTCCTCTTGAATTTTCAGGTTTGTTATATTGTGCATGGGGAATCCATCCACATGAGTTTTCATCAAAGCACAGACAAGAAGCTTTAAACTCCCAGCTTTCTTATTCCTTGCCTTAAAATTGTAAATGACATTGCTAATTAGCCTTGCAATTTCATTCCAGCAGCTTTTTTAGTTTCTTTTTTACTGAGATCTGTCTCAGGCACATCCATGACAACAAATCAAACCAAGGACCAGTTGGAAAGAACTTTTGATTGAGAAGGCTTTTGCCTGATTAACAGCTTTTGAGTAACATTTGACAACATCACCTTTTTTTACAGATTTCTCCAGCTGTCTGACAGCAGAAGCTGAAAATGGCATGTGTCCTGCAGGGGGCTTACCCACAAAGTTACTGCCTTTCTGTGTTCATCCAGCATATCACTTACACATAACTTCAATGAATACAAGTCTGGGGTGTATTTAAAAAAAAAAAAAAAAAGAAAAAAAAAAGAAGAGAGGCTAAACACATTCATGTCTTAAAAGACAAACAATTTTAAGGACCAAAGGTAATTCTAAAGCGAGGTTCTTAAGGACAGAGGAAAGAATGATAGAAAAATCAATATTTCTTTGAAAATGCATTCCCCTAGATAGGAAAAAGGCTGTTGTCTTGAGAATCTAGTGTATAATAAGCAACGGGTTATTTCCCCAAGTTTGTTCAAGACCATGTAATGAATGTCTTGAAACAGCATCTGTAACTATAAAACTAGTATAATAGACTTTCCATACTACTGCACAGTAAACAACTGGATACAGAACAACACTGTCTGAATCCTTTGTGTAATGGTCAGGTATTTTTCATTTATACTGCCCTTTCATAACCCATATTGTGCTCACATTGAGCCAAAGCTCAAAGGCTTTGGCACCCTGTTACACCATAAATTGAAATAATGTGAATGATTTTATATAGTTCTACAAAACATGTCTAGGGAGTTGTGTGTCTAAAGCGAAAAATTTTGCAGCCAATATTTTTTCTATGGAGAAAACTAAGATCCTGAGCTTTCCTCTGCTTCTGGAGAAAGAAGGGATGTTTATGGCAATAAATACACTGTTTTGAAAGCAACTAATTTTAACAGGCCCATTAGTCTTTATTGAATTAATATAAAGAATTTTCTTTCAAGAAAATTAGGTTTATGAGCATAAATGCAATTATCTGGCATTACCTTTGCACACAAGAGAGACATTTCAAGTCATTACATCATATGTTCTACATATTCAGCAAATTAAACACACCCCTGATACTTTAGGAACACAGTAGCTGAGAAGGTGAGTGTCTAAAGCAGTATATAATAATTTATTGATAAATTGAAGTAAATATTGGATTTTAAAATAACACTGTTGGAACACAAACCATATATACAATAGCTTCTTGAATACTTTTCAGGAACAAAATTATGTAAAACTTTGGTGCTCTCCCATTGTTTATGGAGGAAATTTCTCTTTCTAATGTTTATAATTTTATTTTGTAAGCCATTGTCAAAGTATTGTAAAGTAGTTATCAATAGTTATTATTTGAATGATGAAAAACAAAGTTTAAAGACATAAATTAATAAAAAATAAAAATACATATAGTTTCATTTATAAAGAAAAAAAACTTTAGAAATTTATATTAAAAATTAGGAACTGTTCATTCTTAAAATTGTCACTTTGTGTTTATACAACCTGTATATTTTTTCTGTTGATATTAGCACTCTAATTCCATTTTAAAGGACTTGAGGATCATTAAGATTTTGATTTGCTGAGGAGCTGAGAGTCAACATGGCCTGTTGCTTTCAAATGACTCCATGACCTCCTCTGCATCTTTGAAAATCTAAAATGAAGTCCTAAAACTTCATCTCATTCCTAACCAGTCCTACAGCAATGCAGTTTGTATATATGAATGTGAAAATATCAGGTGAATGTTCAGCCATCAAAAAAGTGAAAAAAATCTCCAAATCCAAAAATCACTAAGTACACATGGAAGTAGTCAAAATGAAGACAAGAGAGTATTTGCCCACATCATTTAACTGCAGAAAAGCATCAGGTACAAGAGTGTTACACCTCAGTAGGCCAGCACAGAGTGCTACTTCATTTGAGTGGTGACAACATTGATCAGTCTCTGTGTTACTTTGTCCTTATTTGGACTGTATTCAATATCTTTTAATGCCACTGTTATACCTCTAATTATCTTAATGAATCTTCTCTTATCCACTTCAATGGTATAATTATTTGACTATCTGATTTTTTTAAAAAATGGCCTTTTCTGTTGCAGTTAGTCTCACTCTCTCTTTTGTCTTGTTTTAGAAGAATTTTGCTACTCAGCTTCCAGACTTGCTCAACAATTCCAGATGGCTTTTGTGCCAAAGCCCTGTTGGTTTAAGATGCCACTATCTTGTGTTTTCAGTGTGTCTTAAGTGAGCATAACCATTACCTGAAAATATTTCACCAAATAGCATACTTTCATGCTAAAATATGATGTTAATAAACAATTCCCCAAAACTCATTTGCTTTAAACAAGGATGAGAATGCACTTGGGCATGGATTTCCTGTTCATGGCTCCAGCTGTATTACCAGATCTAATATAATTATTATTTCTGTGTTTACTAAGCCTCCAAAGTACTTAGTATAGAGCTGGTAAGTGTTTAGAAAACCTGATAATAAAGCACAACTTATGAAAGTAATAATGGTTCCACTTAGAAGGCAGAATTTAACAAAGGATTGTTGTCTTCCAAGTCATAGGAGTATGCTTAAAATAACTGTGACTGTAGGAATAAAAAGATTGAAACACTGACCTGACACAAAAAATATAAGGAAATAAACCATGCATCCAAGGAAACAGAGGATCAACTTAAGGGGAAAATAAATCACATCAACATTAATTCTTTGTCATAGATACTTGATAATCTACTTACTTGGTTGTATTCTTGCATTCTCAAGGGTAACAGAAGATGTGCGTGGCCCCAGTGTCTTGCATTATGCATGGTCTCCAAGAAAGAGGACTCAAGGATCCCATACAATGAATAAGTAATGGAAAAAATAAAAAGGGGGAGAGGTAGATTATTTTTTTGTTTTGCTTTGTTAGGGTTTTTTGTTGTTGCTAGGGTTTTTTTTCTTTATTTGCTTTAGGGGAGGGAGTGTTAAGCATTCTTTTCTCAAATATTAGCGTATAAAAGAACAGACTTGGTTGTAGAGGTTGCACACTGCTCTGCTTTTTTTTCTCTTTAGCATTCACAGGAACAGATATTTAAGCCTTCATGGACAATATTTTCTTTCTTCAGATTAAGCTCTGGAATGAAATCTTTCTTCTAGGGAAAGGAGCATATTCCCTGGCTGCTTCAATATTATTCAGGCATAAAATGTACCACTCATTAACCAGCATCCACAAAGTCTGCCATTCTCCTAGTCTGTGATGAAAATTGTTTATAGAATCATAGAATCTTAGAATGATTTTCATTGCAAAAGAGCTTTAAGATCATCAACTCCAACTGCAAAACCAACATTACCAAGTCCACAACAAAACCGTGTCCCTAAGTGCCAAGGCTACATGTTCTTTAAATACCTTTAGGGATGGCAACTCAACCACTTCCCTGGGCAGCCTGTTCCAATGTTTGATAACCCTTTTGGTGAAGAAATTTTTTCTAATATCCAACCTAAACGTCCTCTGGTGCAACTTGACGCTGTTTCCTCTTGTCCTATCGCTTGTTACTTGGGAAAAGAGATTGACCCTCACCAATTTACAACCTCCTTTCAGGAACAGAAAAAGTCACAACCAAATAAGAAAAGAGTCTGCAGTAGAACCTATAAATAAGTTAGCAATTTCAAAGTTAAATTCCACACACAGTGATCCCAGTAGTTCACAATAGCAGCAGCTAAAATGTAGGTGGTGATTTTTTGGTGCAGCAGTGGGTGGTGAATTTTATGGCAATTTATATTTAATTAGCTCAAAGTATACAGCTGAATTGCTTATGAAGAAGACAGGGCAATTTTAAGTTGTTATTCAGAAATAATAATAAAAAATAATCTAATAACACAATATAACAAAAACCCACTTGAATTTTTACAGTTTTCTGTCCCTTCAAAATATATACATTTTCTGTAAGGAAATTTTAGTTCTTTTTCTGTATTTCTCAGTGTTGCTGAATTCAGGAATCAAAATCATGGACTTTCACTTGGTTGTGAAGATGAAAAATAATTATCCTATCTAAAGGACAGAGAGGTATTGACGAAGTAAAATTAGGGAAAAAAAATTATACTATCTGAATCATACAACTGCTTTTCCAAGTATAAGACACTGGGGGGTTTTGATAATTTTAGATTTTTTAGGATAAAAATTACTCCCAATCAAAATAAAATCCAGTAATTCCAAGATTATGTACCTAGGAGAACTGTGAAGCATTTTCACTTCAAGAAGACCACACATTCAGTGAAATACAGTTTCATCAAAAGATATCTATCTAGCCATCTCAATTAATTATAAAAATGTATGTGACCTTCCATCTAATTAACGATTCCAAAATTGTTTGTCTAGAGGGAAACTGGCATGACATTGAGTAGGGGACAAACCATAAAAATGAGAACAACCGGGAAGTTACTTTTGCTTCAGTCATAAATAATGTGAAGAATTTGATGCAGCTGTTCCATAGGGATTCTGTAATGCCAAGACTGAGAATTTTGATACTGCTTTCCCCTACTTCATGCTGCAACAAATGCTTGCCAGGATATGTCAAGTCAGTATCCTCATTTACTGATACACAATAAATCATGGAAGTTTCAGATGAACCTTGGAGTAACAATATATGTAAAACATTTGCAAGATTTAAAATATCAAGTAATGGGGGGTGGGAGTTGGGGAGAGAGAGAGATTACAGTGAATAAGATGCCAAAAATAATGACAAGAGAGAGTAGAGTATTGTTTGGAACTAAAATATGTTGCCAGATCTTTGGATTTAAGGACACAGTGTTCCAGTGGAATAAGAAATGAAGACCGTCTATCCTGTATTTCAAGTTTATAGTCCAGGAAAACATTTCAACAGAAAGGAAATGTGATCTGCACAACAAGGGTTTCAGACTAGAATCATCAAGATCTCATATAGGAAATTCAATGGTTACAGAAACATAGTTTAGACAGCAAAAGAGAGGGAATACTGAAATGATGGTTTTACAGGCAGGTATCCAAATATATGGTAACTTGATGCTGCAAAAGATCGCATCACTGGAATTGCAACTGTGCTTCAAGTTCAACAAGTGCATAAGTGTTTTGCTGAACTACACTGCCAGTGACAGCAGGACAGGCATCTTGTGAGTTCCTGGGGAAACAGGATTTATGTTTCTTATTATTCAAAATGTTCACTGGACATCTCACTCTGATACTTAAGCATCAATTAAGATATGCAGATGACAAAACTTGAAGCTGCAATTATGTAATTCTGGTTATTTCACAGGCTAAAGTTACTGAGATTTAACACACAGCTCTCAGAACAAATATACTCAAAGTAAAGCCAAGACAAGGACCGATTCTGTCTCTTTTCATCTCCCATAGATTTAGTTCTACTTTTCTTCTTGTTTATGAAAGGAGGCCACTTTCACTGCTTCACTGTGCAGCCTTCCCCCACTGCCAGCAGTCTTAAACTGCCTCCTAGTCTGACTGCATAATTTTAACTACTACTGGCCTCTCCTGCCCATTTGCTCCTTGCGTCTCACTTGCTCTTACTCTGATCCCTGGAGGCTCTGCTTCCTCATCATGACCAAGCAGACTAATGGGGATCAGTCATGGAAGTGGGTACACAACCACAAGGCAGAGCCAAACTAAATGTTACATAAAGAAAAAAATAACCCGCATTCAATGAGGATACTCCTACTATGTTCTGGTGGCTGGAGACACTTTAAAAACAAAGCAAGCAAACCCCCACTATTTAGTAGTACTACAGCAAAACCACAACATTGGACCTAAGACAAAAGGAATGAACAGGAATACATTTGTAAAAGTGGACTTACAAAACATACCTAAAGAGGGCTGCATTTTTAGAGAAGAATGGAGCAACAGGGGATATTAGGGTAAAACTAAGTAAGTGTGAGTTCATGATAAAATTAGATTGCGTGAGAAACTTTTTTTAGTGGCATATTTACAGTGCTCTATTTAGACTGTACTAGTGAATTTCTGGAATACTGTAAAGGCAGAAAAAGGCAAAGAAAGTTGAAACAGCAAAGTAGCAGCGGCTCTTGAACATATGGCTCACAAAACAAAATTTAAAATATTTGTATTCTCCCTGAGGAAATTAAATTTAAAAGTGAGCACAGCTCTGTATAAATACATGGGATCAATGAGTAGGCAAGTTAAGTGTTTAATTGAATACTAGCAACAAAGTGCAATGGATACAAGCAAAAAAATATGATTTCATTCATTTGGCTCAAACTTTTCCAGATGTATGCATTTTAAGGATTAATCTGAAATATATATTCCAATAGCCTCTTTGCACTCACAGAGTATAGTATAATAATATTATAATATAAAATTATAATAGTATAATAATGCCAGGGATTGATATATGTGTATATATATAGCATGAATATGTGTGTGGAAATATATATGTAAACACATATGCACTCACAACTATCCCAATATAGAGATAAATCATTTCATACAAGTAATTTGGACCACAGATTGCGAAAGTGGTGAAATATCAAGGAAAGAAAAATCTGTATCCGTTCAGGTTTCGAATAGCCATTTATAAGAACTTACAAGAAGTAGCGTGCCAGAGAAATGTGAACAGCACACTATCCACATTGATCTTGAAATGCTTTATCTGAACTATCAGATAGTTTTTAGTACTTCTGAAGTAGTCAATAATAGGTTTATGAATGATTCACAAATTGAGAAGTCCACATATGGTTATTAGAAATAAATTATACAATAATACAGGGTTCTGTAAAAATGTATGTGACACAAAATTGTAAACAATTGGATCAACTCTATCAAATCAAAGAAAGTTGCATCCTGCTGCAGGAAAAGAGTCACTTGAAAAACAGCTCCCTGGAGATCTACTTTGTGTATGCTTGAGGGGCTCTTGCAACAAGAGAAAGTACTTTATAACTCCTAATCAGTTGGGAAACACAAAATTGGAAAATTCAGTCCTAATTCAGTGGTACTTCCCGCATCTACTTCAAACGAGTTTTAAGTTTCCTAGTAGGATTAATTCAAAACAAGTTTCATACAATAGGTTTCAGATACTTTGCCAGGGTTCTTCATAGGACTGGTCCCTACTCCCTACTGGTCTTTCTAATTGCACCTGCAGACCTGTTAAAGTCTCCTGAAACTTTCCTCCCTCTTCTGATGGCAACCCTGACCTTAGATATTCAGTGTGCCAGTACACAGGCCACAGTTCAACAAGAAGAGGTGTTCAATAACAAATCATATAACGAGTGCGACTAAGAAAAGGAAACAGGTGATAGTAGCAGGTGAGACTCTTCTGAGAGGCCCAGAGGCGCCCATTTGCTGACCTGATGCATTTTCTAGACAGCTGTGCTGCTTACTGGGGTCTCATACCAGATGTCACAGAGAGACTACTAAATCTCGCGCAGTCCTCTGTTATCTGGTCCTGCTGCTGCTTCACATAGGCACCAGTGATACCACCAGGAGCACCCTGAGGACTATCAATAAAGATTATAGAGCCCTGGGTGAAGTGGTCAGGGACTCTGGGGTACAGGTAGTTTTTTTGATCAGGTCTCCCAGTCAAAGGGAAGGGGGTCAATAGGGACAATCAAATCTGGCGAATCAACAAATGGTTACAGGACTAGTGCCACAGGCAAGGGTCTGGCTACTTAGACCATGGGATTTGCTTTAAGAAACCTGGTCTACCGGGGAATGATGGGATCCATCTGTCAGAGAAGGGGAAGAGAGTCTTTGGTCAGAGGCTTGACAAGCGCATGAAGAAGGCTTTAAACTAGAGTCACCAGAGGAGTGGAACCTCAATTCATCCCACTCCTACCAGTATGATGTTAATACCAGTAATATCATAGATGCCCAGAGCCTGGAGAATAGAACCATAGAATCATAGAATCGTGGAATTGTTTTGGTTGAAAGAGACCTTTAAGATCATGTCCTGGTTTGAGTGACACAGAATTAATTTATTTTCTAATGGTTGGGAAAACTGTGCTTTTGGAATGCTCTAGTGTCTGTATTTGTGAAAATATTTACTTCATAGCCAGCTATGGTGTGTGGGTTTCAAGGTCTCAGTGTTTTTGAGCTCACCAGGTGCAGGGATGAGGAGGAGAGAGACTCAGGCACTTGACCCAAGCTGGCCAACAGGATTATTTCATATCATAAATGTCACTTTCAATATAAATTAGGAAGTTTGCTGCAAAGTTCTCTCTCCCTTGATGGCAGTGATCCAGAGAACTTCTTGCTCCAGTGATGGACCCCTGAGCCCTTCCCTTCCTCCTGAAGCCGTAGCACTCGCAGTGTCTGCCGTTTGCTGTTCACTACTGGGACTGCAGAGCTTCCTACTGATATAGT
>VZSF01007559.1:40614-93429 GCA_013398295.1 Chionis minor | reverse complement strand
TGAGGCCAAACCACGACATAACTGTAGATGGGCATCTGGATATCCAAGTAATGATTTCAGGCTTTAAAAGGTCAACATGTACACTTTCAAATATCTTAGGATTCAACATTACAGTGAGCACAGAGTATGGAGAATCCATCATGAGATGATGATTTTTCCTGTGTAGCTGCAAATGTAGCATCAGTAACTAAAGCACTTGAATCTCCTAGGAGGGTTTGTGAAATAAAAAACTCTCACTGAGGAGTGGTTATACATTCAAATGACTTTGCTGTCATATGAAAACTTGTTCAACAATACGATTAAAGGCTTTCTATCTGGTTGCAGGAGAGTATGGTTTTCAACAGAATATTGGCGTCAGTGGGGTTTTTTCATAGGCTACCACCAGGGAAAAAAGTTCCCACTTCAGTCTGTTAGTGAAGGTTTTGATCCTTTGTCAGGGAAGGAATGTGTCACAGATTCATGAACAAACACATTTCTGTATGAGAAAATAATGAAGAATTTAAAAAAAAACCCAAACCCACAGTAAAATAAGCAAAACTAGTGATATTTTTAAGCAATAATAAACAGTGAATTGATGAAACAGGAGATAGGCAGTCACTGTTGCATGTTAAATTTTTGCATATGATTACAACATATCATTTAGCATGTTTATGGTACATTTTGAAGTACTGACTCAAAATACACAGTTAATGAATATATATTAAAAAGTCCAAATTAGATTTGTAGTCAAATATGCATGAATGTTTATGTTTAGGCACTAGTAGCATTTTCCTGTTATGTCATAGTCCCATTTCATAAATATTAATATTTAAAGATTGATGACTTCCATTATGTCTGTAATATTGCTCATGAAAGTCCAGGAATAAAATTATTTCCTGAAGTCAGGTAGGTTCAACATGAATTGGTACTGGAAGTATGTGCAATGACTGCATACATCTTAGACCGTGTTGGCACAGGAGCTTCCTCATGGGCATGTGAGTCTGATTCACTTTATAGTTTCCAATGTGGCTGGAAATACATCAGCAAAATCAATATATTACATTTATATAGCAACTACCCTCTCCCTTTTATTTCAGGAAAATAAGCTGTACCAGTAAATGAGAGGTTTTGTTCTCAGGGGTTTACTTGTGCTGAAGTCTGCTGAATGCAGCCATCCATGTTGGTCAGCAATCACATCCTCACAGCCTTAACCAAGGCAGATGCAGCAATTATTTATCAAAGCATTTGTTCTTTGCCAGGTGTAGAGAGTGAGTAGTTCTTGTCATAGGGGCAGTGCTCATTTTCAGCCATTGAGGTATAACACAGACATAGCATATAGCTCCTTTTTCACACCAGTACTTCAGAGCTGCTTTTGTGGAAGCCCCAGACATGAGGTAAAACAACGTTTTTACTTCCTTAGTCTGAGCACACTATCTCTGAAGTCATGTCAGTGCATGGTAACTTAAACGATCTGTATGATAAGAAGCTGTCAGCACTTAATGCGTTTTTCCAGATAACCCACCCAAACTAGCATATCTTTTAAATATTTTCAGAGCAGCAGGTATCTGTCACAGTGACAGACTTGGAACATTCTATATCTTCTTACTAAGCTCTTTGCCGCTGTGCCTCACTGTCAGCAGCACTTTGGGTTGTCTGAGAGTTATTGAAGGAGGAAAAGCTTTCTTACCTAACTGAGCTGCTGCCAGCATCGAGGTCTTGTGCTGTCACTGCACCTATAATGGTCCCCACAGGCGTATCCTCATAAACCTCCATTGTGTACATAGGCTTGCTGAAAACCGGAGGTTCATCCATGTCCAACACATTTATCTTCACAGTGGCAGTATCTTTGAATGGACCCACCGAGTGAAATCGATGGTCAAGATGGAGATTGGAGGCCTCGACTTTAAAGGTGTATGCCTTTTTTGTTTCAAAGTCTAACGGCTGTTGAAAGAACAAAAGCAAGACATCAGATTTGACTGAAGATTAAACATTGCAAAATCATTTCAGTAGGATTAATCTGACATAACTTAAGATACCTTCAGTGTAAACTTCAGCTCCTGAGCTAACCATCCAATCTTGTTTTACAGTTCATCTCATGCCAAGGTGGTTTCTGAAACAGGCCAGATGAATCATACCTGGGAAATGACTGTTTCTCCACATAAAAAAAATTCAGGAGGACGGGCATGGATACAAACTGTTACACTGTAGATGTCTGAAGTTAAATGAGTGAGATTCAGCTCTTGCAAATGAGCTGTGCGCAGGTTAGCCAGAAATTTACGTTCACAACTGCCATGCACAGGCAATCAGCTGTCTCTAGCTGATTCAGTTCTTTAAACAGAAGATTTCCACTTCTTTTAGTAGGGAAAGCTTTCAGAGGGCCATGACAATGATGGAAATGAGCCCAAATGAAAATTCCGATATATACCAATGGGTCAAACCAAACTTCAGGTGTGGCTCGAAATGTGAATTCAAACTTCATCTGAACTAAATTTTTCCTGTAAAAGGTGTATCTTAGCAGCAAACTGGTATTCACATCGTATATTTGAGATGCATGCACATTGAAAAATACAGACTTTGACTCTGCCTTATGATCCTAGGTGTAATCCGTAAGGTCTTGAAAGCAACATAGCAGCTTTTGTGTACCTATTTGTGTTTTTGATGGAAATACATCCTGCAATCAGATTGTTTTGGTGTTGGTTTCCGTCAATGTACATCAATTTAGTGACTTTTCTTTTAGAAAAATAATAATCTCAAAAGCCCTAATGCAGTCTTATTTTGTTGAAAAGACACAGAAGCTTTATTTTCAGTTAAAGGGTTTAGATGCATTTGCTTTCATGTTTAGTGTTACTGACAAAGCCTTTTCCTGATGTCTGGGTAACACTGTCACCAAGTGGTTTCTGCCTGTAATTGTCAAATTGGAACTTTCTAATGGGAAAGGTTATGCTATCTGGAAAAGAGAGCAGGATCACAAGTGTATAAGCAAGAATATTTCAATGTATGTCTTTTTGTTCCCCCCCCCACCCCCAAACCATCATTACCGCAGTGTTTCCAGTCATTTGTCACAGCTAGGACAGATTTAAATTCTGCCATTTTCTGTCCTTATCACAACGGGGTGGCTGGGTGACCAGCTGGTGTAAATTCAAGTAGCTTCATTAAAATCAATTGAGTTACCTTGACTTACATTAGCTGAACAACTGGCATAAAGATTTTAAATCCTTATGAAAGATTTTATAACTTTAATAGACTACAGGGTCAGTCTTTTCTGACCTGGGGATTTAAAATTAACCACCCAAGTCTATATGCCATAGAAATAACCAGGCTTGAAAGCCGCGTACTACTAACCAATCCACTCCCACATGCAACCACTCTCCTACAGACAAAATTCCCAGTAAAACCCAGTATGAATTGCACCTTTATGAGTGGACTGACAGAAAGAAGAAACTAAGGCTAAGAAGAAAGACCAAATTAAGTGTGGAAGATTCAGCCTTGGTGCTGAAACCCTAAGCTGTTACCATCACTACAAATGGATATGTTGCTTCATTATCCAAACTGTTGTCACAGTCTTTTCAGTTTCTATACTACTCAAGTTCACTTGTACGCAATGCCAAAAAAATCCCCTCCAAACTCTTCTCTGTATGATTATATAAATTGTTAAAGCATTTTCAAAAAATATATTAAGAGGAGAAAACCTATAGTTTAAAGAACCAATCTGTAGCGGGAAAAATCTAAGTATCAGAATTAAGCTAGAGAGAAATGATTAAGACAGAGAAAGCAAGAAATCTAAGATCTCAATTAAGTAGTAACTCTAACTGATGCCTTGTATGTGTCTTTCATACTGCCAAAATGGCATTAAAACTGTTCGGTCAGGCTTCTGTGATGCATGAGTATATTTGCAGATAGATGTGCTAGTGGAAAGAGCCATAATTCATGCAAGTCCTTGCAAGCTGTCTTTTGGTAAAGGTACAAATATAGGAGAATGTTTGAGTCTTACAGAAAGAAAATCTAAGATTTTTGAAATATCTTTCAATTAACCACATTTTCATGGGATGACTTCATAGAAATGCTCGTTTAGTTTTTTTTAAATAACCAATAGAATGTTTTTAGTTTCTGTAAAAATAATTTTATCCAGAAAGCTAAGTTTGAATAAGGTGTTTATTTTACAAAAGTTATGAGTTTTTCCACAGTAAACAGTATTTTTGCTAATATTAAGACAATGTCTTGTGAACTCATCAATAATTACAGGAGTATTTCTAATAGATATTCTAAGTAGTAGTGACAGAATAGATGTATTTGGCCCCCCTACCAGTTCTTATCTGCCTTTTCCTGTGTCACAGTTACAAGCTGCTCTATACAGTTGCCTAGTAAAGCACTATCAGCATATACACAGCTGTGTGCGGCAAAGGCATTCCACAAATCCCAAAATCAAACAACACATACTGACAAATCACTTTATCTTGCAACTCTGAAAGTACCGTGAATGGACTTATTTAGTGTGAATAAGGAAGCACATAAACAGCTTTGTGTTAGAAATAAATTTATTTGGAAATACTACTGTTTTTAACTGAAGTTAAGAAATGTTACTGTATAGATGTATCTGTATCTAAATTTATATATTAGATAGGTAGATGGATAGATGGGGGAGGGTGAGAGAGAGAGAGAATTAAAGAACTGAAAGAAAAAATAATAGGCTGAAAAATGTAATGAATTCTCATGAGAAGCACAAGGGAGGGAAAAAAAAACTATCCTGTCAGTTTACTCTGCTTCACAAGGAGGCAGGAACAGAAATTCCAGAAAATTCTTCTTTTTATCCACACATAAGAGATACAATAGTATTGTTTGTGATACAGGCTTTCATGATCCGTGCCTTCAATGATGGAAAGTTGTATTTTGGGATGAGACTCTAAGCCCCAGGACATATGGATAGTTATGGGCAGCAGCATAGGCTTGAAAGGAAGCACATATTAGACTTGTCTTCATACTGATGTTGTGCAACTGGAGAACAACTCTGTGTCATGTGTGCCTGTCTCAAAACCTAGCAACAATTTCCCCTTGATGACGGGTTGAGTGTTTATAGGTTTTGTGAAATACTGCCATCTGACTACTCGCTGTGCATCGACACATTTCAGTAACTGCAATTCTGCACTGGATTTTAAATGGCATAAAAAAATACTTGGTATTATAGAGCAGGTTAATTTATTAAAGGAAGCTCCATATAACCAGGAACACTCATTACTTACAGGGATGAAAACACCCAGTAAAAAAGAGTTTTGTCAGCCAAATCTGCATCAAGTGCTGTAGATTTGACGAAAGCTGAAGTGAGCATTTCAAGATCTGATGGGAAGTGGGCAAAATAGATGCATGTTCTGTATCTGGATAAGGGAAGAAGCTGACCAATGTCAGGGTGTTCAGCTGTTTGTTGCTCTCTTACCTGTTTCTGCAGCTGTCTTTCACTGTTCCAGGAAAAAAACAAACTCTACAGCTGTATCTACAAACTGCAGAAACTGAAGAGCTTCCTTTCCTCACTCTTCCTGTCATTCTTCTCTGTGGCTGCCATGAGCTTTATGACTCCATCTGCACTGGAGCTGCCACTTCCTGCCTGTACCGAAGGACTTAATATCACCTGCTCTTCTTCCTCAAAATGTAAAACCACAATTCCCACTCACACAAATTCATGAGTTATGATTATAGGCAGACAGTGCCTATGCACACACTTGCAGAGGCTATTCCCTGCCTCTGGAGAATGAAGGGGTGGGGTGAGCAGTGTACAGCCTGATCGTAAAGCAGGTAGTAGCAGTAATGCAGTTCTGGCTGAGGGATGTCAGAAGTTTGCCTTATGCTCACTGTTACGGTTTACAGATGTTATCAGACTGATCTCTACATTATAGCCATGTCCTACTGCTACTTACACAGTTGTCCCACGAACAAGACAACTCAGCATAGTCAGCAGTCAAACTTCTACTCGCTGACTCCAATTGAGGGCTTTTTAAAAATGTCCCCTGATTTTACAAGGAAGCATATACTCCAAATACCCTTCCCCGCATCTACTAGGTGTGTTCATCGTCCTCCCAGTTTCAGTCATTTTATCATTGCTAAAGTTGCTGTTTCTCATCATGTATTGCTATGTCCTCCCTGACATGCTGTGATTTCGTGGATACGGCTTTGTCACCTGATCAGTTATCAGTGGTACATAGCTTAAGAAAAATAAGACGCAGGTGTTCCCTGAGTTTCCACTGACCCACATGGAGAAGATCATCCATTATACTGCGGTAGTGTAGGATCATACCAGGTGAAGCCTAGAAATGTTTTTTTTCCTGGGTTTTAATGACACTGGACAAATTAGTAAAGTAATGTCTGACCTAGGCTCAGTTCTTGAACCCTGCTCAATTTTTGGATTAGCTCATGCTGAGCCAATTAAGAGCCTTCTGCACACAACGGGCTTATCCTACAAACTCATCCTTAGTTTAATAAATTCAGTGAAGCTTAGATGCTTCTGTTTTCCTTTTCTGTTGGGTGTGGTCATTAAAGATTTCTTATCAGTTTCGATAAAATCAGGAGCTTGCCTGGGACTGCGCATTTTCCCTACATACCTGTGAACACTACTCTGCACCCCATTTGAGGCCACTGCATTCCAGTTTGAAGGAGGTGGTCCCTTCTGTTACCCTGATTCTTGTAGCTTATACTCCCTGTAGTTTGTTGAGGCATTCAGGTAGGATGGCAGATATAAAACCCAATAAACACTGTATAAAATAGCACCAGACAAGGGAAGAAATCAGTCATTCTATTCCTAATATAGAAATACTTCTTACTCTTACAGAGAACTATATGCAGCACTATCCTAAAACCAGACATTTCCCCCTCATTTTAGTGATACTGTTTTACGTTTTCTTTTTTTTCTCCCTTTTTTTTTTTTTTCCCCAGAAAGAGAGGAAGCTATTATGGTACTAACCACAAAGTGGTGCTAAATGGCATTTAGATCATTTCTGTAGCAGAAAGTAAGAAAATCTATTCCATTTTTAACATATGTAAATAGCACACGGGTAGTAGTAATCAAGCTTATACTGGATCAGAGCACAAAAATAAATTAGCAGCTAAAGCAGATGATTTAAGATGTGCACCTTGTCCAGCTATAGGTGTTTGTTCCCATTTAGTGTCTGAGAAACAGAGAATAGCCTTTTGCCTCTGCCAATGCATTTAGCGTGCTGAAAAAAACGCTGAAAAGCGTTTGGCTTTTGCAATTTTTTATCACCGAATGTGTTTTCCACCAAAAATAAATGTAGTCCAGGAATGCTTAATTTTTCTAAATTTTGATATAGAAATTTGTCCNTTAAAATTTGTCATTAAAAATTTGCCAATTTTTTTTTTTTTTTTTTTTTTTTTGCATAACAACGGAAGAAAAGGCATCTATGCAACGACTGACAGGTTTTGGCTGCAAGAAACTTTTCAGAAAAAAACAGAACAAACTTTACAAATGGTTTTGAAATGGCTCAGCACTGAATTACTGCAGCACTTAGAGCATCAGAATATGTTATAACACGGAATAAAGTGCAAACCTGTTTTTAAAGCACATGGCACTTTTTATTAGTGGCTTTGTTTATTATGTAGAATTCATAATTGGAGGTGTTGGTCCTATTCATTCACCGTTTAAGGAAGAACTTAAATGTATACCTAACTTAAATATTTGCATAACCCCCCAAGGTCAAATCAGTGTTTTGAATGCTATGCAATGTGAAATTGCTTCTGTGCAGGCAAATGAATAGCGCTGTTTCAGGCTTGTACGGTACGGGTAGTGTGCATTTTAACAGGTGTCTACAGAATTGTGAATGTCCAGCACTTCTGACAATCTGAAAACTTTAACCCATGAAAACACATTTATACTATTACCAGCATTAGAGGATATGAAAAGGCAACTGAGTTAATGCTATCTTTAAGAATGTGGATTGCTTGTTTAACCTGGGACCCAGCAAGGAACTTAAGAGGATGGATTCTGGATGATTTCAAAACATCTTAAAATACTTGGATCATTTAAAACCTTTGAGTTTATGGGACCTTTTCCCTGGGAAAAGTTTTGTGAAGGACAATGTTTAGGTTCTATAGAAGTACATTCTTTGGTGGAGGACCTGCGTGTTGGGTTTATCTTCTTTCCACACTCCTTCATAGAACAAAGCTGGCATTCCCTGACCTTCACAGCCTGTCACTGTCCCTAGGCTCACTGCAATGAAAAGGATTAAGAAGGGATTAGGATTATATTTTTTCCTCTCCTGTTCAGCGACAGAGATCTATTATTTACGTTAGGCAATATCAACTGATGTTCTGCTGTTGTAAAAGTCCCCTAAATGTTCAGATATGACTTATCTTGTTATTGAAAAGACTAAATAAATGCGGTGAAATACAATGACAAATTCTAAAGTATTTGAGTATAGAATCAGTTGTGTTATTTTGTTTTATTTTATTTTATTTTATTTTTAAATTACTGGTTCAGTTAGATATTATGTAATTCCCCATATAGCAGACTCAAAAGTGGCCAGACATTTTGCCTGTGCTGGTCTTAAGATAACTGCATCAGGCAAAATCATATGTGGATGCTCTTCACCAGTAACAAATATTATATGCACGCTGTTTGAATCTGCATTGCCAGTTTGAATGTTTTGCCTATACAGTCTAATATATATATACTTGACCATAAGTATGGAAAAATTTCCTTGATGTGTATAAAACCAAGTAGCACAGCTGATGCTTAGGACTAATCCAGGGAGAACTGAATCCTATCAAAAACCTACTCTTGGTTCTCAAACGTTAATTTTTCAATGGTTCCCACTCATTGCTGTTTTCAACTGGCAGTGCACACAGAGGGGCATGCAGCTGCTCAGCCTGACGGTTCCTTCAAAAATAGAAGGAACTATTTTTGAGTCATCAGCATAGAGGTGAAAAGGTAATCAAAAAGATTTTTGAAAATTAAACAAAGTTTACAAATTCACATAATGAAGAAGCAGTACATCCAAACTTTCAATCAGAAAGGAGTGCAAAGAGTTTGTGTTTCCTTGACAAATTACTTCCTGTGGGTATCATAGCTTCCATTTTATGTCATTAAATTTAGCAGAAGAGTAAGTGACTTGACATCATCTGGTCTTTTAATGAACCCATGGATACTTTACTATTTCCCAGGTCAAGATGCTGAAGCTTGGAATTTCATTGTTAGAATGAATGCAATGCAAATATAGACCCATGGTCAGAGCCAGGGGAAATTTAAGTAGCTAAATAAAGCTTCTCTTTTCCTAAAGTTTGTCTTAATACATGTTCAGAACTTGTGCCTTCCAGGCCCTTGTGAAATGTTCAGCTCATAGATGTGTTTATTTTACAAAAAATACACTTACTTGTTTGAGCTGCCTATAAAACATAACTTGGCCTTTGAAAATGATCTGGTAGTTCAGATTTCTTCGTACTAAACAATTTGATGATTGATGTACATATACATGCCTGGGCTCAGAAGACAACCATGTGTTAAAATGTGACTGTTCCTCTTTTGGATCTCTCCTACTGAGTGCTTTAATCACTAAATTTCAAATAACATTAATCCTTTCCATCTTTGAAATTCATAAATTCGGTAATCTTGAACTTACTCTAGTACATTAAACATCAACAGCTGAGATGCAGTGTGGTCCCTTGCAGGGATATCTGATAACCAGCTATTTGGGACATTAGTAGGAGACTGGAAGTAGGACATGTCTGTTTGCAGCCATTTGGGACTCCTGTAACCTGAGTAAAAACTTTGTTCACCACAGTACTGTACAACAGTTTCATCATTAAAATAAGAAACTTAAAATTAATTTTTTAAAAAAAAAGCTTATAAAAAATTAAATATACCATCTCAGACATAAAATATAGCTCTTTTATTCCATGCTCTGAACTGGAGCATTTTTCATATGGTTTTAGGTGGAAAGCTTCCATGAAAGAAATCATACTTTCTAGACAGAGATAAGAATTACTTCTATACCACTAAAACTGACATTATTTATGAAAAGGCATACCTGATTGTATATGAAATAAAACACCAAACTCCAATTTTTTTAAGACTAAGATCACAACCACAAATTCTGATAAAGATGTAAACAACTGTGTGTTACTTATGAGGTATAATTGCACAACATTTAATTCTTTTGCCTAGGTTATCATTTGAGTTGTAGGTACATACTCCCAATCAGTGCCACATACCTTTTTCAGTCTGATGACTCCTTCCTGGGTGTTTTCATCTGTTGTGATGTCAAATAAGTTTCCTCCATCTCCTGGAACTATGTTGTAGTCAATTTCTGCATTTTTCCCAAAATCAGGGTCCACAGCTCTGATCCTTCCGATAGCAGAACCAACCTGAGAGGACTCAGGTACTTTTAAATGGAAGATACCTGTGACAAAGGGGTAGACAGTCATTCTTGGGATTTATTGATAATTAACATAGTATATCTGTTTAAAATCATTAAACTTGTGCAAAATAAGCAGACAAATCATCCAATTAAAATTTGATCAAAACAGCAAAGTGTTAGAAAAAGATATCTATGTTTTACCCACTGAACATGCTAATTTCCCCTAGCTTCTAGATTTAGACCAGTGCAGCTATAAGACCCTTAGAAACTTCATTTCTTGAGATATCTACCTATATTTCTGCCTTGAATGAAGTACATGTTTATAAGCATTTTCCTCCCACTGTGTTTAACAGGCTTCAGTACCTGAAATTTTATTTTGTTTGAGAAAATATGTCTATGCATTTCACAGTAGTTTAAAGGAAAAATTCAGTAAAAAAAGGATTTTCATCCATTTCTGTAAGAGTCAGTATTATAATTACATGTACAACTCCTTGTGAGGCTGGAGTATTGTTTATAAATTAGCCGCCAGAGGGTGCTCTTACTAAAAGTTGAGCGCTAAACATAAATTTTTAGCTTTGCACATTTTTATTTTCAGTTTATTTACTATTAATAGCAATAATAGTTTAAAAAACATGCAAAAATTGCACACTTAAATTAACACTACTAGTGATGTGTGAGGAAAAAATGGTTTCGTTCAGGGAAACAGCTATGTCGAAAAAAAGGCTAGACGTAATAGTTAAAATAGCTAAAAGGTCCAAAGTACTGCAAGTCACCCTTGACTTTAACAACATCAGTTGCAACAGGCCCTAGTTTATACCACTGCGCCCTGGTTCATTACACTGCTGCTGAAGCACCTGCCTTTCCTTTTCGGCTGCGCCTCTTGCTGGAGTTGTTATTTTGCACAGCTGGTAGCGGGCCCCACCATGGCAAGTATTTCCAGTGGACAAGTAGTGGTCCCCTTTCTTCACACAGTAGCCTTTGCTGTCAAAACCACCAGCAGTTTTTGGGGCTGATTTCAGTGGGCTCAGGATGTTTTATTCACCTCACCCTGGCTCTGAATAAAGCTGGCATTTGCTTGCCCCATCAGCTGCACATTTCGTTTTCGTGTGTCGTCCTCCAACAGCTCTCACAGAGCAGTCACTTCAGCACAGGAAACCATTGGCAATGGCCTTCTCTGTTCCTCTACATGTCAACACATAGCAGGAAATTCACACCTCTTTTTCAATAGCATTGCAGGACAGACGTCTGTGACTGGTGGGAGGCATATTAGGGGGATGTCTCAGAGATTTCCTCCTGGTAGTGGTTCAGTCACACTTCACAAAATAAGGTTCTGAAAAGGTGTATACCACAAAACAACAGGATAGATAACTTCTGCATCCAGCCACTGAATTAAACAGCAAACACTGCTGCCTGTCGTTATCTCCTTACGATGTATGCTGTGTCAGCTTTTTCAGCTTCCAGGTGAATTACTGGAATATATACTGGTGAATGCTTCCAGGAGAGGAAAAAAACGACATTAGCACTGGATTAGGAGCAAATCTACTCTTCTGAGAGTAGTTTGGGCTATGGTACCTATATAATTGTCTATTTGATTGCCTCTGAAAAAAGGAATTTTGTCTTCTTCCCTCCTCTGTCCATCAGTATGCAAAGTATATCTGAAGGCAAAACTTGCTTTATTTGTTTGACAAAATCTTTGTAAGTAAAGTTCATTTGTGTCAGCATCCACATTTGGACATTACCATGTGTGGCTTTGTAATGCTCATTGACTGGGCTAGTAAGGGTTGTGCAATTATAATTTCACTCTTTTTTTGCAAGGGAACATTTCCTTCCTCTGTTTCCAAGGGAATGTACTAATGGAAGCTTAACTTTCTCTTCTTCTTGTTGTTTTAACAGCTGGAAAGGAGCACGATGATGCAAAATATCATCAAGATATATCTCGGTTTTACTTCAATGCCTGAGTCAAGAATAAAATTTTAACATGATATGCAGGAGACAATCACAAATCCTCCTATTATCTAACATCACTTAGAGATATGCATATTACTGGGTGTCTGCTATGCAAGTTATTCGGAAGAGGTGGAAGAAAAGGGATCTAAAAGAGCTCTGCCAACACTTGAATCTTATATTACGTTTCCACAACATAGTTCTAGCCATGATGCCCAGGTCTTTTACAGGCATTTACATTGTATGACAGATATCACTGCTGCAGTGGTTGCCCTTTACAGCCACAATTTTAGTGCACATAAAATGTAAGAACGTATGATAATGGGTTTTTCCTTCTTTCCCTAGTTCATCTGTTCTTAGTGAACTGAAGAGCATGAGGATTCATTAAAACAAACATTTCTCTATAAAATACTGTACCTGGCTGTAAAGCATATGGAACTTAGACAAAGTCAAAGAAACACTACATTACTCATTTCAGATTGTTTAGGCTTTTATCGGTTATTTTCGATGACTTGGCATTTCATCACTTCCAGAAATTCAACAGCAATAAAGATTGGGTCATTCAGATTAATTTGAAACTCTGAAGTAATCTTCATCTCTGCCAGAGTCAGATCTCTAAAGATGTAGTGTGTAATTACACTGTCATCGTCCTCCTGTAATAGTATCTTCACAGCATATGGAAACTGTTAATGGTGCTGCTGTGACAATATACTTTCCGAATAAAATAAATGAAAACCAGTAATGTATATTGTTGCCAGCTCAGGAAAAAACTTCAAGATACTATAATGTATAACATGAAAACCTTCTTTTTTTTCTTTCCCCCCAGAAAATCGTCTTTGTGCAGAGGACGTTTGAAATGATCAATACATGTTGCACGTGAAATGTAACTGAAATATAGTTTTGCAGATTTTTATTTTTCTGTTTCTAGAAGACATTACTTCTTCCTGTGGAGTTGCTGTGACAGTTTAGCATTATTCAGTTTTTATATACGTTTTGCCTGTATACACTGCTACCTCCATTTGCTATAGAGGTATATTGAAACAGGCCTGAGTAATAGCCTCTTAGTCCCAAAGGTCCCGAAAACCTTGTCCTCTGCAGCTTCTAGGAATGATGGAACAAGTAGCTCAGAGAAACTTATGCAGCAGCTGGTTATGCTGCTCACACATTTCTGTCAAATTTTGTAAATTGTCTCATGTGACTTCTCTGCCTACAAAAATCTTCCCTTCTATTTGCACAAATCTCTTCTAAATATATTTTCTAAGTTTGCTGCTGGCTTTTGTAAAGGATGAGTGATATTACACGTATCAAAGGAGCAGGTCCTTGCATCCCTCAGATTGCACTATGAAACTGGACTCTGCAACTAGTTACCCTTCTGCTGATTTCAGTCATACATGTTGCATGCATGTCAGAATATTTTCACATATAGGAACGCTAGTAACGACGTATATTGCCTAGTCAAGATTTTTTGCTCTGTTGTAATTGGAATTTTAAGGAAAAAACCCTAAATGTCATTTTTAAGGCCAAAAGTCATGTGCCAGTTGATGTGCTTAACTTATACAACACTTTGCATTTGAATTATATTTAAAATTTAACCCCAAATCCAAAACAAGAGAAAGTCTGGTGATTATGTAGCTTAACATAATCATTTAGACTTTCCGTTATGAAGCCTGCGTGGTGTCAATGCGACTCAAGGTGTGAAACTTCCTCGGAGTTTAACGTTGAGCAGCATCAAAAAGGATGATAAAAATAAATGAGTGACGATGCTGGGTTTTTTCAGCTTTTAGGCTGAAATGACTGATAGGGCTTATTATTCAGCCCCAGAAACACTCAGAAAATTGAGGTGGAGGTGAGCTAACAACTAATACAGGCTGCCTCTGAGTTTCTAAAACAAGGATGGTTCCAAAGCGAATAGCAGGAAGAAATCAGAGCAGAGTAAGTGACAGGTAATCAGTCATATTGACTGAAATTCAGGATACATTTACAGTTCTTTCAACATGATTAGATTAGTTTTACTTTTCAAGGCTCAAAAGCTGTTCTGGGGTTTTATTTTCACTTACAAGGCGGGGTTTGGGGTTTTTTTTGGTTTTTTTTTAGTTTGGTTGTTTGTATGTTTGTTTCTCCACACCTGCAGTTTATAGGTACACCATGATTTAGCAAAAAGTTTTTCATTTCTGATGAGAATAAGAAATTAAAACCAACATTACATCTCACTAGCAAAACAACCACTAAGAAATAACCCAGGTTAGCATCTAAGGACTTAAGCTAAATGCATAATGGCCTTCAAACAAAAGCTGTAAATATTGCTTTGGTTTCTTTTTAATCTGTCACCATGGGTGTACTACATGTATCCAAGATCATCTTCTGCTTTTTCTTTTTCTATAGGTTTTCAGTTCTCTTTGGCAGATGCCAAGGTGTTACATTGCAGTTAATCATGATAGCATGAATCCTATAGGCAATAACATTGAAATAAAATAATTTCTTTGTCTTTGATCTAAATCTTTAATCAAATTATGTATATTATTATATTCTTGTTAGATTGAATTACCAAGACATTTCAGTTTTCATCCTGGCCAGGTTATAAGGGCACTGATTTCTGTCTTTTTAGAAAGAATTTAAAGACAACTGTTCATATTTACTTGCTGGTGTTTTAACAGTCATGTAATAGGGAAAAGAAAGGGTACTATAAATACAAGCAGATACTCAGTATACTAAACCTGTTACATTAGCTACAGCGAAGCAGCCTAATAATTAGCATCATCTGATGAACACGGTCCTAAAACTGGCAAGATGTGATTTAGCACAGCAGCAAGATATATTTTTGCCTCTCCTAGCTGTGGCCCTGTTCCCTGCTGGGACTTTGCATAGGGAAGAGGGACGGGCTTTATCTCCATGTGCTCTCATGCAAGTCTTGCATGACCTGGCATAGGCTGGTAAAACTTCAGTTATGGCAAGACTTCTTCCTTCTTCCTCAAACCCGCTGCTCTGAGTTAGGGTTTAGAATCATAGAATTGTTATGGTTGGAAGAGACCTGTAAGATCATCAAATCCAACTGTTAGCCTAGCAGTGCCAAGACCATCACTGAATTATGTCCCTCAGTACTACATCTACATGTCTTTTAAGTACCTCCGGGGATTGTGACTCAACCGCTTCCCTGGACAACCTGTTCCAATGCTTGATGACCCTTTCAATGAAGAAACTTTTCCTAATATCCAATCTAAACTTCCCTTGGAGCAACTTGAGCCCATTCCCTCTTGTCCTATTGCTTGTTGGGAGAAAAGACCAATGCCCACCTGGCTACAGCCTCTTTTCAGTTAGTTGTAGGGAGCAATAAAGTCTCCCCTCAGCCTCCTTTTCTCCAGGCTAAACAACCCCAGTTCCCTCAGCCGGTCCTCATAAATCTTGTGTTCTAGACCTCATTATGGCCTCATTAGATAAAGCATAACCACTCTCAAAAATTCCCAGTTCTCTGCTGTGGATACCAATGTTCACATCTAGCAAGAGCTACATCTCCCCAGACTGCAGAGATCCTGGATGTCCAAGGGTCGCCAGTTCTTCAAGGGAAAATGAGCAGAATGAAAACCTCTTTTGAGTTTGATCTTGCTGAAGCTTCATGTAATCTACATGATGGAGCTTTCCCAGGGTTGGCAGCTGCTGATCCAGGACTCTGTCAGCCCCTCAGGTCAGCTAGCAAACAGAGTTTTTGAGGCTGTTCTCTTTCTTCCTTCCCCAAAAGGAAAAAAAAAAAAAGTTCATCATACCTGGTATAATTTTAATATATATTTTTCATATATTTTTATATATACTGAAAATTTTCAGTTTAACCATTTGCTGTTTTTTTCCACTGACCAGCTGTCAGAAAGCTTTCTAAAAACAAACCTCGCCACTGCATGTCAGAGACTAATTCCACAGAGCTTAATATCCCCCTTGTTGGAGCAAGGGCTCAGGATATGGGAAATGCCAGTTCCTTTTCTCAGTTGAAGATATTCAGACCCACAGCTTTTGGCTCCAAAGAGTGCTGGGTGTAGCAAAGAAAACAGAATATTCTGTTTAACAGCATAATGTAGAAATAGTTCTAGAAGCAGTTGTTTGGAGCCATGGACTCTCAGATGTGTGTGTCCTCATACATAGGCAAGAATAATAATCTTTGAAGAAAATTAAATTTTCTTTTGTATGTTGGCACAGTTTTACTGGAAGGGGAAGAAAATTCACATTTCTAGAACTTCCTCACATTTGTAATTAAGGGTTTCTCCCAGATGACATGGAGTTGAACTCCAATCTGAGGACACCAAATCAAGTTCCTGAGTAAGTAGTTTAATCATGCTGTTATTACTGTATAGGAAAGATCCCACCATTATCACTTCACCTTCCATCGGTCTTGCTATATGGAAAAGCAGTGGCTAAGGGGTCATCTGTGCAAAGTCTGACTTGGTCGGTGCCCTTATGTGTTAGACAATGTGCTTCCTGCATCTCTGAGGGCTTATGTGGAAAAACAGTTGTAGATGATCAGCTTTATTATGTATAGTGACCAAAAAAGAACTGTTCTGCTAATATCCAGTCTACTGATTAAAAAATTATTACCAAACAAAAAAAAGTCCAAAATACAATGAAAAAAAAATAAAATTGGGGGGTATAGTCTAAAAGCTTGAATAGAATGTTTTTCTGTAAGTTATATAGTGGTTATAAAGAATTATTAAGGTGTAGCATGATTTACGGATAGAAAAAGGATAGTTTTCAGGAGAAAATATCTTTTTTCAGAATCTCAGGCAGCATGTAATTGCCTTTTATCAGGTAAGTCTATTGGTAATATTCTGGTCATCACACCTTCACTATGAAATAAATCAATACACTTATTCCCTCTATAAAATTTGAATTGCATGATATATGTGAAATATTAACATGATAAAAAGTATATTGCAGAGGATGGGACAGAGTGTTTGTAATGCTCTGCTTAACATCTCTGCTTCTTAAATATCTTGTGGGAGCTTTTTCATATTTTCTTTATTACTCTGGCACAAAATATAATAACAGAATTTTAGTATAATTCATTCACTCTTAAGAATGTGGTCAAACCATTTACTTTAGGATCTAAGCCAAGTGCTCTAAATCATTTGTATTGGAAGGATAATTTTTCTCTCCATCGACTAAAGAAATTAGGTCCCTTTCTTTAGTCCTCTGAGTCACACCTAAGTTGCATCCCTAAAATCGCCTGAACAAAACATGCTCAACATCTGTATTACTCAGAAGACGACCTGTGAAGCGTTGATTTTCACATGGTCATTAGGTACATTTTATATAATACATATTACTTTTCTTCACCACGTTGGCCCAATCTGAAGCAGAAAATTATTATTTTTAAAGATAAAAATGTAAAATTATCAACTGCAAATGCATAATATTTTACTGATCTCGGTTTCAAGTTTTGGGTTACTGTATACAGTTTCTATAAAATACTTGTGATTTAATGTGTGATATAAACCAAAAAATAATTATATGTAACAGAATGGCCATTGTCCTCATATTTGTAGTCCCATACTTACAGCAAGTATGATCAATTTATCAGAAGTGATGTTTGTGTCTTCCAATTTAAGTGTTTAAAAGTAATATGTCTTTATAAATACTACTTTTGCAATGAAATTTGTGCTTAAATAGAGATCCTTCTCTTGAGAGCGCTGGCGATCATTTTTATAAGACCAAAAAATTTGCTATGGAAGCCCCTGAGAAAAAAACAGTTGTCATGAATTCGAGAGAAAACTTGAAAGAGTTCCTCTAAAATATTTGTTATTTTCTTTTTATTTGTGTAGCTTTCTTTATGCTACACATTCAGCTAAACATGTATTTCGGACTCAGAGAAGACAGTTTCAAAACTGCTTGGTATCTGCAGCTCCTATTGCTGTCAGCAGGAACCTCTGGATTGTTCCAACCACTTTTTCTGGCTTCTCACTTAATACTTTTCCAAGGAGGAGGGGACTCCTGAAAATCTGACTATAACTGTGGTTGTTAGGTAGTTCTGAAAATCACAAGTGTAAACTACTGTGATTCTAATTAGATAATTATGTATGGTCTGTTTCACTTCGTATCGCACTGTAGCCTCTAAATTTTCAGAAAGCAAGGCCACCACGGTCAGAAGCAGTGTTGATTTCTTCCTTAGACAGAGAGGCCTTGGGGAAAAAGGCAGATGCTGCCAAAAATGATAGTGATGCAGCAAGTTACACAGTAGTCTGTGTGTCACTTGCAACCAACTCTCAAGGCATTGCAAGGCAACGCCATCCTATTAAATCTTCAGCCCTAACTACTTTTCAGTATCAGAGAGTAGGTGGAGGTGCATGGTGCTTCTACGCCACACCAAGGTTACCGTGAATAATTTCATGCATCCAATCTAATTACTCTCCTTGTTTTGAATGAATGATTTCTTCACCACTACCCATAGAAAACACATTGAGGTGGAAAGAATGTCATGGTTCCTGCCAAAGGTTGTGGAATTTCTATGAACCGTATTTGCTTACACCTTCTATACAGAAGGTAGCAGATCTAAAATACAATTATTAATGATAATAATATACTATGATGATAATGATGTGTTTAAAATTAATTGACTTATAAATCTTTCTGTTAATGATCAGTTACCACTTAACCTGATGATAGGGGGAAAATGAATTGGATAAATGCAGATTAACAACAGAATTTTATGACCAATAGATAATATTTAACTTCAATAACTATTGTGCTCATTTGCATTTCTTGGACTATTGCTTACTGTGCAATCAGAGCATTACATTTTACCTAGTGACAAATTACCTATATTTTTCATTGTTTATGGAACAGTACCAAGAAATAGCTATATTTGTTTTCATGCTCTGCTTTGCAACTGAGGATTCAGCCTCTCTCAGTTTAGAGCTTTAAAGAGCATTTTGTTTTATTCAATCAGTACTACAAACATTCCTCTAAGAATAGCCTTTGCTAGTTACGCACTCTTGAGAAAGTTAAAAAAACAATGTATATGCAGCAGACATAAAAATTACTAAACATTTAGTGTTTTGAGAATCTGTAGTAACTGAATATTTCTCCCTTCAGTTTATTTCTCAGGGTTTTTTTTTAAATATTATGCTTTCACTGCATTTTGTGTCATTGTTCAGTCTGAATCAAATGTTTCACTCTTCAAGGTGCTTTATGATCAAGATCATGCAACAGTGACAACTACCAAAAAAAAGAAGATTCTAGGGAGCTTTTACTAAGACTACGTCCACTTTTGGGGGCAAATCAGCTCTTACTGAAAGTGTTTGAAGAATTATGATGTGGAAAAGAATAAGAAAAAAGTAAGAGAAAGTTGGCATAAGTGTAAAGAGAAATCTGTAGAGATGTTGAATTTTATGTTAACTCCTTCATGTTGCACACACACAAATAGTAACAGAAGCCTACTTAACTGTCAGGCGCTGTGACCCAAGGTGGGCTGCATGGCCTAGACTATAAAGCATAGGCTCAAAAAAGTTACAACTCTACAAAGAAATTTCAAGTACCAGTTGTACTCTGCAGCCCGGAACCTAGCCAGTATAGAATGGCCTATTTCCATGCTATTAAATTCTTTTACCCACACCAAAATAGGTCAGCTTCATGGAAAGTGACTGCAGAGAATAATTCCTGATCTGTGCTAATTTCCCCAAATGCCCTGAATTTGTCTGAGAAAGCTTTACTTGGTGCTGGTCAAAACTGTACTCAGTGACTCTGCTAAGGTTAACAGTACAGACGAGTTAAATGTCCAGGAACTTTACCCACACTCTCATGTGCTTCTTTAAGTCTTCAAAGCAAAATAAAATGAGCCATTGTGTACCTTCTTTTAGTCTATGTAAAAATGTCTATAACTGCACTGTTTAAGTGGTGGTGTAGGGGAAAAAAAAAAGTACAGAGGATTTTTTATGAGCTGTCAAAGTTGTAGCTAATTCAGGTGGCTCAAATAGGCACAGCAGGCAAGGGTCACTGAGCTGACAGTGTAGTGGTCAAACCAAGGAATACAGAGCTGTAAAGAGCTTATCTGGGATGTTGAAAATTCATGATCTTAGTACAGCAAAATGTGGAGAGACTGAGAGCTGGACGTAAACCAAGAAAGAATAATTTATTTTAGCAGTGTTATTACTGGGGAAAAAAAAAAAACACACTTGGGGAGGAGAAGGAGGACATGGCCACAGAGTAATTACAAGACGAAAATGAGATCAAGGATAAATTTGTGCCTCTTTTAGGAGAAGGGAGGCAAGATTGCATGTTGAATGTAAGGATAGATGGGGTGAAGGGGCAAGAGAAGACCAGAGTAGTGGGAGATGGAGATGCAGATAGTACAGAGGTGTGAGACTTGGAAGGAACCTGGATTAAAGAGGAGTTACCCTAAGTTCTCCTCTGAATCCTGTAAGAGTACTGTGCAAATACTGGTCTGCTAGCATTTATTCACGTACTGATTTGACTACTGTTTTGCTGATGTTAAAGCTGCAGTTAAGTGACTCGCTGGTATTATAATCCAAAATTATAATGACCTCTGCATGGCTACTGGTTTCATGATTGGCTTACAATTGCACGGGCTCATTTCTGGAGTCTTTGAATTCCTGTCTTCCATCACTCCTTGAAATGCTTGGTTAAAGTACACGTTCAACTCAAAAATGCAGGTCTGGTTTACCCAAAAGTCAGAAGTAAATGGAAATCAGACTTCCTTAATGTTTTCTGACATTAAAAGGTTTAAGCTTCGTTTACAAAAACAAGCTGGTGCTTTTTTTCCCTTTATGTCTCATGTCATAGTAGTTAGAAAATTAACAAAGATGGAGTAGACCAGGATTCAACCTTACCTCCTTTTTTGATTCAAAGGAAGTTCTGACTCAGTATCCCACCTAATCATTGCCTGCAGGTTAGCCTGCAATGAATCTGACCACCTGTCCCGTGTAAATATCGCCCATTTGGTATAAAATAAGCATTTAGTTGCTGGAACTGAATTAGGGCATCTTGTCTGCCAGGCAAATTCTGTAATCAATGAAAGATAGACCTGTTTTCATTCTGAGAGCCAATGGAGATATAAGTGCGATATACAAAGCACGACAACTTTTAACAGGAGTATCAAGAGAAAGCCATACTTCCCTATCTAAATTCCAGTGAGTAGAATAACTTCCCAGAAAGCTGGACAGACTGGTTAAAATACTTAATTAGGCAGATCAGAGCTCTGAACCTTAATCCCAAGTAAGTTTTCTACCAAACTGGCCAAGTAGGGAGGGAATAAATCTTCCTCATTTTCTTTTTAAGCAAAACCTCTGCTTTCATTATTTTCGTTTTTTAGGTTAGTGAACAGAATAATTTCTTAATCACACAATCTTTTTCTGTAAATGTCTAATTTACTAGTAGGTGGGATCTGTGTTGTATTCTGAAATCTTTAAAAGCAGATACGAATACACAAGGAACTTCTCTCTCATAAGCCACTCATCCAAAGCAGTAGGTTAAAAGATTTTTCTTTGCAGCTCATGTGGACCAGAAGACTTTTTACTTGTACTCCGTATCTGAACCCAATGTTGTAATAAAATCTGAGCAAGACTGGTTCAAAGCCACACGAATGGAATCAGCCACATTGAGTTTACTGAGAGAACAAAACTGACCTACTTTTGTACAGTAAACTCTATGCTAAATAGAGTGTGTGCAATTTCTGTGACGTACTAAGGTGCCTAGACGATACATGAATAACTATTATAAGAGTTTTCAATCCATGGAGCGTGTATGCATAAGTATGTATAGGCAGACTATTCCAAGTTCAACACGTTTGTCTTTTCTTTCAAAATATTTCTACAGATTTTAGTACTTGAAAAGCAACCTATTAAAATATGCTATTACCAATAGATAATCACTAAAATTAGGTGTTATCTAAAGAGTAATAATACTCAAACTCTATTCCTAATCATAATTATGAAATAGATAATAGATCATCCAGATAATAGAATATTCAAGTAGCATGCAAAGGTTATATAACTAAGAGAAAAAAAAGCTAGATCTCTTTTATGAAAGTCTTTTTTGCTTGTTCTGACATTCCTGAAATTCCTGAAGCTACTTCAATGAAAGTTATTTTATTCCAGTTTCTGAAATGTCTGTTTTGTTGACTTTTCTAGTTAAGATTGTTGTTTCCACTGCTGTCTGCAGTGGAGGGATTAATATATTCTGTTAAATGCATTGTACTGGCCACTCTTGCAATCCAGGTGCAATTAGCTGCAAACCCCAACAGTACGGACAGGCAGAGGATGTTCAAGGTCCCAGGAATACTCCTTCAACGTTGCCTTATTTAAGGCATCATTGCCAGAGAGATGAATAGTTGCATTTCTGTTCACAAGCATGTTAGCATTTCTGGAAATTTGCCATGCACTTTTATGGAAAATAACTTGATGGATTTCACTGCTGTGCTTCTGGAAAGACCAATGACAGCAAACCCCTGGCTTTTGTGATGTCTAGACATTGCTTTACAGCCATCTGAACATTATAAATGTGATTTCAAAACAGCCCTGAGACAATGGTTTCTGACCATCAGAGTGATGCTTTTTTTTAAAGCCAAGATGTGCACAAGTAGATAAAATTCAAGTATTGGGTCCAAACTTTAACTCATTTCTCTTCTGCTAAAAACAGTTTTCAATCATTTCCCTACAATATTGACAACTTCTGTGAGTTGGAAATGATATGATTAAACACAGCTTTAGCCAAATAGTTCTTTTGAATTAAACAAGTAAATTAAAGGAGGATCATCTTAAAAATACAAAACTTAAAAATAAACACAACTTATTGCTGACTTCATAAGACACTTGAGAATAGTCTTTTATTTGCTAATATCAGAATAAAAACTGTATAAATTCAAAATTCAATTGCATTTCTTCTTTTTAGGGCCTTATCCTCTAAAAGTGTATTTATGTCATATTAAAATAAAAAGAAATACTATTCCTTTGACTAAAATGATTCACATGAGCTTTTATTGCTCAGCATATAAGAGTTTATTTCTCTAAATTGCTTTCACAGCCAGTCTGTCATCAGTGAACAAAAGAAAGAGACAAGAATACTGAAGTACGATAACCTTACAAAATATGAATCAACCACTTCACTTAATTGGTCTGATTCCATAAAGTATAATTTATACCAACTAATTATACAGTTTTTGTCATTTAAATGCTGAAGTAAATATAACCTATCCATCCTTTCTTGAAGGTTATTTTAAGAGTTGGAAACAAGCCACAGTTGTCCTTGCAGCTAGCTCAGACTGGTCTAATGGTTGATGCATTAAGAGTTAGACCATTAGCTTCTAGAAAGTTTGTACTGAACTGTCTTTTTACATAACCAGCTATCATGTATGTGAGTAACTGAGAGAGAAGGGCCATCAGTTTCCTTCTGGACCAGGACTCATGCCTACAGATAAACAGCTTTTATCCACTTTTCTCTGTTCAAAGGCAATGTTGTGTTATACCAGATTTTCACTTAATTGCTTGAACGTTGTTGCTGTAATAGGAAAAGTATTTTCCCTTTCAGTCTTTGCCTTATTTTTTTCCTGGTTTTTGCAAAAATCAAACTTTGGTATGAAACATTTATTTTAATGTTTACAAAAAAAATTCTATCTTTAACAATGAAACATGCATAGTAATGCAGAAAGTCAGTGTACTGATGCAGAGTCAGGCAAGACATACATAAAACACTTTTGGAAATAAATTTCTACTAATAAAATAATTCAGATTCATTTTCCCTTCTAGTTATAAAGAAAATATCAGTTTTCTGAAGTGTCTCAGTTTTCTGAAATATGGGCCAATAGATACCTGCAGGTCAAACAACTCTGACAGAAATGCATAATGTTTAGAGGTTTCCCCTTTGTTACACTCCTCATTACTGTGAGACATGCAAGGTGGGAGATCCCCACTGAATATGTTCAAAAGCACAGGTTCTAAATAAAAAATTCCATGTTCAGCAGGACAGTCAGTGGTTTTTCATCACTGGATGCTGATACCCCATCCAAACCTGTCTATCTCCTTAAAGGACCCTCGATGAGATGAAGGTATTTTGTGATACATTTTTTTGGCAAGCTTCTAATGTATTATTTATCAATGTAGCTTCTTCCAAGGATTAATAATGTATGTTCTACCACTTCTACTGCGAAGTCTTTTTCTTTTTTTCCAGCTTAACTGAGTGCAGAAAATAAATCTAAACTTTATTCTGTGATAATTAATATCTTCTTATTTGATAAGGTAATTTATAGCATGATATCTTTGATACAAGCCCTTTGGGAAACTGTGGTCCTGATTATGTGATGCAAAAACTAACCCTGCAGCAGTTAGTGTTAAAGGACCTTTGGTCCCTTTTTTCAGTCTGCACTCGGACCTCCTGGTGTTGTTGACCAGCAATGGGTAATGGAATGCTGGAAGTCTCAACCTGCAGTAACAGTGAGGGATCTTGCTAGGCCTGAACTTGGCACCTGCCTGGACCTGATTTTAAAAGCTTATTTTTCACGTAAACTAAAATGATGCACAAGTATCCTTTCAGCTATGGTAGTCAGGCAAATGACAAACTCCATTTCCTGGCAGGTAGTTGCTCTGGATCAGTACAACTTTTTCAAAGTGCAAAATCGAAAAATAAAGTTACTATATTAAAAATACAATTCATATTCAACTTTTTTCTATCAATTATTTTTGTTTAGCTATAATTACTCTTGTGTGTCTGTAAATTTCAGGCACACTATACATCGTCTTACATACTGTGTAACTAGATAGGAGTAGCTAAGTAAATTTCCATTGATGAGGACTTTTGCTTTTACAGTTTTGATTTAGTAGAAGTCCTTAGTTTACAAGAATATAAATATGTTGACTGCAACACATCCCCCCTCCCCCCCCCCCCCCCCCCCGCCAGGAATGTTTCAAGTAACTGTCTGCTTTAATCAAGCTTGTTCCAATACCCTGGAGTCCCTATATTGACATTTTAGCTTGTAAGCCATGTTAAATGTTTATTATTTTCAATATCAATGCAAACCTCTAATATTATTCTCTTCTGTTTTGTTAAGAGTCATTGCCATAACTCAGCTTCTGTGATATTTGATGTAATAGAAAGAAAAGGTTTTCAACCTTATTAGCATGCAAAGCACAGGACAAGCTTGATCTCTTGTGATTTTTTTTCTCCTTCATAGCAACAATTGGGCAAAGATATCATAACTACAGTGCATGCATTAAATGAGATCTCAAGGCTATCTTCCTCAAAGAGGATGATATATTCCATGATTTATCTGTCATGAAAGCCCTCTGACATTATATGACTTGTGTATTTTTGAAACACCATAGTAGACTGAAGTATACAATAAAATAGAAAATTAATAAAGTCCTTAACAACAAAGAAAGTAAAATACACAACTGAAAATCAGGCACTGGAAAGAGCATTTGGCCCAAGGAACTTGCCAAAACTCTGAGGTTTTTCAATTGTCCTGGCAGTTACATTATTTCCTCTTGCACCTGTGGTACCCTTCCATCAGCAGGGGTTCTAGCTGAAAGGAATGAGCAGACTGCAGCCGTGGGTGGTTTAACAAGCATTGAGGACAAGGACAGTGAGAATGTTGGTTCAAAGCAACTCTCTGGGATGATTTGCTTGTTGACCAGATTTGGAGCATCTCACAAGTGTTTTGACATGATATTGGGAAACACAACGAGGCACCAGAGGCTGTAGTACAAGCTGAAGTTAAGAACATTCATAATAATGTAGTTGGAAATTGTTGCACTGTGTGCAATCAGGGAGAGAAAAATTGAAAGGCAAAGCTTTAAATGCCTAGCTGAAGAAAAGGTGCAAAAGGGATTCACATTATTGGAAACCAGGCACACTTGCTAAAGAATGGGTGCCCAAAGAGAAGATGCAAAATTCATTTTGGCCATTGGAAAAACAGGTGTCAGAAAGTTTAAATACCTTCCTATGACCATTGTGATTCTAGCTGAAAAGTTCAGGAAAATTTGCAGGTGTTGGGAAGCATACAATTCATAAAAATGTAAAAATACACAGTTCAGGTAAAAGCTGCAGTCACCAGAATTCTTCATTCTTCACTGAAGAATGCTACAAAGGGTGATGGTAACCCAGTAGGAAATGCAGAAACAGTAGATCACACAGTATCAAACTAGGGTCCAGTCAAGAGGAGAAAGAAAGCCACAATATAAAGTCAAGGGTTAAAATGGGAACTAGTATGGGCAGCTTTAATACCTAATGGTAAACAAAAATAAAAGCATAATAGACATGTTCAGCATCTGTGGGTAAGAATGTAAATCAGTCAGGCAGCACAGTACCAAGAAGCAAAACACACAGGAAAGGCAAAGTAGACCTTTTAAGTGGAGGCATAATGATGGTTGTTAAAGGAAACTCTAAATCAAATAAGACTTAAAGAAAATAGTATTAATGCTAGCTGGTCAGGAAACTTTTTTTAGTTCTCTTAAATTTTAGAGCAACCTGAATGAGTTTAAATGCAATATCTATGCAGGAGCAATAAGAGCCAAAATTACATGATCGTTGTACTCAAATTTAAAAAAAAAAAAAAGGAAATAAAACTGGGTGATATTGTTATAAAAAATCAGAATGGGATAGCTGAGACAGTTAAATTCCTGTGGGTGGTGTGGATGCTATCTAAGGACACCATTATGAAGACCCACAGCAAAGGCACAGCACCCACTAAAAAGCAAGTCAGTAAGGGTAAACAACATAGCTAATAAAAGCAAGAACACATCTTTCAAAACAATGAAATTGTGTCTCAGAGACTACAATAGAAAGAACCATAAAATCTGCTTTATCTATAAAACCACAATAAAGGAGACAAAAAATTACTTTGAATAAATCTCTGGCAAACAAGCTAATAATAATTGTCTTTTAAAGACACCTGGAGGCAAAAGCCTCAAAGGAACCATATAAAGCCAACCCAAAATTGAGATATAAAAGAAGTGCTCAGAGAAGATAAGATCATAAATAAAAAATTAACACATTTTTTTCTTCACATTCATATAGAATAACTGGGGAATTTTTCTGTCCTGGAACCCTTATTTATGGGGGACTCACGAGAAAGTTAAATTAGCTACATTAGCAGTTGTGGAATGAACAGACACAACAGTAACAAATCATTGGGATTAGCTGTTACATGCCCAAAAACCTGAAGGATGAAATAAGTGAACTATTATGATGTGTAATATTTTGCTTCAGACCACCATGGCACATGAAGGCTTGGAGGCAGTAATATAACACTGATGTTTTTTTCCCCAAAGATTTCCAGGGAGTTTGGGGGAGCTAAAGATGGATATGACTGACATGCACAGGGCGAAACAACAGGAGCAGGACTAATGGACTCATGGAGAACATCCCATACTGAAACAAAAATCAACACAGCTTTTCTAAATAGCATTCATATTTTGCAATGCTTTCTGAATTCTTTACAGAGACCAACATGCAGGTAGATATGTAGGGACAAGTTCAAAACAAATGAAGGGGAGCTGTTAATATAGGATTAATCTGCGCGCCTTACTAACATAAGATCTTGTGGACTCTGAAATTTTACTTAAATTTCAAAGCAACAGGACAACTTGCTGTAAGGAAAAACCATTAAGGGCTGTTAAATACAAAGACATTTTCTGGGCTAAAAATTATTAAAAACAGGAAATTTTTTTTGGCCTGTTCTTATGCATACCCTCTAGATGTCAGTATAAGAGACAGAAGGCATGGCCAGATGGATCTTTGTCTTAACATGGTCATTCTTACATTTCTGCAGAAATGCAATGTATTTTCATACTGAAGAAAAGAAGAAGAATAATTTTTATATCAGAGAAAACTGTGAAGTTTCAGGTGTGGTTTGGTATCTAAAGAGCATTTGTAATACATACAGTGGGATTACAATTCACGTGCAAGAAGAGCTACAAAGTAAAAAGCTGCCATGATCTTACTGCAAATTCACACAAATGTTCTGGTAGGAATTTGCGTTATTAACAACTTCTAGCAGCTAATTGTTTTGGCATAGTTATCAAGGTTTATGTTTGATTAGTGTCTACATTTCAAAGGTAAGGAGTATACAGAACTTCAATAAATTTAAGGAGAGCAGTAAGTGACAATCCTGCTAATCATACACAGACTATGAAACTCTTTAAATTAGCATACTTCTGAAAAACCTAATTTAAACTAATTGATACAAAATGTTATAAGTTGTCAGTGGATGATCACTATTTTGAGGCTGTAAGTGTTTTCAAGGACAGAGATAACCTTCTGGGCCAAGATGTGTAAAAAATCTTTTCCTCATTATCCTAACAACAATGCTTAGTGTAAGCCAGATCTGTCTTTGGTACCTGGAAGTCTCGGGTTATAACCTTTTGTCATTTGAAGGGGATCATTCATTTTCCCTTGACAATTTTTTTTTTTTTCCCCCAAAACCATTTTTAAAGTGTAAATGAAATGAACACTCAGGCTCAGGCTGACCCTCTGGAATGATGATATATGTCCTCTTAAACATTCAAAACTTGCACTTTTTTGAGCTTTATATTATTAAAAAAACAACAGTGTATTCTATTTTTTTTTTTTTTTTCATCATATACTGTTCTTCTTCCTGGATCTCAATTCCTTATATAAAGGTTTTTTCACATTAATACTTTCAGTCATGCTTATTTGAAAATGAGTGCATTTGGAATACAACATACTCTTAGGAAATCTGGGTGGGTTGTCATTGACATCCGTGAGAGTAATGTTTACAGTGGTAGTACCAGCTAGTCCTCCCAGCTGTCCTCCCATGTCCTTGGCTTGGATTAGAACTTGATATTGTTCTTTCACTTCTCTATCCATATTTGGCAAAGCTGTTCTTATTACACCTACAGGAAGAAATGGGAAACAGAAAGAACAAGTAAACAAAGGGATGTGATTGTTCACTATTACATTTTAATACTGGTTCTCTTGGACCAGAAATGGAACTCTTCCTAAAGGGTTCACACGAAAGGAGTTCACACAGAAACATGCAAATCACTTGGGCTTTTCAAAAGCATGCTCGTCAGCTATTCAACAATTCAAAATGATTGCTATGTCTTTTCAACCAGGACATGAATGACTGAAAGAAAATGGTGCATTTTCACTAGGGGTGTGAATGGTGTAAACATATATTTGCCACATCAGGACCAAAGAATGCTGCATTGTGTAGAATAGAGCAATATAGGAAGGGGTGGCAACGCATTTTAGAGACTACATCTACAATTGTTTCCAACCAGTCACTTGCCATCACAGTTAAGTTACTGTAGGCCAAGATAATATTCCTTCTGTATAAAAGAAGTCTGTCTTCTTTATTGGAAGACTCTTCCTTGCTTGAGAAAGTTTTCTTGATATAGCACACATATGCAGTGAAAAATTTAAGAGTTTCCTTAAAGAAATGTAAATAAAATATCATAGTAAGACATTGACTAAATGACTCAATCTTTGGTGATTTTGGATAGCTGATATCTAAATAGGTATGCCATAATCTCCCTTCTGATATATTAAGAATATATATGATAAAAGGAGGACTTGTAGGAGATTCTACTCTCTCTCTCTCTACATAGAGATCATAAAATTAGTTGATGAGTTTGCAAAATCTCTAAGGTTTGTGGCACTCAGGCCTTTCTCTTGAAGCCAAATGTATAGGAGAAAATGCATTTTTTTGTCAAAGTTTTACAAGTGCATATTGCATTGCAAATGCTATATATTCAGTAATAGTTTCCAGAAAATAGTTAGGTGCAGATTGCTGCAGATAGCATGCACAATTGAAAAATAAAACAATTGGAAGCATGTTTCTTGTCTAAGTTATTATTGTTTCAGAAGATATTACTTTCTAGAATTAAACCATTTGGGTTTAAAAGCAGTCTTTTTCCCCTGGTGTTATAATGGGTCTGGAAGATATGAAAGAAACTTTAAGGATCATTCTTATCTTTATAGCGACTGACCACTGTTGTGCTAACAAGCTAGATTAGGAACTGTTAGCTTACAGAACCTGTTCAGAATCTAGAAATAATTTTGACCTAAAACTTCTATTTCTGGAACCTATTAAAAATTCCCATTTAATTGAATTGTATAGCAATTTCCTTTCTCTCTACTTGTAACACTGATGATGATAATGACAACATTGATAATAACTACTGTTTTCTGCCTCAGTATGGCATATACTGTACTGTATAGATCTGGAATATAACTAGCAAATACTTAATGACATTTAAATATTGCAACACTATCATTTTGAGCTTTTGGAAACAATGAGTGTTGTTCAATGTTTTGCTTCTTCCACACAGAAATCTTGAATTGTAAAACTGTAATTTTTTTTTTTATATATTCATGTGATATTAATGAAATAAGTCTTTTTGTAAATAGGATGAACGTATAGTAGGTTTCCTCTTGAATCTCTTAATCCATATTTTTGCATTGTGGAGACTATATGTTCCACAGCATTTTACAACATCCTTGGTATACTCATTCTAAGGTGAAAAGAGATATGAGAATTAAATATTTCCCTTGTAATAGCAAAACAAAATAACAGTAAGTAGGAAAAACTGAAAATGGGCAGAGTAAGTTATGAGCAGGAGATGCAGTTCATCTGATTGTTATTATTGGTTTAGGTACAACTGAACGGCTTTCTCAGAAATATTCCAGATGTTCTTCAGAAAATGAAGAATTGGCTATTGCTCTAGTAGTAAAGTTCCACATCATCCACTATTTATTCCTATATGAAATTATAAGGGCATTCTGTATATCTGTGCATTGGTTCATACGGACAGGACAAAGATAATTTAAAGTTCTTTAACCAGTAAAATAGAAAAATAAAACGGAGTTTAAAATCCGTGGGAAGAAAAGCCTACAAATTTGGGCATTGCACTTCAGCTTCACAAGGAATATCCAAACTTTAAATCAAAGGCTTATAATATAGAGCCTGTACACGCACATAATGGTGTTCTGAGTGTTTTTAAATCCTTCTGCCTTAAGATTTTACAACACAGATTGTTCAGGCTCAGAACTGAATAACTTTGATATTTTTTTTCTTTGCAAATGTTATCAATATCAAATGTGCAGAAAAGTATAATCTCAATGAGGCTGCTGAAAATTGAAAATAGCATGTATGGAACTGGGATGAGAAGTTATGCTCTACAAAGTTATTGAGCTACAATTCAACAGGACATGATCCACTTAGGTCGAAGAGAAAATCCAGATTCCATATAAACTTCACGAACACATATTAACATCAATACTCCTACAGACAACAATTTGGCTTTTAAGAACATAACTGAGGTCAGAATATCGACTAGAATACTGAGTCGAAGAAAAAAATTGAAGACATCTAGCTATGATTAAGAATATTCACCTCATAATCAGAAAATTGGGTGGAAAAGAAGTTTATCAGAAAGACATTTTAGTAACAGAACAGAATGTATAGAGGAAATATAAGGGAGGTTGTCTGTCTGAGTGAAGTGCTCTGTGTTAAAGAAAACTCACATTAAAAGCAGAAGACCAATTTCATAGCATCAAAAAGTAACGCTCACGTATAAGATTTGAGGCCGTAAAATGTGCCAGTTCCACAGCTGCACTCCAGCAGGAACTGTAATGCATTTAACCTTCCTGCAAGAGCAATAAAATATAACTCTCCCACTTCCATATAGTTTGCTTACCTTCAGGAAAGCACTGCAAAAAATTAGGGAGTTAGTAAAGAAGAGGAGTAAAGGGGCAGCTGTGACATTCAGATCCATAAAGGTTAAAAACTATTTAAGCATACTAGGTTCATATCAGAGCAAATGTTTATCACCTATCAGGAGTGATTTGAGAAAGGAATATGTATAAAGTCAGGTGCACGCCAAACACAATCCCTATTTCACATATAAAGTTATGGTCAGTGACTTCACTATTACCACTTTGTGATGAGATCTTGAGGTAGTAATAGAAATTTCCACAAACATATCAGCTTTTTTGTGACAGAAGCTAAAAAGTAAAGAGAATTTTTGGAAAGGAATAAGAACAAAAGTGTTATGATTAAAGCATTTTATACATCCACGTGAGTTGCCTTCTCGACTCAGTGTGCACTTTCTTGTCCCAAGAAGGAGAAGAAGGATGATCAGTATTACGGAATGGCTTCCGTTTAAAGAAGTCTTCAATCTAGAAAAGAGGCAATTAGGGGAGATAATGGGTCTGCAAGGTCATAGGGCACTAATAAATAGGAATTAGCTGTTCACTGTCTTGTGCAATGTAATTGTAAGCTAATGGGTGTCACATTTCAAAGAAGCAAGAGGAGCTGGTTCTTCACTCCAAAAAAATTTTGCTGTGGAATTTCTAGTAACTGGGTGTGCAGATACTGTGCTCCTGGAATCAGCTCTATTGGGAAGTGGACAAGTATGGAGGAGAAATCCTTTCATAAGTTTACCTACATGGACACTGCTAGTCACCCAGGAACTTCATAGGAACAGGTTGTTGAAGATTAGAAGAGTATTCACTAAATACTCATCTTTCACTAGAGCTCAGCAGGACATCAGTTTTGGAAAGATGGTACAGGGTGGCATGGACCTTTGGTCTGACCTAGTATGGATGTTCTTAAGTTCTTTAAATAACTACAAGGGAATGTCTCAAATTTGTCACCAGAATGCAAGAGATGGCAAAAATAACCAACACCAACAACCCAAAAAATTTTTATATCTCTGCCAGCATTTCTGAGTTTATCCATCATTTTGTACTCAAATGGCTTTCTTCCCTTTTCCTGTCAAAAACACTGAAGGCAGGTGTCTGGCAGTAAAATTCCTCCTTGAAAAAATAATGTGTCATCCCCTCTGTTATAAAATAAAAATTGGAAATGCCAGAAGATCTGTAGTGCTACCCAAGAGTTCTGAATTTTAGAGCAAATCATTAAGCAGCATCATGTGCATTATTATTCACATACTGTTTATCTCTACAGACATTGTTAGACCCAGAGTTCTAACCCCCATGTTTTGAACTTTCTAATGTAAGACAGGTTACAGCACATTATTGTTGCTCATGAATCTATATGCTTTTTTTCTGGTATAGGATTTTAAGCTATGCTGGACTATCTGTTTCATGATTCTTCCTTTACAGCTGTGTCCATTTTTTTACCACTGAGGTCCACTTGAGTAACTCATTAAAGATATTAATAGACATTAATATCTTTAGACATTAACTCATTAAAGATATTAATAGTGGAAACACTGTGTTTGTATGAAGTTGCAGGGCTAGTAGAGCGCAGGTCATCACCTATCACTCACTACTCACTACTGAGTAATAGGTGAGAACATATGATATAGCAATTCAAAGTGTCATGGGAAAGAAAGTTCTTCAAATATTAATAACTACTAATTTTTTTTCTTGAGAAACTTGCATTAGAACTCCAATTGTGGCTTCAGTAAAGGTTTCTCTTGCTATTGAATTCCTCCTTATTTTTTACAAGACTGAAATAACAAAATAAGTATAAAAGGAAGTACCTTTTTTTTTTCCCCAGAAATTTAAGAAGTCCCATTTTAGTCTGAAAAGTGAAGTTGCTCACTGAAAATTGCAATATGATCTCCTGCTAAATGGAGCATGTGACAAAGGAATGCGACCATTGGAGTTAATGCACTAACAGCCTTATGAGGCTCTCACCAGCAAAGTATTGATTGATCAGGGTACAGGCTCTTTAACACACAGTCTGACATTCAAGCACAGCATCACTGGAAGGAGAAACTATTTGTTGAAAGGGGCATATGGGCAACTATCCCTGTAACACATTCAGGATGACACAATGCCTAGCATTCACCACGTAGGTTATTGACTCCTTAGTTGAATGACTAAATATAAAAACAAGAATGACAATTAGAAATATAGGAGAAGATAACTAATCAACATGTCTATCAACCTCCCAAATACTTCACTCTCTTTAAACATATTATCCTTTTCTGCTCACACGTCCAATGACCTCAGACAAACATACTATGCCCCAGGGAGAGAGGAAGGCAAAAGATGATTAGCTATTCCACAGTGTCAAATTAGCTCTATATAGCAAAAGAATCATTGCTGTGGAATTTCTGACTGTAAGTTCAGAAAGCAAAAATGCTGAGAAAAAAGAATGTAGACCCAAGATACAAAACTGAATCATCAGGAAAAAAACCCCAAACAACCAAAAAATAAAATGCATGTAGCAGACAATGCTTTAGATATAGAGAAATGGTAAAGCATAAAAAAGTAATTGTTCAATGTATATATATTTTAGATATTTCAGGACTGACTGGAGGACCATGTTTTCGTTTGGGTTTTGTTTTGTTTTTTTTTCAACAGACTGTAATTCATTCAAAAACTAGTCAATTCTCAAAACCAAATCTTGTGCAAAGTTACTCTACTGGCTTTTGGACATATCAGCCCAGTCCATGCTTATTCATTGATACTGCCCACATGAATCAAAACCCAAAGTTTAATTCTTCTGCCGTTGATGATAAACTATTTACCTGTCTTCGGATCAATGGAGAAATACGGTTGCCCCTGAAGAATGCTGTAAACCACTCTAGCGCTGTTTCCGTAAGTGGGATCATCAGCATCTGTCGCCTTAACTTGAAGCACATATGCACCTGCAAAGAAACACAGCTAATCACATTTTCAACATAGAGCAGTGATCAGGTGTATTTCAGACACATTAGTCCTGTTGCTAGCAGATTCTGTTCTAATTATTGTTCCACTGGAAACAAGGTGATAATGAAACACTGAATTCTTCAGCTCCATGCTGGTAATCGTCAGGGTAAAAGCTAAAGCATAATGGGAAGGAAAGGGGAAGCAGCACAACATCAGAAGATATTTATGAACTCTTTATGATGCATGCATTATGTACAAAATTTTTTTTGCCTAACACATATAGGATGAAGGCTTGGGGAAGCGCAATACTGGATTTTGCAGAAGGAGTATGTCCCACAGTCTTGTGAAAAGGTTGACAACTGTGGAAGTAAAATATATGAGTTGCCTTTAAAACAAGTGTTTGATCAAGCAATTCCTGAATCTGCCAGCGAACCAATCTCTAAGTACCTTAAAAAACTATACAGCAGTCTCCTAAAGATGGAATTCACATTCTTATTGTAGAATGAAATTAGGTGTTTGGTTGTGCCAGTTGTCTTCAAAATCCAGACTTCAGTCTTCTTCCCTTTCTAATTAGGAAATAAAAGTACCATGGAGAAAGAACCTCCCCTTGAAGTTCTATTTTCATCCATGGTTATAGGCCAGAGTTAGTGCAGTTTACTTTGTATTCTGACTTAAAGGGGACCCGTGCCATGGAGCGAAATAAAATGCGCATGAAAACAGAAAACTCACTGTAAATGTCAATAGTCTTGCAGAAATGTCTTGTCCCTCCTGCTGGTCACTAAGCAATTTACCTGCATTTCCCCACTGGCCCATAATGAAAATAGTGTTCAAACAATAGTCTTCAGCAAAGCAAATTTAGGGTCTCCCACCAGCTTTGAACAATTAAGAGTTTCCTACAATGTTCTGTGCAAATGCATGTTGGGATCTGCAATGCTGATTTGGAGGGAGTGAGGGTTAAGACAACCTACGTGAGAAATGGCATAGGAAGGAGGGTTATTCCCACTGTTTTTGTTTTAAGAAATATTCTACATTTGGAGGTCACCTGATATTTTTTCAAGAATATTCGTGGAGTACTGCAAGTGCTTCAAGACTGCTACTTTCCTGTAATGAAAACTGGCAAGTTTCAAAGGATGTTCACAATATGAAATTAACCTTAATGGACTTGTCAAAGTTTATTTCTCTCACTGAGAGATGATCCATGTGAATGGTCCTACGACTTAGACAAGTAACTCATAGCAAAAGCAGCTGTTTTGAGAAACTTTTTTCAGTCTTTGCCCCCTTCCCCATCTCTCCATAAGAGGATTGACAGTGCTGAAGGGTTTGGTATTAACATTGTGAAAATACTTGCTGCATGATTACTTCTGAAGAAGACACAGAAATATATGTGTTATTTGACTAACAATCACTTTTTAAAGTCAATAGGCTGATCATATTTTTAAGCTTAGGGCAAATTTAATTAAGATCAACTTCTAAAAGAAATAAAAGATTAGCAATGAATAAATTAATGAAAACAAACCATTGAGTTGGAATCAGCTAACTAAAAGCCTGAGGTTATTATCTTCATTTTCTGGATGTGAAAGGTGAGGAATGATACATCTTAGAGAATACCAGGTTCAGTATAATAATTGAGGAATCAGTGCCTACTCAAACATTTGTGCCTTTCTTTAGATAACACGTAACCATAACTGACTATACATTAAATAGCTTAGACAAGCCCAGATAGAGTAATACATTTCCTACTGGAATGACAGGCAGAAGCTATCTAATACCTAATATCTAATATCTAATACAAAGCATTTGATGGCTTTCCTCTGTTCCTTCCAAAAAAGAATCTTTGTAATAGGATCTCCCACTCCCACAAGGCTTTGTCTTTTGGTCCAGAATTTCAAGGAGCCACAGCAATAGCGGAGCAATAACTTAGCTCTACTCGGGTGACCAAGATGGAGAAGGAAATGGTGGCATTCAAATTTTTCCTCTTTTCCCTTGAAAAACCGAAGTTCACTGTATGTGCCAACTTTGGGGCCCTTACTGTTATAGAAGAAAAAGAGACATCTGTTCCTTCTGGAGCAACTACATTCCCAAAACATGTTCACTCAATATACAGAAAAACTTCCCTTCCTTGTATACACACAGTTGCCTGCCTTCATTGATACAGTATCTCATTTTCTTTCTAACTTAAAAAATTCAGTCTAATTTTTCCACTGAAAAGAAATACTGTCTTTTACTATAGTTCCCTCTTTCTTTCCTCCCTACCAAATTATTCAGCCTTTCACTGTGTTCTGAAGTTAGGCCGGTAAGTTTTGCTCCCCTCTGAAGTGGTGGAGCAAAGCATCAGGTTCTCAGATGCTCGGGTCTGAGCTGGAACCAGGTGACTGATCTCTCTGACTGACAAGTGTGCTGTTTCAGGCCTGGTTTAAGACAACAGCCTGAACTTTTGCCAAAAAAAAAAAAAAAAAGAAAAAAGAAAGGGCTGTTACACATTCCCAAGTCTCCCCTTGGGCCAGGGCTCATGTTTCTGATGCCACACTGGTTGCTACTTCAGGGAGCTGATCTTAGTTTGTCTTCCAAGTAAGAATTGACAAAATTTTGTTGTTATGTTATCAAGACCTTTGCTTTGCACCTTGAGGGGAGTAACATTCTCCAGAAGAAAACAAGACAGGCAGACCAAGATTTACAAACACAAGTGCAGAAAGTTAAGCTTCTTTGTACATGCACTTACTTTCTGAAGTGCTGAGCACTGAGAAGACCTAGCAAAGGTCAGGATTTAAAAATCTAATGTTTCTGGAAGGCTAGCCACGACACCTGCCTTCTCAGAGGTTATCAACAGAGGGCTTGCAAACACTCTAACGAAGATCTCTCCAACACTTGAGACTATCTGATAGAAACAATAGACGTGTCACACAGAGCACTGGCCATCATGTCAAGAGGGCGAATCACGTATTTTACTACTGACTGTTCACGTCAACCAACTTTGGACAACGAATGTAAACAGTTAAAAGGCTCCTAAAGTCAGGCAGTGAGGAAAATGTCATGTTACCTGATCAATACTTTTGCAGTACTTTTGGACTTTAGGATATATCATCTTTATGAATTTTGCTTCACTGCGCCTCACTCGCAAATTGAAAACAACATGTAATATAAGTCTATATGCCATCTCTTTTAAAAATGAATTATTAAATGTAATATTGTACTGATTTTGAATTTTGAAATCAATATTAACTGATAAACTGAAGCTGCAATGAGACAAAGTAAATCATAAATGTGATCTGATTTTAAGGAAATTATTTAGGAAGAAAACATTATCTCTTAAGTGCTTAAGCTGTTAGTGTGCTTATTTTCTATCCATTTCAGTTACAATTCTACAACTGTATTTATCGCTATCACAACTTTTCTTTTAATCCTTAGAAGCTCAGTTCAGGAAAAAATAATTACAGTGTACTTTGAAGAGGAATAAGATATGCTAGTTTTCTATGCTAGACCATATTCAGAAGGCAGATGTAACTCTGGTAAAGTTTGTGCAAAAAATGTTAGTCTTTTTCTTATGGAAAACTTACATATACTTTAAGAACCTTTTACCTTCATATGAACAGTGTAGAATTATACATAAAATACCAATTTATTTATTTACTATTTTACTCTATCAATTTAATGCCTAGAATAAATCTGTTTTTGACTCCTTACAGTTAAATGATATTTCATTATTGTTTTTATAAGAGACCAAGAAGGAAAGATGATCTGTATTTAATAATTAAAAACCTATTTATATTTTATCTCATTATGCCTACCTTTTTATGCACATGGTAGAGTATTTAACTTCTATTCAGATCTGAAATAAAAGATAACCCACAAGAAAAAGTCATATGCAATGAATAAGATACATTAGCATGACACTGAATTAAAGAAATCCATAAATGTATTACGTGCAGGTGAAATATAACAGAAAAAAAAAATCAAAAAATCGTAACTGATTTTAATACTGTCACACAAAATATCCTTGTCTCTAAAATGCAGAGACATGGATTTGACAGGTGGACCACTTGGTGGTTAAGGAATTGGCTGAATGGTCACACTCAAAATGTTGCAGTCAATGGCTCAATGTCTGGTTGGAGACCAGGGACAAGTGGTGTCTCTCAGGAGTCTTTATTCGGACCAGTATTATTTAACTTCTTTGTTGGGGACATGGACAGTGGGACTGAGCACACCTTCAGCAAGTTTGTGGATGACACCAGGCTGAGTGGTTGGATTGATACTCTAGAGAGAAGGGATGCCTTCAAGAGGGACCTGGACAGGCTTGGTAGGGGGCGCCATGCGAGCCTTATGAAGTTCAACAAGGCCAAGTGCAAGGTTCTGCATTTTGGTCAGGGCAATCTCAAACACAGATATAGGCTGGCTGATGAGTGGATTGAGATCAGCCCTGAGGAGAAGGACTTGGGAGTACTGGTGGATGAAAAACCAAGTATGACCTGTCAATCTATGCTCGCAGCCCAGGACAACCATATCCTGGGCTGCATCAAAAGAAACATGGTCAGCATGTTAAGGGAGGTGCTTCTCCCCCTCTATTCCACTTTGATGGGACCCCACCTGGAGCATTGTGTTCAGCTGTGGGGACTCCAACATGGGAAAGACATGGCCTGCTCAAGTAAGTTCACAGGAGGGCCACGAAGATGATCGTGGTGGAGCACCGCTCCTATGAAGGCAGTCTGAGAGTGCTGGGGTTGTTCAGCTTGGAGAAGAGAAGGCTCCAGAAAGACCTTATAGTGGCCTTCCAGTACTTAAAGGGGACCTACAGGAAAGATGGGAGGGGACTCTTGATCAGGGCCTATTGGATGAGGGGTAACAGTTTTAAACTGGAAGAGGGTAGATTTAGGTAACTTATTAGGAAGAAATTCTTTACTGTGAGTAGTAGACACTTAAGACAGTAGAACAGTTTTCCCAGAGAAGTTGTGGATGGCCTATCCCTGGAAGTACTGAAGGCCAGGTTGGATGGGCCTTTGAGCAACCTGATCTAGTGAAAGGTGTCCCTGCCCATGGCAGGGGTGTTGGAACTAGATGACCCTTCCAGCCCTGGTCCCTTCCAACCCAAACCATTCTATGATTTTATGATTTACCATTGAATGCATGGATTGGTAAGAATAAGAAAAACTTTACTAAGTATACTAAATTAACAGAAATCAAGAAGTACTGACTCAATATATTCATCGGCTTCTCTTAAGTTCTGACAGGCTTAGGTAAGAAATGCCCAATCAAGATATTCAAGCAAACTTAATTTTTCTTGTTATGATGTAAGTATTCACATATATTTACATGTTGGTATGTGAGGTATTGAATGTGTTGGTGGGGGGATTTTTAATAAGCAAAGTTGGTAATTTTTTGTAAAGTTAGCCATACAGTGTCGCAGGAGACTGAAACAACAGAGCAGTAAATGTGTTTACCTCTTTTTGCATGTTGAAAGTAAAGCTACTGTGGATGAGAATGGATTTTGGAGTTCACCTCCTATTCCATCACTTGTTTCATAAGCCCTAACAACAACAGCTTAAAATCAACCAATATCTGTTTTACAGAGCAGTGACCATCTCCCCTTCTTTCCAAAACCAGTATGACCAGAAAGTGACTCCTGCTACACCACCACCAGCAGCTTCCTGCAAACCAGAAATTATTTACCAAAACAAAGATTTGCTGAAAAACTCTGACCCAGAATGAGTGCTTTCATGGCGAGTGGAGTTCACGTCATCTACTATTAGACTTCTACGATGTAGGCGTCTACACACCGGCCAGGCACCTGCGGCTCGCTTTGTAGCGAGGGGCTGGGCACAGGGAACCTGGTAGCACTGGTGTGCATGTACCAGTGATGCACAGGTAGGCATGTGACACATCACAGCTGAATCCATATCTATGTTTAAGTTTTCGTGCAAAAATGGGGTGTTGCAAGGTGAAGGAAGCAGACAGCGGCCATCAACCTGCCTGAAAATTCTGCCATCGGTCTAGGTTCCTGATGATCCCTCAACAGACTAATTCATAGTAATCTAAAAATGTTAGTTTACATATTCTTAGTACATGTTTCAGGTAATTCAAACTTATTACACAAAAGAAAGAAGAAATGTTGATTTATAAACTAACTTTTATTATTTCAAAGACATATTTTAGACTGATGAATAGCAGGCACTGAACATGAAAAATAATCCATTTCAGAGTGATAGCAGTTTCAACTGTGTTAATTCATCTGTCAGATCTTTTACAACAAACAGATAATATGTAAAGCTTATATTTTTATGAGAGGTCAGTCATATTATTTTAATGTGTCTCCAGTCATTTACTAACTTAAATACATACATATTATTCTAAACAGGTTTTATGGAATTGTTTTCTCATCCTTTTAGTATTATCAAGCATTGCTCAGTGAATCTAACAAGATTTTTATGCTTTGCAATAATAAAAAAAAACCCATAAACCCAATATACTTTTAAAAGCAAACTCTAAAATCTAATTATTTTTTTCCAAGCAATAATACAGGGTGTTACAGCTGTAAATCTTTAATGCACAAAGGTAGTGATGGAGGACAACATTTACTATAGCTCATGACATTTTAATTAAAATATGTACTTACATTACTACATGGGGTAATAAAATGAACAAAAAAATACAATATTTTTTGTTGTTTGGAAATACCTGATATGATAGGCAGTATTTAAAAAGACTTGTATTTTTAATTTTTCATGTGCCATCAACAAATATTTGATATAAAGCACTATAAAATGCAGAAGAATGGACTGATGTGCTTAAGTAGTTATTTTTTAGAAAGAAAAGAAAAAGAATGTTAAACCATTCAAGAAAATAGTATTGAATTTTAATGAAGATTATATTTTTAAAAAATAATATGGACAATATTGAGGACTAACATATTGTAAGTAGTTGTTTTAATCACAGCAAGCATACTGGCCTGAATTTTACTCTGTCTGAAGTCCAAAAGCAATTCAGCAACAACTGCAAATAGAATGGAGCCCAAGATTTTTACTCATTGGCCGAACGGACTAAAATAATACTATAAAAGCCTCATAGTTTATATGAGAATGACTGGATGGAACTATATTAAGCCTGAGTTGATACCATAGCAAGAATTTTTATGAAATAAGGATTTGACTTCTTTCCGACAGTCTTTCATTAGTAAAAATGCCACTTTGACAAAATCAAAAGAATCTCTGAAAGAGCAGTATTGATTAAATCTCTTCCCATCCAAAAATTACTAGAAAGAAATTTCAAAAATTTGTAGTACACCCAGTCTGATATATTCAAATTTTTTATGAATGACCAGTCAAAATTTCTTAAAGAAACTTCCAAAGTTCAGTTACAAAACATAACATTTAATTTATTGAATTTTTTTTCCCCTTATATTTTCTTACAAAAGACTAAAATATTGACATTTTGCACTCTTTCAGTCTGGAATTAAGTTTTGCTGTCATCGAAGTGCTGGTGGTGCATTTTGCTGTCTGTAGCGCTATTGTTGACTTCCAAAAAAAAAAAATAAAATCAAGCAGGGAATCTTAATTTCTTATCTTTAGTTCATTGAACTGAAGGGCATGACCAAGACTTCACAAAACTCAACTGGGACTAGATTCATTATTTTACTGTCGAGGAAAATGAGAGGACTCAAAGCTAGGAAAATAAGATGACAGACTTATTTAGACATGATTCCTGCAAAAATGATATAGTCAATAGAATTGCAAAGACGAAGTAAAAAGGAGGTTGTGATATGTCTTTTCTCATTAATGTCAGCTTTCACTTGGCCTGCAAATCCCTTTAAGTCTCATAATAAATGCCAAAATACAGTTAAGTAGTGGCAGTACATTACTTTCCACAGAAAGTGAGGGGAACCTGCTTTGAGGCTTTGAAGATGCAAGAGAGGGCTGGATGGGAGCAGTAAGGTTTGAGGGTAATTGAGAAGGGAGGAGATATGACAAGTGAGAGCAAGACTTCAGCATGTTGTAACTGTTCCACAGGCTCTGGCTGGAGCCATTCTCCAGTCCACATAGACCAGAGCTTCATTCAGAGGAGGTCTCTTAGGCCCCTGTCTGGCTAAATTTTGAATATCTCCAATGACAGAGATCCCACAACCTCTTTGAATGCTCCTATGGGATCCTGCTGAGCAAGTTCCTGAACAACCTCATCTCCTCTTTTGAAGGCAGGGGTTGTGATTTTGCTGTTTATCTTGTTCACTTTTTTCATTGTCTTTTGTTAGCAGGAAATGAATGAGACACATCATATGTGGATTTTCTAAGCATTTACTTTTGGTAATGGACTATCAAGGTAGTTGCATCTACTCATGGTGAATAAAGATCGAATAGCAGATCTTCTGCCACAAGTTTTCTTTTTCTTACCCCCCCGCCCCGTGGTTTTATTGTAGAGTTAGAAAAGCTGTCATCATCTTGATGTACAACCTCTTCAACCTCTTCCCTAACACATGTATGATTTTGAGGTTTTAGTCACTCTGCTGGCAGCTGTTTGTGCTTGGTACTTTTGAAAGAAACCAGACGATTGTGCAAACACTTTTTATATGGGTGGGAGGAAGAAGGGGCATACCTACCTGCTGGCATAGAAACTCACTACTTTCCACAATTTTCTTCCTAAACAATTCCCAGAATAGCACTTTGGCAACTTCAACAAAGTCTCTCCTCTTTTCAGAATTCAAGTAAAAACCTAGTCAACATCTACCTTTCTTGTATCTTCCTTTTTTTTTTTTATTGGGGGGGGGCTAGGGGGGGAGAAAAAGTGAATTTATGACTCACTGCAGCATTACATTGCAATTCAGATCAGGAGATCCCCTCTCTCAATAAATATTCCCCTGATCTGCCACTGGCAGTTTTAGCAAAGCTCCCGTACTGGGAGAACATGTGCATTTTTAACGAGAGATGCTGACATTGCCCCTTTGGGGCTTATCTTTTATAGAAGAAATTACCAATAATATGTTTTGAAGATATACTCCTGAAGCTGACTCCCACAAAAGTAATGCGAGGAAGGCATATTTTGCTTGGAAAAGCCAGTTTCCAGTTTATGTATTCATGGCTGTGCAGCCCTGATAATAACACAAGCTTGCTGGCTCCATCAATATCTTGAATACTAGACACAATCAAGGAAGCACACTTTTCTCCTGTTTTGCATTCCAGACATCACACTGAACATATATATTTTTCTCGCAGCTGTCAGAAGCAGCTACGTCCACAAAGGCAATACTGCCATTCCCTGTTGTAATTGATGAAGAATGGCAGCTTTTTGCTAATACTTTTGCTGTGCTGGTAGCTAAAAGCAGCAGTTGCAAGTCTCTACATTTAGTGCATAATCAAACATATTTCTAGTATCTCTAGAATAACATTTGATTTACAGTGGCAACAATCCAGGGAGTATGGAAGCTGGCTTTGTTAAGTTGAACCACATACACAGTCTGATTTCATCTGGAAAACTGTGCTTTAAGGGTTGAGGGCTTTTTTTCCTGGCAAATTGGAAGACACAGCATTGTGAAGGAGACAGATTTTCTTGTTTCTTCTTCCTTATGCCATAAATGCTTTATAAAGCATAATTAAGGTTTTAGAAAGAGTCAGCACATTTTATTGCCCACAATGTTTTTATCTCTCAAAGTCTCTCTTGCAAACTAATTTACACGTCCCTTTCTCCTGGCCATCCCTGTCTCCCTCATGGATTACGAGGGTAAATAGGGAAAACCTACATCTGTGGGGTTTTTAGATAATTATTTAGCTTGGAAATCAACAAAACAATTATTTTCTTTTCCCTTTTTTTGTACTACCCTCCTCTGTTGGGGTCAGCCAGAGTTAAGCCACTAAGGGCACACAATCTGGCTAAGCTAATAATGACTCTGTTAGCATGGAATATTTATTTAATGTATTTATTTTTATTAATTTAGGCTATTTATTTATTTATAAAGACATTCAGCTGATTACATAGTCCCAAGGTTGTGATAATGTTTACAGAGGTTGTGCTTCTGAAGAAAACAAGGAGCTTGAAATAGCAGCTAATAGTCTATATCCAATATGCACATAAAGGAGCAGGCTAGTAAAGTAACTGCTGGAAATAATGCACAAGGAGAGCAATACAAGAACCAATTAGCAAATACTAATCGTAGTATCCATCCATTTGAGAAATACATCTCTTGAGAGTGATTTTTCCTTTCTGTTTTCAAGTCTGTAAATTGTTTTCCTCTTACCAATATGACAGAAGGTCCTCCCACATATATGAAATTTAGCAAATAGAAAAATTTAGCTTTGACTTTTGCTTTTATCATCTTGACAACTTGATAACTTTTCCGGCCATGACTCAATAAGATCTTAATTTTGCCGGTATACCCATCATGGCTAGGATGTGGGAGATAAAAATAACCCGTACACACTCTAATCACGATATCTATGCTGGCAAAACTCCTACTGCAGATGTCTCTGCTGATAAAAGCATGCTTTAGTTTATGTTTTGCAGGGAGGTGGTGTAAGCTGAATTAAAAGAAAGAATCTTTTTGATATCAAGTGCTATATTTGAACCAGAGGACTTCGCCAGTAACAATGTATGAAATTAGATGAGCCCTGGGAAGTAAATATTTTCTTCAATGGAATTGTGAAATAGTAGATGTTAGCCATACCTGATGCACTGAAATCTTAAGGGAGGAAAAAAGAGTGAACCCCAGAATAATAGCACAAAGAGTTGCTATTCAATTATTAATCTGCGAAGGGGTTTTGGTGTGATTAAAATATTTTTCAGATGCAAGCGTTCAAAGAAAAGGCTAAGTATTAAGCTCAGTTTGAGTGAGGAAAGTGATATACTGGAATTGATTCCTTGCTTTTGAATGCTAATGTAACTTGATGGTTGTCATGATGCTTAGCTGTACAGCATTTGTTAATATCAGCTGCATGTCTTTCAACAACATACCATCCTTCTAGTGCCAGATGAAAGAGTACCAGGAAAAGAAGAATTTTAGAGCAATCCAGGAAATGACATTTACTTTTCTTGTGGAATAGTTCCTGGAGATTCTTAAGGTGTGGCAAAGGGCAAAGGTCTTGAAATTATGACACCCCCTCACCCCTCCCCCCCCCCAAAAAATAAAGTATGCCAAAAAGTGGGAACATCACAGAAAGAATTCAGGAGAAAGTATGTCATAGTGCATTTCCATTATTTTACTGTTAGAAGTTTTCATCAGCTGGAGTTTCACACATCAATTCTTCAAATGTCAAATGATTTATTCAGAATGTAGTAATAAGAAAACTTGAGCTTTATACAGGACATAAGAAAAAATTAGTGTGAAATAAATGTCATTCATACTGAATGTCAGTTAAAGGGTCTTCATTTGATTCTCGGTTCAGTTAGTATATGGAGGCTAGTTTGTTTCATTTATTTTTACCAGATATTGGACCCGATTAGAAATAATTTAATTCTATGTTCACCCAGACATCTTTACCTGAATAAGGTTTATTTCTACACCAGAATTTGGTGGAAAAAATCTTTAGTTTTGAATGACAAAAAGAAGTCTATCAGGACCCTTCAACCAGTTATATTTTAATAGAGAGTCATGCACTTAGGATCAAATTTTAGCAACCAAACTTCATACTAGTCTGGTGACATTCCAACGAAAACAGATTTGGAAAGGTTGATGACTGCACACTTTTAAAGTCTGTTTTGCCTGCATCACATCTTTTCTTACCTACTTAAAGTCTTGTGGCTAAGTCTTTCAAGAAGGATGCAGAACAGTCTTCATGAACATTATTTTCCTTCATGGTTTTTGTATTTAACTTTAAATATTTTTTTCTACTTAAAATCTACAAGTCTCCTAAATGCAAACTTGGATTAGGCAGAGACATGATAACATGCAAAAGTAACCTCAGAACACAACAGTGACTTCTATACAACTTAGTATATAATGTGATATTCTGTGATGGGTGCTGATTTTTCTTTAATTATTTAATCAGAATATTGCTTTGAAGAGTTTCCTGCTACTTCAAGATCAAAGCACTGAAGAATCCCTAGAATTTTACTCTATACACTTGCATTAAAATTTAAAATATCATCTAATCCATTCAGTGACTTAATTCATAATTTCTGTACATCAACATCAAACTTTACTAACCTTCAGCAGTGATAAGGAACAGTAACCCAGCATACCCATAATAGGGGTCTGACTACATGAGCTTCAGAACCTGTAATGGCCTGGATGTCTTCAGGCCTGACAAACGGTTCCCCTTGTGGAAACCCATTTGCAAGAATAAGAAAAATGGTAAAAGAGGCATTTATACTCCAAACGACATCAGGTTCAGCCTCCATCACAAACAGTATTTCAGAAAAAAAGGTGGGAGAATCCATCATTTGAAAACACTCAGGATAACATGGCCATGTGTCAATCCTGGTCTTATTCCTAGCAGTGATTGGTTTAGTGTCTGAAACACAGGTTATCATATCCTTTCCAAGCATCTCTTACTTTTTACCACAATAGTTGGGCCTTCCTAAAAGGCCCAAAACTAATGAACTAATTTGCCTTTCTACAGGAACAAGGTAAGGAGTAATTAACTGAACATGCTGCAAGGGAAACAGAGGATTTTGATTGATGAACAGAGACAGCTTGCACAGGGCTGACTGTGGTGACTCTTCTCAGCTGGGCTTTCTGTTCCTGCTCCGAAACCCCATTCCTGCTGTAGGAATGACCCAGCCACTTATAAAGGTACCAACCAAAGTCAATTTCAGATTTCCTTAATAATTCATAGCAGTTTAGTGGACTTTGCACAAGCAGCTGAATCATCCTTGTAGTGGAATCTCCTGAGAGACTCCTGAAACAAACAGCTGGCAACAGAAAACAGTCCAGGCACTCAGGTTAAGAGTGGTTAGACTTCAGAGTCCTAATATTAATGGCAAGCACATAATTAATTTTATTTTATTATTTTACTAGAGAGATTCCAGTGTCACTATGTTTGGAAGTTTTTGAGAACAGATTAGACGTTCATTAGGATTGACATATATACAGTCGATCTTCATCGAAATGCATCAGGTAAATATAATATCCATTCTAACCTCAGCTTTGTGATTCCATGCATTGTATAAACAGACAACCTTCGCCTCGGGGTATTACTATGTCCTTGTTCTTGTGGAGCAGACTATGACAGAAGTGCCTTTGTGTTAGCACTTTAATTTGTTTCAGGAGTGCACTTTTGAAGCAAATCTTTCATTTGTCACCACTTACTATGTTCTGGTTAATATGTGAAGCACTCTTTAAGTGTGCAAACTGGATTATTTTGGGGTGAAGCTAAGCTGGAAAGTCTAGGTGTGCACTTGATGTAACACAGCTGTTAAGAGGTAGGTGTTCAGTCCAATGGACCAGATGAGAGTTTAGTTGAAACCATGAGAACAGATATACTCTGGATGCTACGTTCTCAGCACTCACTGTTTCATCCCACAGATTTGTTTTTACTCCATCATACTGTTGTTTGGCATGACACAGGTAGCACTCTTTCTTTGTACAGCATCAGGAGTAATACTTCTCCAATCCTTTTCAGAGCCTTTAGATAATACCACAACAATACATAGGTATCCTTATTAATATAAGGAACAGTTGCAACTTAATTAGAAAATATCTATAAAGTATCAACTGAAGACATAAAATTTTATGGTAATGCTACTATACATATTTAGCCAGTTTCATAGCACTAAAAATAGAACATTTTAGTGATTAGAAGAGAGAAGAAATTCAAACCACAAGGTCATATTAAACATATGGAAGTTTTAAATATACCTGCTTAAAATTAGCTGTGAGCATGACTCCCCTGTCTCAAATATTCTTACGTTAGTGTGACAACTCCCTTCTTTTCATGTGTCTGCTTTCTGGCTTTTTTTCCTGAAATCATATTACAATCCTCTGGTGTACCAGTCTGATTTGTTATTGATCTGAACAGTAAAACCAATTTTGCGTTTACTTGATAATTTGGATCAGTATAATGCTTTGACAAAACAGTATTTTTAAACAAAACCTCAAGTGTCCTTCATAGCAGGCAAATTTCTAGACTGTGTGCTGCCAGACTAGGGACTTAGAACCAATTTTCTTAAGAAAAGCCCAGTAAGCCAAAGAAAATGTCAGTGTTTCACTGGAGGAGTGCAATTCCCAGGAATAACCAGGAGGACATTCTTTGCCAAAAGGTCACTGAAATGTGCTTTTCACTCTTCTCTGTCTTACTAAGCACATCTCTGTTTCAAAATACAGCAGGCAGGGTTTTTCTCAACATCAGGAGAGACAGCAACTGAAGCAGAAGACTGGAACAGGGAGATCTTGTCCTACTCTTACTTCTGTATCAGATTGTTTGTCAACAAAGTATTTTACTATTTCTTAGATTCTCCACGACAAAATAGAAACACGAGCTTTCACACTTAACAGTGGTAGATGCTGCTCTAAGACAGTTCAATGCGCGGTGATTTTTGGTGCTCAGTAGTGTGGTGATAATAGAGAGGTCTTCTATTATATCACTGGTCATGACGTAATAATATTAATAATTTGGAAATGTAGCATTGGACAGAACACCAGACTACTCTAATCTAAGACACATAAAGCAGTATATCACATTCTTCCAATTCTTTGAAGTCATACTTTTGAAAGAATTATGGACTACAGTCAAGAAGCAGTAAAATGACAACCTCAAGAGCTGACAGAATTGCAAAATATTGTTTATGTGGGACAATACTTTATGATGTTTTAGAAAGCATCTTGTAACTTATGGATGTGCAAATACCTGGTTTTCTTTTTATTTTTTTGCCTTGTTAAGAACTGAAAGTTAAAGTGTGACTTTTGGGACAAACAAAAAAATCTCAAGCAAAAACAAGATTTGAAGTTATTTTCAAGCGTTCCAATAAATGTAAACATTTCAGTTTTGAGCACAGTAAACTGGCAAGAGCAAGAAAGCCTTTGTTTCCAAGCTGCCATGAGGAGTCACTCACTTATGATGCTGCAGATTTCAGTTCAGCTGCCTAAAAATAGTCTGAGGAAGTTCAAATTTGTACTGCCCACCTTTATGGAAAATTTCATACGTGTGACTGCTTATAAACTTTTACATTTTATTTGTTTAATTATTCATGAGGTTACATGCTTGTTTTCTAAAACAGCTTCCTGACTTTCATGCAATGTCACTCTTTCTTTCATTTTCTCCTTCTCAGTTTCTTCTGTATAAGCACTCCTGATCACTGGATACCTAAGTGTTTTCAGCAACATGGAACAATGTTAACAAGGGAGCCTGAAAGACAGCCATTTATCTACAATAGGTGGAATAAGACCACTGCTAGCAGTGAAACAAAGAAGTTGGGTATTCTACATAAATTGGAGTATTGCGTTAAAACCTTTTCCTAGAACATTTTTGTGTGTATATTCAACTACTGGAAAACAGTTTCAAAATATCTGGGATTGAGTTTTTAAGCGAAAGAACTCTTCACTGACACAAAAAAAGCCTTTAGCAACACTGTTGTCCTTTGTGGCTCAGTTTTAATCTCTTAAGAGATTCAAAGCAGTGCAGCATAAACTACTACTGTGGCAAGTAAGAGACGTGATGGGAGGATATGGGGGGGGGGGAACAGGGATTGAAGTACTGGACAAAACCCCCTCTACACCTGCTTAGTGAAAACAGTTACTCTAAACTTACTGTGTTTTAAAATTCTTACTGTTTTCATCAGTGTGTCCTAATTGTGGGTGCTGAAGTTTTATGATTTAACTTCAGGCACTTGAGATTTCAATCTCAACACTCTAAAAGTTAATGTACCTGCCCACTCCAAAATGCAGACAGTATTCGTTTATCCACTAAATCTTCATTCATCCTGTATCTAAAAATAAATGTCTGAATCCTCATGGGATAGTCCGCATTACTGACTAAGCAGGTTGTAGCTGAAAAACTTCAAACTTGAATTATGCCAGATCTGGTGACGAATTAGTGAGTGGCCCTAGGGTCCTAGGTCCAATAAAGATTGTATTCACGTATATGACACTCTTCCCTGTGTGTCAGAGGCAAATCAAAAGCCCAGACCTCCACTCTCCGAAGTTCTCCTTTTAGCTATGACTGGCAAACAAGATTGTTCTCATAGCTAGTGTATCTTCTGGCAAAAAGTAATTATACTCCTGTCATGGTTTGGGCTGGATTGGCCCAAGCAGGCAGAGCGACAGATGTTCCGAAGAGAGAGAAAAAGGGAGACTAGTTTAGTAAGAAATAAACTACTTCAATGAAATATAAAGTATAAAATAATAAAAAGAAAATAGTGAAATATATACAAAACCATATCAAGCTCCCAGAATGACAATCACATCACCAGCAGGCACTGGGGAAGTCCCAGACTGGACTCAGTGACGGACGGAATCTGGATTCGGGATCTGGATTCAGGAATGCAGGGATCAGGATCAAAGGCAAATGAACAGAATCCTCCAGGGATGCCGGCCATTGAAAAAGAGGGCTGACCCTTTGATCCCTCAGCTTTTATACTGAGCATGAGGCAGATGGGATGGAACACCCTGTTGGTTGGTTTTGGGTCACCTGTCCTGTCCGCTCCTCCCCACAGCTGTGACCCCTCTACACTTTTCCGTTACTGACCCTCCAACGGGGCAAATAACAAAGTTGTCTGGCCTTGGGTGTTACAGCAATAAGTATAAGCAGGAGCCTCTCTGCATACCATACCTTGGCATCAGCTATAAACATGGGTCTTATCACCCTGAGAGTGAACAGTTTTTCTGCACAACATACTGTTAATTTCAGCAGCTAGAAGAGGCCTAGTTAGAAAGTAGAGTTACTGAACAACATTTGTCCTGTTTTATCTCAAACCAGGACAACTCCTTATCTTTTTCTCAGTTAAGGATATTTCAGCTCATGTTATTCTGCACTTCCCACTGTAAAGCCCTGTTTGGGAAAGATGAGCCTCAGGTCATCTTAAAATTACCAACAAAGCTCTCATTACCTTGGATAGTGAAGGACAGTATATTTATATATCCCTGTTGCTTTGAAATTTTAAATCCGTCTAGCTCTGTCACTCTAGATAAAACTAGATGTCTCCTGTCACCTTAATATCCAGAGAAATGGTATTAAAATTAATTTTTATTTTTTTTTTTTTGGTGAGCTATTGCCTGATTTTGAGCAGCCTTTCTCATGGAAATATTGACTTGAAACACTGCTTGCATGATTCCCAACCATTTTTTTCTTCAAATTGTTAACTATGTAGACAATGCATTCTGAATCCAAAATATGTGACTGAACTCTTTTGGAACTCTTAAAATATAAAACCTCCTGTTACCTGTCACAGATACACCTCATTATTTATGTCTACAAGAAATCCAATTTCAATATATTTTGGTCCCTTTTGCAAAGTGGTATGCCTTTAAGAAGTAATATTTAAAAAAATATATGTTTAGATTCTGAAATATTTAAGATGATTTTATGTGTGTTTTCTTTTTACAGGAATAATTTCTCTAACATACTAAATCAGCTTGTAGATTTTTAGCACTTCCAAAATCGTAGTAGTCAGGGTTCTTCCACTAAATTCAGTTGAAACTGCCTCAGACCATTGTTAAATGCTTTTAGAAATGTATCCTAACCTGTAAAAGTATCACAGATGTTAGAGGAGACAAAAAATAACCCCTTTAATAAATTGTTGTTTATGTCCTAAATCTAAACTTTTTAACATCATTTTCTTCCCCAAGAGCCACAATCACATTTGTCAACTTAACTGATCCCTGAAATGAGATCCAAATTATTCAACAGTGAGATAAAATTAGTAACAAGCCGCAGGCATGAGACAGCAGTTGTTTTTAGCATTCATTTTTGTTTTAGTAGCTACTAGAGACCTATTTCAAATGAGATAATTTTGTATGTTACATGGGATCATACTGTAGTTCAGTTGAACAGTTCCTTATTCCTGCAGCAGTATAACTTTGTTCCTTTGTTCTTTTTTTTTTTTTTTTTTTTTT
>VZSF01007559.1:0-40605 GCA_013398295.1 Chionis minor | reverse complement strand
TTTTTTTTTTTTTTTTTACAACTCTGCAACCCTTTAGATGAAGTGGAGCACATGCATTTGCAGCTGTGGGAAGAGGTGCTAAAACTTCCAGCATCTGAATCCAGTAAGTTCTCAATTTTTCTCTCAAACTTATCAAGGCTTCTGGTCATAGGGCAACTTACTGTGCAATATCAAAACCAAACCCAAACAATAAAAATGCCAAGTCTTTCATCCAGCTGCTAAAACTATCCATCCAGCTGCTAAAACTATCCTCTCCTCTTTAGAAAACAGTGAAACCTTACCTAGACTGGTTACAGGTCTTCTCTTTGGCTGCTGAGAAGACTCATACCTTTTGCAGTTTCCAGAGGCCTAAATCTTCCACTGCCATATTCCCATTCCTATAGACTGCAGGTGGCGAGTCACACAGAGCAGAGTGTGTTTCTTCTCCAAATTCAGCGAATTTAATCTGTACTCTCCCATGTTTACTTACTACATTTGCTTATCCTCCTAGCTTCTCCTGCCACATGTCCTAATGTGCCTGTTCTGCAACCATTTCCCTTTTCCACCTGCCTCTTTCTCCTCTGGGACTTCCACTCTCAAACCTTGCCCAAGACCTGCTTGATAAAATGTCTCTGAAGCAGATCCTGCTTTCTCTAGATTTCTCTCTACAGAAAAAAATAAAGCTCTTTTGTAGTCTGTCTCCTTCCCAGAAAGCAATGCTTCTGGATGCAGCTGACATTCAGCTGCTCAACCATTTTTCAGTGTACTTCTCTTGTTTTCATCTTCTTTTCAAGTTTATTTTATAGTGATATTTGAAATAATTCTTTTTGACACATTTCAGTCTTTTTGATCAATTATGGAATGAATAAAAGTGAGATTGTGTTTTCTGGAAGTGCACTGCGTATCAAATGATTGACACTGCTCCACAATTAGTTTTTTCCTGGCCCCATTGCATCGAGTGCCAACAACAGGCTTCACGTCAAGAGGCTGGCAAAAGTGAGTGTGTGTCACAACTAGCTAAGCAATATGGAATTTAAATGAGAAATCTAAGCAGTGTCAGGCCCCTTCTAATTGTCTGGTTTTGAATTTATTCATTTCACTTTCTCTATGGGCCGCTACCCTTTTTTTATCATAGTAAAATAAAATGAAATTAATAATAATTCATGCGAATGGGGGCTAGTCAAGTACAAATTTATGGAAAGACAGTGGAGAAAACAGGCTCATTCATTTCTTTGTTATTGCAGCTAAATATAACGCAGAATGCACTCTGGTTTTCTTAAAATTCAGTAGGCGTGTGAAGGCTGCATTGAATGAGGGAATGCACTCTTTGACCATTATGTAAAAGTGTCTAATTAATTTTCCTTTGTCGGTTTCAATATGTTTCTATTACATGCTTGGGACTATTGGGGTTCCCAACAGTGATTGAATTTTGCAGCTGAAAATTACTGTCCTTGAGTATTTCTAAGTATTTTCTTACTGAAAATGCATAAGCACACATCAGTTGCTGCTTATAGTCACACAAAGAAAAATTCTGCTTGGCTATACTTATTTCTTTACATTGCTTAAAATACCATTTGTTTATTTAGGTTAAACACAAATTTTTTGAATAGTCATCCAGGATACTTTGCTCTACAGCATAATGTAGATGATATGGATGTTAATTTCCATAAAGTAATGGTTCCCAAACCATCTTCTCATGGACCACCATAGAGTAGCAAGGTATTAGAGGGACTGCACATTCTTTAGACAAAACTGAGCTCTGGGAGTATATCCAGTTCATTCAGTCACCTGACAAGTTATGGGTAGTGCAATCTAGCAGGGCAAGTATGAGGGGCAGAAGGTGCCAGAATATGCTTTCTTCAGACTCCTGTAGATACAGTCACCTGAGTTACCTGTAGGGGAGTTACTGATCCATTACTCGAAACTTCCATGTCATTCGTAACCTACAGAATGCATTTAGCAATGACTATCATTATATTTGAAGATCAAAAATTACCCCAAAATCACTGAGTTGTGTTGTAATGAAAGAGTAAACGGTTGGACTCGATGATCTTGAAGGTGTCTTCCAACCCAAGTGATCCTATGATTCTAAATGTCTAAATTTCCGAAAGAGTAATTTTCCAAAAAAACCCCCAAAGTGTCCAAAAAGAATAATTTTCCAAAAAATCACACAACCAAACCAAAACTGGCGTTGTTTTCCTGTACTCCATTACTGCATTCAGAAAACTTTATTTCATAGAATTATAGAATCATTTCTTGACTAGCTGCTGATAGCTCTGAACAGATAGTTCAGGTAAACATTTAATAAGCTGTTTTAGTTTCTGAGTAATACTCTTTGTTCTCTTAAATATTTACATGGCATTTATTGTGCAAGAAGTAATTGTAAGCTTCCAAAATGGACAATTGTTACAGGTATGTTGTTAGTCACTATTACCTTTTTTCTTCTCTTATTTAATTTTTAGCACTCTTAGAAAATATTCAGTTTTATGGCAGAGGAACAGACTCTAAATTAGGATTGCAATTTCCAATAGAAATTTTCCAGAGAGAAGATCCATCAGATGGTGTCATTCTCCTAGCAGAATTTGGTCCACCAAAGCTCTTGAATTCTTATTCATAGATATTGTTTAATAATCGATATTGGCTTGCTCACCATTTTAGCTATGCCCTATGCATTCATGAATGCTATGCTGACTTTTATTGAAAGACCTAAACTTGTCACAGCATCTATTCTCAAGGAAGGGTAGATGGGCACAGATGACCCAACATGTTGCTTAGCAGTTGAGTTGACTGCTGTTATTATTTGTTCACAACTTCCTAACTTTAATTTGCTGAGGAAAAAACCTCATGTTCTGATATAAAACCTGCATGCAATCAAGGAAAAAAAAAAATTAAAAAGAAAAGCAAAACCTTATACGCCAGTCCCCTACTTTTTTCATTGGAATCACTACTTAAGTTTGTCTTACATAATTGCTCAGAATATCTTCTTGTTGTCTAATTGGTTTCTAATTATTTTTTAAATTTTATCTTAGATTTGACACGAGCTTGAGCTGGATCTATCCACTAAATAATAATAATAGTAAAATCAGAGGCATATTCTGATTTATTTTAAATGATCACTTCAGATTAGTTATACTTCTCAGAGAAGAATCCATTTACATCTACTGTTCCATTATCAGTCCCTTAGGACTGAAATAGCAAATGCAAGCCCAGATTCTCATTTTAGCAAGAACTTTACTATCTTTTTATCTTCATGTGGCATCGTAATGTGGCTTCAAATAGTATTCACAGTTGTGCCTGATCCTTCTTTTGAACACACCAGAAGACCATTGCACAGGATCCTACATCCTTACCTGCTCTTGGCTTAATGAAAGCATGATTTCTTTCCTCAGCTGTAATGTGGCATTTCTCAAAGAGGGGTTCTTTGTCTGCCTCCATTCCCCAGAAGAAACTCCCATAAACCACCTGTCACTGTCTGCCTGTCCTTACCGTTCCCAGACCAGGAGTGTCAGTAGACCAAACATACCTGGAGCTGACAGCAAGAAAGTTTGAGGTGCCTAAGGAACAAGGAGCATATGTAGGCATAAACACTGCACTTACTAAGAAAACATAGTCAAAACAGATTAAACAGAAAACATAGACTAAATGGTTTGGTGCTAATTCTGGACACTCTCCTATATGGCTATGAGCCACAACAGGACTGAAAGCCACATAGGCATAAAAATGCTAATTTATCCACCTGAGATACAGGACATGTTAATCTCTGCACAAAGTGTGCTAATGAGCAAAACCAGCCTTGGGAGCAAACATGCCTCTCACGCTGCATGCACAGGGCAAGTTGGTGACATTGCACTTACTACTATATGCACACAAACTCTGAGTGGATCCAAAGCAAATGTTTCTCTACTTAATGCAATAAATTTATATATTGAGACAAAAAAAATAAACACCTTTATGTAATGTCTGGTTTCAATTTCTTCACAACTCTAGAACACCCTGGAAGCAGAGTCCTCTGATGAACTGAAGTGCCTCCTTTCTCAAAATGGTTTTTTCATTTAAACTTTGAGTCTCTCACACTTTACTCAGGACAATGCTAATGGATTTTGGCAGGACTCTCATCGTTATAAGTGTATTCTCTGCCTCATGTATTCTCAGAACATCTTAGCTTTTACTTCCTCATAACCAGTTCTCAGTCTATTTGTTTTCCTAAGGATTTTTCCTTAAATTAAATATCCTTTCTACAGACAAATGTAGTCAAACTTCCAGACTCACACATTCTACTTTGGCATATATAAATGCATTCAAATTGAGTTTCTGGCATGAATATAGAATATATATGTGTGTGTGTGTGTGTATATGTCTTCTATTAGTGACATGAGAAAGTTAAATTTTTTCACATTTATAATTTGTAGGATTTTGTACAGTATCAAGTTTCATGGGGTTTTGGGGGTTTGGTTTTTTTAAAAAAATGATGGTGGTAGTAACAAGCTTTCATATGCAAACTAGACAGTGTCAAGACAGCGTACAGTGAATTACACAATTACTAGAAAAAAATTCTGTAACAGTTTCTCAGTTAATTTAGGCTAATGATTCCCTAGTCAAAAAAAGGAAGATTGATAATCACTTCAAATTTTAAAATTTAAAAAGTGAAACTAGTAAGAAAGATAAGTCACTATAATTCTCAGGTATGTGGGGATCAAGCCAAATCTGCTGAACCTGACTAATTTTTTTCAGCCCAGTGCTGGTTTCTACAATGGATTGTAGAATCTGTGGGCATCCCTGAGTGCTGAGTGAGTTGGCAGATGTTATTGCAAATCCACTCTCCATCATCTTTGAAAGGTCATGGAGAACATATGAGGTGCCTGAGGACTGGAGGAAAGCCAATGTCATATCAGTCTTCAAAAAGGGAAAGAAGGAGGATCTGGGAAACTATAGGCCAGTTAGCCTCACCTCTATCCCTGGAAAGTTGGTGGAAGAGCTCATCCTGGATGTCACTGCTAAGCATGTAGAGGAAAAGAAGGTTATTGGGAGTGGTCAATATGGATTCACTAAGGGGAAATCATGCTTGGGCAATCTGATGGCCTTCTATGATGGCATGACTTGCTGGGTGGATGGAGGGAGACCAGTGGACATTGTCCACCTTGACTTCAGCAAGGCTTTTGACACTGTCTCCCATAACATTCTCATAGGCAAACTTAGGAAGTGTGGGCTAGATGACTGAAAACTGGCTGAATGGCAGAGCCCAGAGGGTCGTGATCAGCAGCGCAGAGTCCAGTTGGAGGCCTGTAACTAGTGGTGTTCCACAGGGGTCAGTACTGGGTCCAGTCTTGTTCAACATATTCATGAACAACCTGGATGAGGGGGCAGAGTGTACCCTCAGCAAGTTTGCTGATGACACAAAGCTGGCTGTGCCACTATTCAGTGAGACCTGGAGAGGCTAGAGTGTTGGGTGGAGAGGAACCTAATGAAGTTCAACAAAGGCAAGTGTAGAGTCCTGCATCTAGGGAGGAATAACCCCATGCACCAGTACAGGTTAGGGGCTGACCTGCTGGAAAGCAGCTCTGCAGAGAGGGACCTGGGAGTCCTGGTGGGCAACAGGATCGCCATGAGCCAGCAATGTGCCCTTGGGGTCAAAAAGACCAATGGTCTCCTGGGGTGCATAAAAAAGATTGTGGCCAGCAGGTCGAGGGACGTCATCCTCCCCCTCTACCCTGCACTGGTGAGGCTGCATCTGGAGTACTGTGTCCAGCTCTGGGCTCCCCAGTTCAAAAAAGACAAGGAACTACTGGCTAGAGCCCAGTGGAAGGCTACATAGATGACTGGAGCACCTCTCTCATGAGGAAAGGCTGAGAGACCTGGGTCTGTTTAGTCTGGAGAAGAGAAGACTGAGAGGGGCTCTTATCTATGCTTACAAATATCTAAAGGGTAGGCGTCAAGAGGATGGGGCCAGACTCTTTTCAGTGGTTCCTGGTGACAGGACAAGGGGCAAGGGAAACAAACTGGAACACGGGAAATTTCATCTCAACATGAGGAAAAACTTCTTTACTTTGAGTGCGACGGAGCACTGGAACAGGCTGCTCAGAGAGGTGGTGGAGTCTCCTTCTCTAGAGACTTTCAAAACCTGCCTGGATGCATTCCTGTCCAGCCTGCTCTAGGTGAATCTGCTTTGGTGGAGGGGTGGACTAGATGATCTTCAAAGTTGCCTTCCAACCCCTACCATTATGTGATTCTGAGATTAGCACACTTCTAGAATAACTCTTGTCTTCTGAAATGGAATGAAAACGACAGGATCCACAACAGTGTTGAAAAATTATTACAGGTATTATGTCACTAATTCAAGTCACAGAATCTGACTTCTACTCCCAGCATGTTTATTCTTATTGACTGTGGTTCTTTTCCATATCTTAGACTGTGGCAAGTGTGGATGCATTCAAATAATATTATTTTTTGTTTTAAATTTGCCTTCAATACAATTAGCTGCTGCTCCTAGACTGTGATACAAGGTCTGACTTATGCATTAATTATTCCTCCTTTTCACTGGGGAAATGCATTTAATTAAAGAACAGTAGCAGTGCAAGAAAGGTTAAGCAGGAGCACTCTTGAAGTCCTCTGTCAACACAGAAGGAGTTAAAGATGTCAGATAGCTTGACTTAGAACATTATGGTCATTATGATATTCTGAACTAGACTCAGTAAGTTTGCGAAATCCTTTGTTTTATGTATATTGATGCCCTTCTGTCAAGACAACAGACTCTTTATCCAGAGTTCCTTAAATAAACAAAAGAAAATTCTGTGGTTTAGACTGAAATAAGGCCATTAAAGTTACCTATTTTTGCCTTTTTTTTTCCTTTTTGACTGTTATTGGCTATGATTAATGAGTGATGTTTATAGGGATTGTGGCACAAACCACCAAGGAATTCTTTTGATAGCAATCAACTCACACTAAAGACTCCACACAGATGTTACTGATGATTTGGGGCAGGATTCACTTAAAGGGATACATCCTTCAACAGCATTGCAAATAGATATCTGAAATCACATGTTTATTTAAACTCTTGTTTTTCCAGTATTTGTACACTTTACGTTCTTACTTGGCTTCAACAATGCATGACCATTACAACATCATCATTTTAATGATGTTTCATTTTTCATCACGTTCACTTCCCCTTTATAATGCATTAAAAGAAGCATTTGTACTCCCATCACCTCAAGGATATACTGAAACAAATATGTAATAATTTCTCCTTTTAGTTCTCTCATCCCCTTGTAATAAGAAATTTGTGCCCTCCTGTATAAAAAGCTATGGAATAGAGTAAATTATCCCTTTTTTGGTATAACAAGCAAGAAAGTTATGTCACAGTAGGACAGACTTCCTTATGTGCAAGCTCATGAAAGGAAAAAACTGAAAATTACAGATCTGTTCTCATCATTGCTGTGTAAATCATATATTAACTGGAAAAAAACTTCTAATTAGAACTGAGCCCTAGTCTGAAAACAGAAACATGAAATGATGAGCTTTCAAAATCCTTGTTCCCTTGTATGTAAAACGTACAAACTGAACACACTGTACTGCTATTTATTAAAACACACAGGGCTGTTCACTAGTTTTTGCAAGATAAATTTACAAATACCACTGCTCAAAGGTAGCAGCACTAAAGAAACAAGTTCTTGCTCTGACATAAATCCTGTAATGCACCCTATCACCTTTGTAAATGCAATGCACCCCATCCATATTTGCACAAAGCTAATTTAATTGTACGTTAGTAAAACAAGCAACACAAACATTTCTACCTTTTGATACAATGCAATCCCTCTTCACCAAATATTAAGTCAGAAATTCTGTTCTAGAAAATTTATTGTCATTTCTCTGGGCTTGGGGTTTGGTAAAGCCAGAGCTCATGCAGTTATCTCCACAACTGATTGTTGGCACATTTGCTTTATTTTGTTTGCTACATAGAAGAGAAAGCTATTGATTTACCTTTGACAAGCTACAGGTATGCCACCTTATGGCATACAAGACTTACCAAATCACACCTTCATGTGAGTATATTTAACGACACCCTTCTATCTCCTTTTACTACAGGAAAAGGAAAAGCCTCTGCAAGAGATACCAGGAGTGCAGAAAAGTTAGGAAGCTTTTTGTCCCTCCTTTTTAGTATGTACTTAGATTTAATTCCCAATTACTCCCATTCACTTCCCAGGGATAAAGCTTTGCAACTGCTGACAGGTAGCTATTAGCACCTTATTACACAGCCACTCTGGGGACAGAAATGTAGGCAGCTGTTCAGGACAACAGAGCAGGAGGAGTGACAAATAGTCATGGCCTCAATCTGGCTGCACCCGTGGCCCATTTGGTTTGCAGTTTTTCTCCACTGCTGTTTCTGCGTGCGCTTTATCGGGTGGCACCTGCACTGGCGTCCCGAGCAACACAGGAATTCAGCTTGCAGGATGTGTAAAGCAGCTGGCTACCTGCAAAACAACTAACTAAATAAAGCCTTCTCAGATGTTATCCAGGAACTAAATGGGCAGGTCTTTTCTTTTTTCTCAGCCCTCTGCTGTCATTAAGCAATAAAATAAGTACTGTACAACTTAAACCTTGCATTAAAAGTAGTTACATGACAAAAATGTTTTAAGGTTTCATTTAAAAAGAACAAAACAATTGTAGGAGTCTAATTCTATACTAAATTTAAAGATACTTCACTCCTGCTCCTGATTTTATTTTTATTTTCTCCTTAATCTGTGTATCTCTGAACTTTATCAAATTAAAAGGAAATATGAAAGGACAATCTACCAAACATGACATGTGCTGTGCCCTTCTTCTCGTTTATTTCACCTGCTGAAAAGGAATTTTGTTCCAGAAAGCTTGCTTTTAATTCCTTGAATTTTTAGATAATTATATTAAAACCTATACATCACTTCAGTTTCCTTTTATTATTACACATTTGATTTTAAAAGTTCTTTAGGCAAAATTCCGTTCTCAGTTACACACATGCAGGCCCACTGAAGTCACTAATTACCATTTAATCAGATAAATAACTTATTCTTAGGGAAAGAAGATAAGAATGAGAGCAAGGGCAGGAAAAGAAAGGACTGGGAGCACAAAATAATAGACAGATTAGCAGAGATAATTTAATAATACAGACATAACCAAGGCTGAATGTGAATAGTCTCTTCTCCTTCCTCTGATTTTGTGAGTTAACATTCATTTAAGATCAGTGACATGTACATGTTTTGTCTCTTTCATGTAAAAGACAAAGGGAAAACTGTGTTATAATTAGATTTATAAAGACCGTGTTGGTTTTTAAACTTTCACTATTGCCATTTGTGGAAAGTACTAAATAGTCTCAGAGCAGGGGGATGGAAAGTCAGTTAAAAGACTAAAAAGGCCAAAACCCAAACCCTAGGAGTATAATCCCCACCAACAGTTGAATAACAGTGGAAGAAGTGATGCAGACAGATTAAATGCATTGCTACCACAACTTCCTCTGTCCCTGAACTAAACTACCTAAAATTACCTAGTTAGGTCTATACAGCTTAATGTTGAGATGAAAGAGAGCTTGGTCAGGTTGTAAAAGCAGAAAAGTCACAATACCCACATAAACTACCTCAGGCAGAGAGCATACTGCTTTGGTTAAACTGCTTTTAATGTCTATACTAGTTTCTTAACATTGTCTTATAGCACAGCCAAACACTCACCGCACCACCTTGCTGCTGTTTGCTAGCAGGGTTAACAGCAGGTACAACATGAACAGCACGGGCTGCACAGCCATGTATCTGCTCTTGCCCCCTATAATCAGGAGTCATAGCACCTTGAGTTGCTCCCACCCACGTACTTCCATACCACATTTATCACCTTCTCTAGGTCAGATTTTGCACAGCTGAGTTTCTGGAACATTGGCTGGGAGTTTCTGCACCTGAACCCAGTGCAATGTTCTCCAGCGTAGCTTGAACCACGTTCAGCAGCAGCAGCTCAAGCCAAGACAGATGATTTGCCCCTAAAACAGATGAGGAGTGTTCATGCAATTCTTTCTTCTTGCTCAAATGTAGGGATGGTACTTCTGAGGCATACTAACATTTTAAATCACTGTATTTATTTTTGAAGCAATTGGCTGATATTGGCCTTAAAACAAACATTCAAAAATTTTATCAGAAGCACAACTACTTTGGCTGACCAGAATACATTAAAACACTGACAATTTACACAAAGTTTTCTAAGCCGTATTTTCAGTGGTTAGCATCATGCCCCTGGCTTCAGTGGACATTAAGATTAAAAACTTTAGAAGCTTTTTGCCATATATACTGTAACTGTGTGTGGTAATACATTTTCACCAGTCATGGGTCAATTTCAAGAATTTTAGAGTTCTGATTTCAATGAAATAAAGACTCGGGAGTCTGAAAACTAGTCGAAATTTTTTTCTAGATCCATTGAGCCTGTAAAACTGAATTTGAAAACCTATAAGAGGAGACTCTTTCAAACAGATTTCTAATACTCTACATGCAATTGGCCAGGAAAAACTGCAAAACACTTTTGCTTATGATTTCTCAGAATTTTTGACTCCACTCTCCATTAGAAAATAAGGAAAAGATACATATGAAAATGATCGAATAATGGGAAATAAAGATTAATTACAGACCATCTTTGAATTTTCAAAGTTGGATTGATTCTAGAAATGTTTTAGAAGAATGCTTATTCTTCACTGAATAGGTCTGTCTTTCCCTAATTTTAAAGTATATCTAAATGAAACATAGTTACTGATAAAATTGCTTTTAAAGTGGCTGCATGTATCTTGTCAGACAGTCTCAACAAGTCCATAATGGTCAAATGATGAAACAGTGTAAAAGGTTCTCCTGGTTTAGTTTCTAAAAATCTAACAATTGAAAAGGATTTTATGGGTGGTTTTGGGTTTTTGTTTTGTTAGGCTTGGTTGTTTTTTTATTCTTTAAAATATGAAATATAAACAGTATTTCCCTGCCATATTCCCTTTCTTTTCAGCTGGCTGCAGCATGACTAAGCAGCAGCTTAGTGGGCATCCTACATATTCACCAATTAACAATCAGTGTAATTCTCTCTCACAGGAGATATTCAAAGACAATACAATCTGAAAGACTTCCTTCCAAGGAATACCAAAACAGAGCGCAATGTGCAAGAAGGAACACGGTAAACTTCAGGGATTGTGCAAACCTATTATTATTTAAGCATTACACAAGTAATGACTTAACCACACTCTAGTTATGTTTCTTGACAGTTAGGTTGTAAAGATGTGTTCAAAACCTCCTCAAAAAAAGCATTCTGATTCACAAAGGCTGCCTTGGGGATTTCACGTTTATCTTCAGTTCCCAAGTTGTACACTTTACAAATTCTTCTATCATACACTACTAAGTTTGGAGCAGAGGTATTTTGTGAAGATTGCTTTCAAAGAAATTATATCATCCTATTAAAAAAATGACAATACAGTAGAAAGATGATACCTGAAGATCGTCTTCGTTAAAACATTTGAAACACAGGTGATTACAGGACATTGTACTGCACATCCAAGGGGTTTAATATGAGCTGTGACTATATATTTTTTTTATTCTGTGTGAGATCAGGCTTAGAAAAGTGGAGGAATAATATGGGAACTTTTAAACTGAAATTATCATTTTTCAAATTCTCGAATTCTATGAAAAATACATCAACATTTATGACAAATGAAGCATGGAAGACTGAAATGTGAACATGACTATTGAATTATAAGTATTCTGCCTCAAAATCTTTTCAATGTGAGATGTGGCTAAACACTTAAAGTGTGGTTCTACTGTGAAAAGAATCTGTCAAAAAGTAAGTGTTTCTGACTCTGGAGATGTGCTTCTTGCGTTTACTCATGTGACTGAAAACACCAGACTCTATTCCAGCTAGTTACATTCATTTGGTCTGCAACGCTGGCTACATAGACATGATTGAGTGTGCTTACTTATGTCTCTGGCAGCATGAACATAATTGTTAATTAGTTTCCAAGAACAAAATCTTAATTGCTGATAAAGATTCTGTATCAAAGCACAAATAAGCAGGCTTGTTCATGACAGTATTTGGGTAACGTGAATTCAATATGTCTGGGCTTCAAACTAGACCAAGCACTGTGAATGTTTAGTACCTTAGATTAGAGCTGCAATAAAAATTAGAGTGCTTGAGTTTGCTTCATATTTTAGAAATTGTGAAAAAACATTTCCAGTGATCGCTGCAAAGAAAAACTGAGAAGAAACATTAGAAAGACAAACTATGGGGAGACAAAAGAAAACTTTCTTCCATATCCACCCCAAGCTGGCAGTACATCTGCTCAGTGCCCACCATCTGGGTGTGTCTAATTAGAGACAACCTGGAATAGGCTCTCAGAGAGCTATTACAGAAACAGCTCTACTGCAGATGCAGCTTCAGTCCCTAAGGGCTGACAGATAAGGCTGCAAGAACAAGTGGACCACTGAGCAATGGGAATATCATATTACCTTGTGCGGTAGTTCTGTACAGCAAAATGCTTCCAGAAGAGCTAAGTATTGCTTGCACTTGGAATTTACATGAAATCCAACAGGGAGTGATGATTACACAGACCAGCAAGTACAAAGACAGTTAAACAACACACTGAGATGTAATAAACACATGCAGTCCCATACTGATACTTCTGATGCACCACAGTTTAGACTGATGTGGTATAGATTTCTTTCCCTTTATTTTTTTTCTTATTCTGGAAGTTTAGTTTGTTTGTTGGGGTTTTTTTGTTTTTGGTTTTTTTCTTTCATTTTTAAACTATTCTTTTCAGGTTTTGATATCACACCCATTTCAAATCATATTCAGCTGAAATTTAACACAGAACGTATCTGTTTAGCTTCCCACAGTCTGTCCAAAAAATCCTCTTAAATATTATTTTCAGAGGTTAAACAAATTACAGTTGAGCATCCAGGGAAAAAAAATGTTATTTTTCTCTTTTCTATCTTTTCTTTTCTGCAAACATATTATGCTTGCCTAGCAGAGCACAGTGCCTTCCACAGACTGAAAGACAACACTTAGCATCTTTAGATAACTTATACGGGTGAATACCAGATGCAACTTGAGTTTTATTGGAGATGAAGTAATCTAAAACCACTGTATGTCAGAGAGCTCAATTCCTTTTTTACCTATTGATGTTATCCTAAAACTTCTTCACTTTGCAAGAAAGAAGAGCTGTGGTCTGGTGGATCCCCATTTGGGCCAGCCACGTGCATGGTATGGGTTGGCTTATGGCTCATGGCACAGCACCAACCGCAGGGCTGTTTCATCACTGTCACTGCTGTCCTCAGAAGACCCACCATCACCGCGGCCATTTTGTTAAAAGACAGCCATGGCTTTAAAAACACAAACCACAACTGCTATAACATTTTCACAAAGTTTATACCTGCTCTCTGAGCTATTCAGTTATGTTTTGCTTTCAAAATACCTGCCATTGCCTGAGTCTTTTAGGCCATGTCTTGTGTCTTGGCTTCCTCACTCTGGCTTGCCTCCACTTTGCACAGCGGAGGGAATAGCATCTGAAGGGAGATGACTGTGAGGTGCTTTGCAGCCTGGCTCCCAAACACTTCTGCTCTTTGGCTTCCACAACAACCTGCCTAGTGTCTGGAGCCAGCCATGAATAGACACCTCCAGGCACTCACCTTCTGGGCTGTCCACCAGATGTGGACAACTAAACAGGTCCTCTGTAAACATCTGGAGGAGTTGTTGTCAGTTGAAGTCCCTTTGGCCAGAGAATCACTTGCTTCATTTTACTTGAATCTTTCACATTCGAACTTCATAATTTTCCTGCATAAGATGTGATCTGAATACAGTGCAATATAATTGATTAAGGAATTGTAAATATGAATGATGTTTTTACCTACAGCAGTGGCAGTATTTACTATATTCTTAGGAAGAAAAATACATTCCTCCTTCAGGTTAGGCTAATTTCAATTAGAATTCACTGCAGCTTCTCAGCACACAGCTGAGTCTGCACAAAAGTTTGTGATAGCCATGTTGCAAGAGAGAATCGACCTTCAGCTAAGATTGTTATTACAAATATTTCAAATGTTAAAAAGTCTTTAAAAGGCTTTGCAATGGGTTTTGACCTTGGGAACACAATCCTAAACATTATTTGAATTTTGGAGGACAGACAAATCAACTGCAAAACTGAGGTTCAGCTTAATCAAAGCTGAAAAGCTTCACCACAAATCTCTCTGAAATAATACTTAGAAAGGTGAAACCATTTTGGTTTGAAACTTCTGTGTTTGATTCCAAAATTAATATTTTTTCTATGTCGTCTTAATCTTCCAGGTCAGTGAACTCAGAAAAAACAGTTGCTTATACAGACTGTCATAACCCTTTTTGTTTGCATGGTACAAAAAGAAATATTTAAAAAAAGGTAAGCAGTTTTTACATATATCTCTGACTCCCTGAGAAGATTAGGTCCTGATGGCTCTTAAGGGCACCAGCATACATTTTTTAAAACATCAGATATGTGAAACAAGAAAACACAATGTCAGAGCGTTGTCCCCAGATGAAAAATGGACAAGAAAGGAAAATGAAATTTCTGCTCACAAGTTAAAGATCTAGGTTAGGAAAGGGACTGGTGGCAAAAGCAAATACATTGTACATTACCAAAGTGTGACATGCCATTTCTTTTGTACAGATGTAAAAGAAAGGCGCAGTGAGCATCTTCTCAAAAAAACCAAATACACGGGAAAAAAAAGTTTAAAGGTCATTAGCCTTTCATATGGCCTCTGGCCAAAAAGAAAGGAAAAACACTGAATGTTGTCACCATAATGCGTAATTTAACCTTCCATTGTACTAAAATACAGGGTAGAAAATACCCCTTAAGACAAAGAGCTCTGACAGCAAAGTATGACATGCTTATATTATTTCCCTCATCTTAAATACTACTAGCAGAATTTTCCTCAGTATTCTTAGTTTAACAAGCATATAATCATTATTAGTCATCTGCTATTCTACATATAGTATGGATATTTAGACAAGCGGTAGTTTAAAATTAAATGCTGCATGCCTTAAATCTGTTTTAAAGAAGTACTTCAATATGCTTGAAATCAATGCTAAGATTAAATGCTATGCATAATTGGGGCATAAGATCTGCAGGAATACTTGGGAATTTGCTGAAATGTAAAACTAATTTACAAAGACAGTGGAAAAATGTCTGAACTGATGTGAACATCTGTAACGCTAAAAGTTCATGGGAATTCATCAGCCTAATGAAAGAGATGATCTTGGTAACTTTTCCATGTACTTTCAGAATACACTGCCACATGCAATACTACTTTTGGTTTCACAACAGCTAGTCTCACAAAATTCTCCAGATTGGAAGAATCCTGTTCCTTCTAAAAATATGGTGAGCTTTTTCAGAAAATGAGATTTTTTTGTTTCCTATAGGTAAACAACACAGAAAAATAATATTTTCACAGATAAAATCATATTTCTCATGTGGAACTGGAGAAACAAAATAGGGAACAGCAAGCAAAATAAATAAACAAAATTCATATGGACCTGGGATTTCTGGCTAGACTCCATTTCTCATATTGCAATACTACTTCATTGTCAGAAGGGAGTTCCTTAATGCAGACAAGGGATTAGGGAGAAAAACAGCCAAGAAGAAGAACAAGATTCTGAGTTGCCCAGATTCATAAATCTATCCAAGAGCTTGAGTTTATCTTTCTGCATGTGGAATACAGTTGCAGTTCTATAACTCTGACACTGTTTTACCTTAACACTGAAATCCTGTCAGATTCTGTTTCAAATGAAAAAATTGGAAATTGCTGATGGTACAGTCCATCCCTTCATCCAGGTCATTGATGAATATATTGAACAGGACAGGAACCAGTACTAATCCCTGAGGAACACCACTAGTCACAGGCTTCCAAGTAGACTCTGCCCCACTGATCACAACCCTCTGAGCTCTACCTGCCAGCCAGATTTCAATCCATCCCACTGTCCTTTCATCTAACCCACGTTTCCTATGCTTACCTATGAGGATGCTATGGGAGACGGTGTCAAAAGCCTTGCCAAAGTCAAGGTAGGCAACATCCACTGCCCTTCCCTCATCTATCCATCCAGTCATACCAACAAGTAGACTTTCATCACAGTAGATTTTCAGTAGATAATATGTGGTGTTCTGCAAATTGGAATACAGTGTCAGACTTTTCCATCTGCTAAACTGTAAAAATACAGTGTAGCTCAGGTACCTATGAAAAAATAAAAAAATTCAAACAACCAGAACTCCCATTTTTTTCCCCTAGATGTTAGAAAGCAAACACATATACAGGTATCAAACAGTTAAGAATAAATATTGGTACCAAGAGAAATAATTCAATAGGGCATTTTATCTGTCTGGTTCAGATGAGACTGAGTACAGTATAGATGAGCATATAGTACAGATTGGATTTTAAAGGCATGCCTGTGGTTTATCTTCCTGATGATAAAAATGAAGGTATTTCTAACAATGAAAACAGTATTTGTTATTCTCTATCAGACAAACTTTATGACAGGGATTAAGTATTTGCTAGCACAATGCGTGAAGGGAAAAAACAAGTGTGTATGACCTCTGAAACTTATGCCAGTCACCAAGGAGGGCTGTGATGATGCTGTACATACATCTGCCTGTTACCACTGGAGAGAGCTGACGTGCTGAGGCAGATGTGTTCACAATATCAGAAACATAGGGGCACATCAGCTCTAGGTTATGCCAAAGAAAACATCCAAATTTGTCAATTTCTGCCTATTACCTGATTATCTAAAAGCTAATGCTGAAACACACCTCTCAGAAGCCTATGCAGTATTCTCACTTCACATCTCACAAGTCCTCATGAGTGTTGTCCCCCAGCCACTCAGGTATAGAAATGTTATGTATCCAAAACATCTCATTTCCCCAGACATTTTTTAGAGAACTTCTGAGTAGTTTCAGCAGGAGCTCTGCACTGAACCTCGCCTGCATGAGGGCTTCAGGATGTCTTTTTCTGGGACTTCCTTCCAGCTTCTTCCTCCCTGAGTTCGCCCTGCCACCCAGGGTGGCTCTGCCTCCTACCTTCCCTGTGGCTCGAGTGCTGTCAAAAGCTTACACTGATCAAACAGGAGCCGTAGAAGTTATGCTTTCTTCACGGAGAGTTGTTCCTGGGTATAATGATGAACAACAGGGCAGGTCAACGTATCCACTCACGGATTCTATTACATCACTCCACAGCCCAAATATTTTGAGTAAGCACCACTTTGGAGCCATCTAAAATATGAATGAAAGCCTGGCCTCAAGAAAAATCTTTAAGAACATAACTATTCAGCAAATTACTTAGGCATATGGCTAATTTAAAGAACTCTTTTAAAAGTAATGAAGCAAATGAGACCAAATAATTATACACAAAAAAGGTAACTGGGATTTATTATTGGAGTGACTGAAGGGTATATTGTAATAGAGTGGGTAGTTCCGTTCCCTTAAGGCATGGTCATTCCTTCATCATGTCGTTCTGTTCCTTATCTGTAGTCAAAAGTTTAGGGGTATAACTGGCAGCCAGAAAGGTCTGAGGAAAAATCTTAGCTGTGACACAGTAATTTTCCTTACCTGCTCATTTTCTCATCTGTAAAATCTAAGCAGAAAACTTTTATTTGCCTTCCCCTGCTATCACTGCACTACAGACAGAGAAAACTTTATTACAATATTTAAAAAAAGAAAAAATCTTCTTTGAGATGAATTTCTCTTATTTGAGAATTCTGTGGCATCACACCACTTTATATGTTAATACCGTGCAAATACCAGTGACTACAGTATAGCCTTTTTCTGATGTCAGTCAATGTATACATGGCTATATATATATATATATATATACACTTCCCAAGTATTTCACTTGTAATCTGTATTTTAAAAAGAAACACGTTGAAAAATGATTATTTCCTTAATTGAAATACCCTAACTTTGAAAAAAAAAAAAAGAGTAAAACCTGACACTGACGCCAAAGCCAGTTGTTTTCAGAATTTAAAGGAATAAGTTGCTGCTGCCTCCGTGTGCTCTTTCTCTCTCTTTAGCAAGGCCACAGTATTATTTTTTAAATTTTAAGTTCTTGTAGTTTATTCAATGGCTTCTTTAATAATTCAATTTTGTTGCAATTTATTATGTTCTTTAAACAAGGCAGAAGACAAAAAAAGACCAGTACAACATGCAAAGGACCATTCAGACATGTATAAATATTCAATATTTCAATTGAATTTCAATATTTGTATGGCACAGCTATGATACAGAAAATTTTAGTTAAGGATGCTACAAAATGCCTAACTGTACTTCGTGCTGTTGAAACAATCAAGGTAGAAACTCCACAATTCGTACCAGATAAGAGTTTGAATCATTTACTTGCTAGAGTTATTCTGAGCCTGCTCTGGGATTTTTTCCCTCTGATTTGCATTTTTCTCCCTATTTTGATGATCAAAATCACTTGTCTCTGGAGACCAGATAAAAAGCTATGTTTAAGCTGGTACCACTGGCCAACAAAAAAAACCCCACAAACCAAAACCAAAGCAAAAGAAAAAAACCCCGCAAATTAAAGAAAGATAAAATTCAAATAATAAAGACAGAACATACAGAACAGTTAGACTGTTGTCGAGGCTGATGTGCAGTTTCATGCTTCTTTGACTGTAGTGAGGATTCTGTTCTAGACAATTGCCTTTCTATGCCAGCCCCCTCCCACCAACTTCTTTATGTTTATTCATAAATTCTAAAGCCTGTGAGATAGGCAGCCTTGATATACATAAAATTCTGAACTCATGAAATATCAAAGATAAAACTAAATGTACCTCAGTATGACCTAGATACTCTGCAACTTATGGCTTAGCTCATAAAAAAAGGAGTTTTATATTTCTTAGGAAAATATTTACTTAACATTTGTTGTGTAGCTGTTTTACAGATGAATCTATGTCTGCTAAAATCCAAAAACAGGCCTACATATAAACTATCTAAAAGTTGAATGTATTCAGTATTCAGGAACTCTTGTCTTCCCCCTGATATTTCTAAATAATTTAGAATCCAAGGTATTGATTTTGCCCAAAGATCAAGAGTGGTGAGATCTGCAAAACAAAATTCTATCTTAATCCCCCCAAAAAGAAATAATTACATAAAAGAAATATGTGGGCTATTGTCATGATTTAGGCTGGGCTGGCCACTAAAATGAGTGACAGGTGCTCTCTTTTAGTTCTCTCCCCTTCAGAGAGGGGAGAGCATCTCCCTTCAGGGAGAGAAAGATGAAAGATGAAAGAGACTTATGATTTTGAAAAGAAATTAAAATACTTTAATGACAATATTAATAAAATAATAAAAATAAAATACTGAAATGTATATAATATATACATAAACGTATCATCAAGCTCCCAAGATAATGATCACATCACTAGCAGGCACTGGAGAAGTCCCAGACTGGACTCAGAGATGGATGAGAACTGGAGTCCAGATCTGGATTCAGGAATGCAGGATCAGGGTCAAAGGCAGATGAACAGAGTCCTCCTTGAATGACAGCTATTGAAGAAAAAGGTCTGACCCTTTGATCCCTCAGCTTTCATACTAAGCATGAGGCAGAANACATAAAAGAAATATGTGGGCTATTGTCATGATTTAGGCTGGGCTGGCCACTAAAATGAGTGACAGGTGCTCTCTTTTAGTTCTCTCCCCTTCAGAGAGGGGAGAGCATCTCCCTTCAGGGAGAGAAAGATGAAAGATGAAAGAGACTTATGATTTTGAAAAGAAATTAAAATACTTTAATGACAATATTAATAAAATAATAAAAATAAAATACTGAAATGTATATAATATATACATAAACGTATCATCAAGCTCCCAAGATAATGATCACATCACTAGCAGGCACTGGAGAAGTCCCAGACTGGACTCAGAGATGGATGAGAACTGGAGTCCAGATCTGGATTCAGGAATGCAGGATCAGGGTCAAAGGCAGATGAACAGAGTCCTCCTTGAATGACAGCTATTGAAGAAAAAGGTCTGACCCTTTGATCCCTCAGCTTTCATACTAAGCATGAGGCAGAAGGGATTGAATACCCTGTTGGTCAGTTTTGGGTCACCTGTCCTGTCTGCTCCTCCCTGCAGGTGCAACCCCTCTACATTTTTCCGCTCCTGACCCTCCAATGGGGCAAATATCAAAGTTGTCTGCCCTTGGTTGTTACAGCAATAAGTATAAGTAAGAGCCTCTCTGCATACCGTGCCTTGATATAAATTATAAACAATCAAGTCTTACCACTCTGGAAGCAGACTACTGTCTTAAAAATATGCTGTTAATTTCAGAGAGTTCAGTTAGTTAGAAGAGTCTTAACTGAAAAGTAACATTACTGAACAGAAAATTGGTTCTGTTTTACCACATGCCAGGACAGCTATAAATTCATTTTCAGACAGCTGGACCTCCATTTTAATCACAGAAATGAACTGCAGCATTTTTATAGATGGAATTTGAATCATGCCACTGGAATTCTACCTATAGATGCTCAAACAATTCCATTTTCAACCCTGTTTCAAAATTAAAATAAAACAAAATGCTGGAACATATTATGTTGCTGGCTTTCTATAACTTGATTATTTCCTGACTGGTCACTCAGAGCAAAGCTACAGGAAACAAGTATGTCATTCTTCCTGCAAAATGTCAATAAGAAAATAATAATAATACTACTAATAATAAATATGGTCATAATGAGACCCCAGACCTTAAATGGCATTTCTTTAAACACATATACACATACTTAACAGTAGGAGAAAACTTTCCAACTATCACAGCTCATTAGGCTTTCAGTACTACATCAATGGGATGATGGATATAGATCACTGTTTACAGGATGTCAATGAGGCACTCTTCAGCCATGGTAATTTAGGTCTGAGAGTCAAACAGCAAACAGCCACAAAACTACAAAGGTCTGTTAAAAAAGCTGTGAAGTGGATTTTAATAATCCATACACAGTTCTTCCCACATACCTAAAGACAGACAACATGGTTATCATCTTAACTCAGTAAAGTAACCATGCTCAGGTTTTTTACTGAGCATTAATATGTCATCCTATTATTCACCTATTAGCCACTTCCTAGCTTTTTATTCCATATTTTTTCCATTCCTCAACTTAGTATTTTTCCTGAATCTTTCACAAACATATTAAAAAAGAAATACTATTTTTAAAGGTGAATTTCCCCCGTTCCCTTGCGCATACACTCTCATCTGTGGTTTGTCAGTTATGATAACACATATGCATTAAGAAACAAGCTCTGCAATGAATATTCCTTCTCAGTTTTCACCATCTTCAAGACTACAGCTACAAAACAGAGAGGTAACGCTACACAGTGCTTTTATACACAATGACTACAACACAGAGGTACTGAGGGCATGAATCATAGAAACAGCCACTGCAAAATGCAATAAGCCCAAACACAGGGTTTTTTTTTTTTTTCTACCTGGTGTTATTCAGATGCCTAACAATAGGATCCGTACAAGTGAGTTTATTAGTGAAATGGTGCTGTAGCCTGTACGAAACACCAATGAGAAAAGTTGCATCCTGGACCTTATTACTCAGAAATTATTTACTAAATAAAAACAACTTTGAACCCTTTTCTGTGTTAACAGCTTAAACTAACCTTATTCTGACAAAATGCAGAATCAAATGATGGTCGCTCCAGAATGCCCAGTGGATGCATGAGATGCAGATTATAAGTCACTTTCCTGTTATATGGTGGTTGAATGCTTATCTCCCACCTCTTAAGTGAATGCTCAGACCATCACTCTCTTGAAGGAGAAAGCTGATCTGTTTTATATAGAATCATTAAATATTCATCAAGCCAAATGAAAGGAGAATGGAGAAAGACTAAGAAAGGCTCTCTGCCCTGGTGGTTAAAACATGAGGAGGGGGTTTTAAAAAAAGGAAAGAATTAAAGCTGTGTCTGCAGCATTTTCTACCACCCTCACTGCAAAATCAAACCCACATAACCTCTCTTCCAGTCACATTTTGCATGGGATGTAACTCTGAACTCTGAAAATGTCACTGACTGGTTTCTGACAAAGAAGTATATCTACTTTATGATTTCTGACAGCGCTTAGGCATTAATTGGCATCTAGCTGCTCAGCAGTGTAAAGTTCAGATAGCTCTCTGTGTAAGCAGATTGGGGACAGGTTTAGGTGACATTTTAGGCACCCATGAAACTATTGTATAGAAATTTACTTTTTTCCAGGTTCAGGCAGTTACTAAGATACTTCATTTGGAATTAGACAAATAAATTCATGTGGACATCTAACCCTTCATGGCATACTCCAAATCACCTACTGTAGTAGTGCTGAATTTGATCTGTGTCTAATCTGGTTGGGCTCTGGAGATATTGCTTGGACTACCTGGACAAATTTCCAGAACATTTTGATTCATATTTATAATGTGTGCCAGCAAAATTTAGGTGCCTATAAATTAGGGATGCTCAGCATTGCTTGGGGAACTTGGTGGTACATCTCAAGCTATTAAAAGCTATTTGGAAATCTAAAGACTGACTAGGGTTTTCAAAACCATATACATGGCCTGCACTTAGTGATATCAAGAAAACAAACAAACCTACAGTATGCCTATAAAACTCTTTCAGTGCCAGGTTACCTTTACAAATCTGGCCTGAGAATGTGCTGATGACATTCACTAACGAGATCTTACTAACAAGTCTAAAACCGCTACTATTGATGAGAGCAGTACCTACATGCCGCACACTGTGTCCACAAGTAAGTCAACACTCAAATCATAAAACACATTTGTAATGTGGGCAGGGAGGCTCATGTGGGCTTTAATGTTGGCAGTCTTGGTAACAATGGCACTGGAAATGAACTGTTAGGACATCCCTGCAAGGTAGCTGGTGACTTAGTATCCCGAGGTCCCTTGTACTATACTGCCATAAAACCTATCCTGTCATCACTGCTACTGTCCTCTTGTGCTACCCAAAGCAAATTGATAAAGGTGGCTAAAATATAAATCATCCATATTGCAGCATAGGTATTACTGAACTGCCACAACTTCAGCTCTACAGTAAATCAGTAGGATGTGCTGCTGCAGTTCTTATCCTCTATCTTTCCTTTAAATCATCAGTTCAGAGACCTCTTATTGCTGTGCAGTGGCCCAAAGAAAGGATTCCTTCTTTATAACTTGCCAGTTCAATTATCAGCTTCATATGGATTTTGGAATTTAAGGAGCTGATGCCTTGCTGCCATCTTTGGATTCAGGCAGGCAGTCTGACATCTTGGCACCTTTCAGGTCATTTAAGAAAGATTTTCTTCAGAAGGAAAGGCTAAAATTTGATTTTGTTTATTTGTTACAAAGAAAAGCCTATGTAGGAACTGATTATCCCTTATTTTACGTTGGAGCAATTCCTCATACACCAGTGTTTGAACCTGGGTTGTGGCAAATAAAGCAACAATTTACATATGTTCAGCCACTGCCTCCTCTCTATAACTGTTAACAGTTCCTCTCCGTACTCCCCCACTAGTATTGCAAATAAAACTATCAAATACATTTTGTAAATATATCACAGAAAAGCCATTTTTTCTACTCAATGAGGGGAAGACTTTTTTTTCCCCTCTGCCGTATTAGCAACTGGATGATCTTTTGAAGGCACACAGGATCATCCGCTGTTTGAACAGTGAGGTGCTATGTCTCACTGGATTATGCTCAGTGATTAATATTGGTTTAAGACTTAAAATCTGTGAACAGAGGATTCATTCAGAATTACACGCAAGAGCCATGAAAGAATCCCAGGGCTATCAAACATCTGCTGAAAACTGTCTGACAGGGTTTGGTTTGTGTTCAGGGATGAGGTGATATGGACTGAAAGCAGCAAGAAAAAGTGGATGAATTTGGAGTTACTGAACCAAGTAAGTAGCAAGTCGGGCTGATAATTCGAGCATCTGTGTCTGTATCATTTCTTGCAAGACCTTAAATTGAGGGCTTGAGCACTTGAACCTGCCCTTCAGGCATCTTTCTCATCTGAATTCTCTCAAGACTGTTGAAAATATTGATTATTGTTGACCTATCGCTAAAAGGACAGCAGAAATAAAGGGGGCTTAGAGGCAGCCAGTAAAAGTGATTGTGACATGAAAAGTTTTCCACATAGAACTTTAAAGATTTCATCTATTTAATTTACAAATTAGACAAATAGACAGGGTATAATAGAGATGTATACAGTAGTTAGGACAATATCAAAGCTAAGCTATCTGTTTTTATTCATCTTTTACCTTTCAGACTGAAAGTCAAAAAATGTTAAAAAAAGGAAAAGGAAATGCTTTGTAGAATGACATGATCGATTTAGAGAATGTACAGTCACTAGACCTAACAAAATGGGGATTAGAGAAGTATTTGACGTGCTTGTGAACTCTTTAGCAACAGCCCTTTTTAACAGAGTTAAAAACTAAATAAGTAAGGTGTGCTTGGATAAAACCTACCTCCAAATAGACTGTTACATGATAATCTATCTAAATGTCTGTTTAACTTCCTCCTAGCCTCTACTTCTGGCCATTTACAGAGATAGGAGGAGAGATAGGCTTTAAGGCAGTGTTCCTACAATATGGGAAACCTAGCTACATAATTATCTTATGTTTCAAATAAGTTAGGATGCTCCTTTAGACCAGAAAAAAATAGTAAAATTGATGCTTGCTGTACCAACAGCAATAAACACAGATGGAATATGAAGGATATGACTGAGGAGATACTCTCTAGCTATAGATAACCTGACTTGGTTATTACTGGATTAACTGTTGGATTCATATTATCCTTTATCAGTTGGAATATCTGTTCCCAAAACATCATGCAAGCCTCAGTGGGATGACTAGCAGTCAATAAATTATTTCCAGCGAAAATCATCAGTTACGAACAATTGTGTACCAACATGCAAACAGCTGGTTGAAATTACACCTCTGAGGGCCTCTGCAACATTCTTTGTCGATGACCGGTGCAGACTGGTGTGTGAGGTAGTCCTTGCTGAAGGACCTTTGCCTGCTTCATACTGTTCCCCTGCTCCCTCAAGACTGCTCCATAGTCTCATTAATACCTTGAGTGTCATTTGTTTATGAATTAATATCCTTTAAGCTTCTTATGAAAATAAAAGGACGGTCCTGCAGTCTGTTAACAGAAACCATAGCAGTCTCTTTAGGAGTGCCAGTCTGAATCAAGTCCAAGTCAGTATTAAAACAATTACATTTCTCTCTAGTAGTTCCTGAAATGAAATCTGTACAATTTGTAAAGCTTTTCCTCTTCCTCTGCTATCATTCTTTACTTTCACACCTGGCTGAAATCAGCACCCATCTCTTTTTCTAGTCTTCTCTCTGAGTCTCAATGATTTCACTTTTATTGCTGGTTTCTGCACAAAAGGTCTCCTGACATAACTGGCAAGTAAGGATGTCTGGCCAGTGGAATATTGCTTTACTGGGCTATTTCAGATAGTTTTGGCCTTTTGCTTCATCCTGCTTCACTCCAGAAAAAAAAACTAGTTGCGAACTCCAGAAAACAGTATTGGCACTGCTGAGTTTTCAGCACAGAGGACAGGGTTTTTTTCATTTCCATTGATCTTCCTACATGGTTATGACTTGTTTAGTTTGCAGGCTGACTACCTTGCCTGGGGAGCATGGCAACCTGCCTTGTCATCAACTTTGTGGCACAGAAATCAGGGAACAGTGAAACCCACCAGGTTCCCAGCTCCAGAGAAGATTGCCTGGCTTACGGTTTCCCAGCCACCCAGTGTTTGGCTTGTCAGGTTGATATAAAGTATGCTTCCTTACTGATTTGGGAACCACCTGTTTAATTTACCAGTCAGCAGCTAACCTGGGGGATGACTCACCAGGCAGCCATCTGGTTTTTCATAAAAAAGTTTTGACAGAATTATGTTTACATCTTTCAGTTCCACAGAAACTTGGCAAAAATGACTTTTGTGGAAAGGTTTCAACCAGCTCTGTTGGGACCTGTGTTTACCAAAGGATAGAGGGACATCAGGCTCATGTTCCTGTAATGGTCATTAATGGTTCCTTACTTTGGAAGAACCTATGACATATGGGATAGACATTGGGCTGGAGTGCCCATCTATGCTATTCCTTACTTCAATAAGGAGAAACATTTACTATATATAGGATTCATTAAATCCAAGGTTGACAGACTGGGACACTTACTAATTGGCTGACATGCCACTTAAAGATACTCTAGAATGCGCTGTTCCTCAACCTGTAGATATTTTTAGACCTCTGGTTTATGCAGGTTTTTTTTCCTAAGGTATTACTTTTACCTGCAGTGTCTTTGCTGTAGACTTTAAGCCTTATGGGATTCTCTAAACAGAATAATTTGTTCTTAACAGAATATTTGTGATCAGCGATATTTTTCTCTTAGCTCTTGTTAAGCCAGATTCTCACGAACACTTTTCACTCCAGGCCTTCCTAGGATTACATCTAATTTGCCACATGGAGTTATTTCTGCACACAGAATTAAAGCCTTTAATCATATTTGGCTTAGTGACTCCCATTTGCTTAGCAATCTCAAGACTATTTTGCCTTCTGTTTTGTCCTCCTCCAGGGCTGATGATGACTTGACTGATTCATACAATCCATCAGTGACTGATCTCTTAGACCAGTTACCTCAGTACAAAATATCATTCATGTCTGCTTTTATTATTTTGGTTTACAGCAGAATTATACACAAAAAATGGGGACGAAGAACAGTAGATATGCACATGCTGTCCATGCAAAATATCTGTAAAAATCCATTTTAATTTTGGCCTGTTCTCATTACCTTCAGTGTCTTTATGAGAAGATGGCTAAAACATGATTACTTGTCATAAATGAAGAGCTGCTTTGTGTCAGTGAAACCTTGCACTAGTTTTGTCTGTGAAAAATTATAAACAGAACTGAGCTTATAAGAAAAAAAAAACAAACCTCAGTGGCTGGAAAGCAACCTTAAAGAAAAATGTTGTTCATAGCCATGGAGGCAGTAGCTTGAAAAGCAGCTTTTATAAAACATATTTAATGTTTACAGTCACTCAGTGGCTGAGAGCAGTAATACTTTTAAAATATGTTTAATGTTTAAAACCACTTGGTGGCCAAAAGAACAACTCTTGCTGAAAAGATATTTAATGTTCAGAGTCATTTTGCGGTAAGGAAAAAGCAACTTCTTGTTAATTTTTAACATTTACAGCTGATCAGTGGCTACTAAAACAACTATCAATACAACATGTTTTATGTTTAGAGATGCTATGTGCCTGTATAAAAACAATTCCTACATCTCAATACTGCACTAAAACATGCCAATACCTTTCCCCCAGCAATAGTATCATTGACAAAAAAATAACACATAATCCAAACAACTCTAATGCAATATATCTTGAACCTAAAGATGATTATGCAAACCACAAGAGTACCAATAATTACAAATCTTCTGCTTTTAAACTAAAAGAATTAGTACTTGAATTAATATCCAGCACCATTTAAATGACCAACATATACATTTAGAGCAAACCCAAATAGCTTAAATTTAATAATGAAAGTATTGGTTGGTTAACTTAACAGAGGGATCTGCATCAAAAGACTTGGGTGTGCTGAAATATAAAATGTCATTTGATTTATGCTACTGAACTGGAGTAAAGTCAACACGGGGATAGGAAAATAATGGTTTTATCTACTGTGACATGAGTTTTTAACTTTGCCCACTTCCAGTTAAATACAATAAAGTAGGCCTGGAAATACATGAAGTAAGACTCAAATGCTTTGCATCAATTCGGCACTCACAATGACATTCTAAGACTGTGAAACCAGCTAGCAGAAAACATTTATCCAGTGCCTTACTTTTTTAACAGCAAAAGCTTCTCAGACATTTTGCTGTGTGCATGTTTTTAGGGTCCTGTCTGTAACAGCTTTCATTTCACATATATACTCGCAGCTAACAGCATTTGCCAAATTTCCTTGTTTTGCTGACAATTTCCAACAGCCAGGGTGTATGAAATGAAACTCACAGTGAGTATGACAATAGCCATGATCCTTTAACCATGCAAGCCTTGATTCTCTGCATTGTTTTCCTTCTCCCTTTTGATCTAAAAAGGTTTTGTCTGTAAGGTTTTTCACAGTAATTGAAGCTGCCTAGGTTGCCTTGTGATCTATCATCATGTCAAGAAAGACTTTTGTTTCAAAAGCATTTACTGCCTACTTGTAATTTTCTCTCAAAATCTCAGTGTTGCAGGCTTTTTATTTTTATTTTGTTTTGCATTTTTGTGCAATGCTCCTTATAGATAGGAAAAAACTCTGACAAAATGTTAAGCAGACATAACCTGTCTTTCCTTTTGCTCATTTCTTAAAATTCACCTTTCTCTACAGTGGCTGTAAAACTCAATCTGATGATCAGTGCAGCAGCCGTTCCTTTCAGAATTAAAAAAAAAAAAAATCAAAACCCAAAGATCCATAATCAACAAAGCAGTTCTACGTGAGAAACCACTGAAGAATCAACTGTGATGGGTAAACCGCGATTTGACATAGTCCCAGGATAGAGAACTGAAAGCTAGTGATGAGACAAGAATTTTTCTGAAAAGTAGTCTGTAGGACCTAGGGCACTAGGTCTGACCCAGGCAATGGATGGTTTTGTACACTCTGTAATAAAGTTAGAAGACGTGTGGCTATGGTCCTGTAAGGGGGGAGTCTGTACAGTTTTGTGAAGGGAAACCGCTCTCCACTAAACCTGTTAAAACTACCGGGTGAATCACTGAGCGTGTAGCTCCAGATTACTTGCATAGATAAACAGTATCTAAATTTCAAAAAAGCTTTCAGCAAGGTTCCTAAGCAAAGGTTCTTAAAAAAACCCCAAAGACGGATTAAGAGAGAACAGCATTTTCTAAGAAGACATCCGAGTAAAAATAGAAATCAAATGGTAGGAATAAATTGCCAGGCTTTACATGAGAAGTGGGTTGCCACTGGTATCTCACTTGGATCCGAACTCATAGTTTGCCACTAAAAGAGAATATATAAGCAGGTGACAGCTTGACAAAATGAAAGCTTGACTGCAAAGTGTTACAGGGGGATCTTAACGTAACAAGTAACTGGGGACAGTGGATTTCACACTGAGAAATACAAAGTAAGAGGCATGGGAAAAAAATACTTTCATAGAGGCGGGTTGTAGCTTGGTCACCTATTAATACTTGACCTTGGGATCACTGTGGAAAATTGTCCAAAGTTTTAATCTCAATGATCAACAGTGGACAAAAAAAGGAAAATGATGGGAACTATTAGATAAGGAAAAGAGAATAAACAATATTTCAGATATTTGTATCTTGAATACGACATCCGATTCCCATCGTTATCTCTAAGGACTCCGTAACACCAGGGAAAAGTATGGAGACCAAGGCAGAGATGGAGTTGCCGCAGACAGGGGCTAACAGATTATATTGCCAGTTATCTTTCCATGACTGTGTGTAATAGTATTCAAAAATATCTCTGGCCTCTACAGATTCCCAAAGTAATGTCTTCAGCAACAGTCTGGGCACACTTTTGGAAGTCCTTAAAAAAACACTGCCAGAAGCTAGGAATCTATATCAAGGGAAGGATTGCTCAGTATTTGCTCCAGTGCTTTGTAGTCCTTCCCTCCCCAACCTCTGCTCAGTGTAAGCTTCAGGCTAAACTCAGGCACACATTACGAAGCTACGCCCCATCAGAGTGCAGGTTCCTAACCACCAGTTCATCAGGTTAGCTTTCTACATGTTGTAATGCTTTCACATGAAACCACATAGATGATTATATTAAACATATGTTCCATTTGTAAATGTATATATGTAAGACTTTGTCAATGTTTAAATATAAGACAAAGTTTAAATATAAGCCAATTAGGTATTCACTTCAGAAGGAAAACTGCCAGAAAATTTATGGAGACTATTTTTAGGCTGTCAGTACCACGGGAAGCAAATCCATAACACTTTTCAAGGAGCTGTCTTGCACCATACGTAGTAAAAATAGCCTGACAGCAACTTTTTAGTATCATTGACTAGTGTTACAACATAGTGTTACAATTGAGACAGTTTCAAATAGAATATTCAAACCTAATCAGTAATACATCTATTCAATGTGAACATATTCCATTACTCATTAATTAATAACCAAAAAAGCAGAATAATTGCCATGGTGATCTGGAGTTTGTAAAGCCTTCCTAAGCAATAAAGAGTTAATCTAGTGGATAGGTATGAAAGAAAACTGTCTATGCGAATAACATATGGAATCTATACATTATGGAATTGATGGATTTAATACAGCCCTAGCTGGCCTGTGCATAAGCACAGAGGAATATTGGAAAGACCTTAGAAAACAACTAGAAAATAGCGACAGTGGAAGCTACTAGAAAGTATAAGAAATGCAGATACATTTCTGTGCACATTTTTATGTATAAATATATTAAAATATATAATAAGATCTTTCCTTGGTTGTCTGTTTAATGCTGGTATGCCCCTACACTCAGTTGTCTGGACTGATAGCTTTAATAAGGGGATAACTTTAGTTTAAACTCACCATGTATTTGCATGTTCATGTGAGCTATATTGCAACAGAGGCTGGCACAGCTGCCAGAAGCAACAACACAGTTGATTAAACTATACCTAAGGACAACATATTTTGCTAATATTAACTTACAAATGGGGAAATTACAGCTCCATTTTCAGTACCCATTCAGAAATTTCCATTTCTGTTTTGTTCTACATTTAAGAACTCTTATTAAATTAAGAAAATATTGTCAAATAAAGATATTTATAAAACCAATCCATATCAGAAAAAAATCAGAAAATCAATGAGAAAAAATACATTAGGACTCCAGCCCTTAAGCTTTTGTAAGTCGCTTATTAGACATAGGATAACAGCATAGCAATCTCTGTTCTTAAAATACTAGCTCTGCATTGTAATCTGACTCCATCTGCTGAGTTTCTCTGCAGGGAAGTTCACATCATTGTCCTTTCCAAAATAAATTCTTCACCATAAAATTTTCCGCACCCCATTTATTATGTGAGCAATACACTGTCAACTTCGAAGGTACCAACATCCTTTCACAGCAATACAGAAACTATGCACCCTATCAGAAATAATGGAAGTCATAGATCGGTACCATCGCTTGCATTTTACACCAGTCTATATCCAAGAGGCTTTTCAAGAGAGGATATTTTTTGTTTATATTTGTGATTGACTGTTCTTTTCAGCATTCATGAGCAGATTACAGTGCATGTATGAAAGGAGTGAGGCTAGCTGGCCATTCAAGCTGTTGACATAAAACAGGTAGGTGTCCTAGTTTGTAATGGGATTTAATTTAAGAGTTTTAGAACACAGTAAACATCCTGCTAACATTTTTTTTCTTAGGAAAAAGCATATGAAAGAATTTGGCTCCCAGTAAGGAATGCACCACTAATCAAAAATGCCAAACCTAAAATTATAACCTCTTCAGAAAAGGCTAAAAGATAGACATTACCATAAGCTTTTTTTAAGGAGTGGTATTGATTAGATGGAAAACCTAACAAACCCAAGTGTACAGAAACTGTAGAAGAAACTTTAATATAACCTCAAACTGAATTTGAAGGGAAAAAATAAATTTACACCTAAAACATGCATGGAAAATAACAAAGTTCTTAGAAAATCTACAATGGAAAAGTTGGATATGATATATGTGTCTAAATCATATATATGTTCATAAAACCAGATACTGACAATCCTACGAATTTCCATCTTTTTGTAACTTTTCCAATAAAAAAATCCCCAAGGTCCAGGATCAAGTGGATATGCAATTTTATTATAACTCTGTGAATAGAACTCCAAATCCAGGGATGAATGCTAAGACATTTTTTCAGCCAACAAAGCTTCAGTGACAGTAATTAGTACAAAGGCCAGATATGTTACGAAACTAAACTGAGAACTGTGCAGCCATGAAAATTTCTAAAATGTGTATAAGGGGTCTAAAGGACACTTTTCTTCCCAAGACTTCCCAGCGTCACACAATCCTCTCTTATGGCTGCAGACTGTGATACTTCAAGGGTGTTTTATATAATTCACTTTATGTCACTGTCCAAACGGAATATATACTGTGTGTTTACATTGAGTTTAAAGTCTTGAGGATTTTATTAGCTGGTTCTCTACCTCTGTATTCCCCTTTCAACATGAACTCTGGCATCCATATTTTGGTCCTTATAACCTTAGGATAAACTACCAAACTGAGTAAAACTTTGGATGTGAGTGCCATGCAACAATAAAAGATAGCAATTCACTAGTAACAAAAGCTTTTCAGGCTCACAGAAATGACTAGTAAGGGGCGGGGGGGGGGGGGAAAGTCATGTTGTAGAGCTTTTCCCACAACAGAAACTGTGTACATGAGTGTAGTTCATAATAAATACTGTTGCAAAAATACAGTAAGTGAAGTTTGGGACATCTGGGAATTGAAAACAGGCAACTAGAAAACAAAAGTGTAAAAACATAGATAAGAGGAAGAGTTTATCAGGGTTTTTGCCTAAGCCAAGGCAACAATACGCTGCACCAGCTAAAAAATCTAAGTGATTTTCTATGATGTCAGCTTCAGGCTATGGAAGGTCTAGGCATCTCTATAGGTGCAACTAAATGGTACTGGTGATAGGGATTAGTAGTTTTAGATCTTCTGAGAAAACTATGCCTGCATAAGGTAGCAAAAGCATGGATAAGAAAGGGCAAGAGAGTGGAGAGAACTACATCAGAGAAGGCACAATCTCCTGGCACATCACAGGCAACAGAAGGCATTTATGGATATTTTTGCTGCAAGACAACCCAACAGCAAAAATTATTATCTGCTTTAGTAACCACTAATTGGAGTTTAGGCCTCCATTTAGGGTACTGTTGCCTTGCCTTGACTTTTCTGATCAATTTTCATCCTTTTTTTTTTTTTTCCTTAGAGTAAAATAAAAGCTGTTATGAGTAGATCTTCTAGAGGTAGCGAATGTGACTAAATAAAGTGAAGATCAAGAGGATGCATTTTTGCCATGGCACCTACTACTGTTTTCCCAAAGGAGAATAAATCGAAAAACATTTCTTTTAAAACCCTGTATGCATGACACAGCATACTTGGTTGCATCTCAACAATCATGCACCTATACAGAGAATCTATAGATGCACCTCTGTGGGTGACTATAGTCAAGCCATCTCTACACATGTATGAGGTTAATGTGATCATCTCTACATGTCTACTCATATCACATGTTATTACTGTCTACCACTCTTTATCACTAAATTTAAAATAGTACCTCATTAATTCCATATAGCAACTTGTGTAGATACCTAGTTGCCTCCCGGATTGTCTTTCAAAACATCACCATGTGAGTTGCAGAGCTGAAGGGGCAACAGGATCCCTCTGCACATTTCCGAGTCAGAAAACTTCCAAAACTATTAGCAACTATAGGGAATATTAAATTAATAGTACTGGCTTGTGAAGTACTGGGAAAAGACAACTTAGGAGGCAATAAGATTAAACTAGCTCTGGGAAGTTAAAGGCCTCCTGGCCCAGAAAGAATTAATTTCTGGTGCCCTCAGGGAAGCCTGAAACACCATCTGGCAGCTGGACGCAAGCAGCGTGCTTGTATTTGCAAACACATTGCTCAGAACCACTGCAGAATCAGCCATCAGGCAGAGACCTGAAGTACCCACTTAGTCTATTCTTCTGCTCCAAAGTAGGATCAATGCTCTTTATGTCTTTCCCAGCAAATGCCTATCATGTTGTAAAAGTTCTTCAAAGAAAAACCTATTCCAGTGCTTCAGTATCCTTACTACAGTCCACCTTCTTTGGAGAGAAAATTATTCGCTCCCTTGTACTAGCTTTTTGAAAACTTACCATGTTTCCAGGTGGGGTTGTTGGGTCTTTTTTTTTGACTTAAGAATCCAATGCACTCAATATTTTCTTGGGCACTAGGTTTTTGAGACCTTGAGCCAGTCTTGCTGGGCTTCTCTGGCTCCTGTTCTTGCATTGTGGAAAGCCAGGTGAGGGCAATTGCTACTTTCAGCACCCGCAGTGTAGAAGGACTTGGATAAAGAATTGCCCCCTAACTTGTAATTAGGGGATCATGCAAGTGCTGTTTAACAGCCACAAAGACAAGAAGAGTAAATAGCAGGATGACGTTGTACCATCTAATTCTGTACAGCGAACAGTCAATGTCAACCAGGAAGAGAGGGGAACATACTTCATGATGTGAAAAAACAGGCTCAGGGATCCACAGAACACCTGGATCTTTGCATACCTGCCTTGAATATCTTTTTTTTTCCCCTCTTCCTGTCCTCAGAGACTTAAAGTCGCAAGCACTCTTTTTGCAGGAGAATGAGCTTCTAAATAAGAAAATAAAGCTAAAACAAAACTGTAATCTGTATATTTCTAAGCACAGAGTGACACATTTCTAATAATACATTTTAGAAGTTATATTTTCATTTCAGCCTTTTCTTTCTTTCCTCAGCAGGAAATGCACATTGGGACAATTAAGTAATATGCAATTAGTTATCAAGCGTTTCAAGCTTCTTACCCACTGGAGACATTTCCGGGACACTAGCAACATAAGGCCCATCCAGGAACTTTGGCTCATTATCATTAATATCCTGCACTTTGATGATGAACTCTGATTCAGGCTCTAGTGGTTTCTTGGTGTCAACATCCACAGCCTGAGCCCGGAGAGTGTAGAAAGGTTTTTCTTCTCGATCTAGGCTCCTTATGGCATGAATGTCTCCTGTGGTCTCATCAATGGTAAAAACCGTGCCAGCGCCATCTCCTGAAAGGGTATATTTAACAGTGCCCACTCCCTTGTCCAAGTCGGAATGGAGCTGGAGAATAAAAAGAAAAAAAAAAAACACAAGAAGAAAAGAACATTAATGGCTTTTTCTAGGCTTGAAGGCAGTGATTATTTTTATTTTGTTCTATTATGTAATAAAACGTGACAGAGGAACCAATTGTGTAAGTCCTTAACTGCCTCTAAGTGCATGGAAAAAATGTGGGTAACATGTCATCTAATATTTTTACCCCCATTTAGTACCCAGCACAGAGAGCATTTCAAAATTCTACCTGCTTTTTCCCATGGATACTCTTGACTACTAAAACTGCAATGAAGCAAGGCTTTTGATTTGTTATAAACTGAAATTTAAGACCAAAGATGGAAAACCAATAACCACATCAAACAAACATGAGATGACATAACAGAGTGTCAAAAGCTTTCATAGGCATTTGGATTTGAGAAGTAGAAAGGAACTATCTAATCTTCATTTCACACACAAAAGCCTGAAAGAAATGTAAACTCAAATTCAAAGAAAAACCTGGTTTACAAAAGGCAATATATACCTCTTAATTACAGTAAATGCTAAACATGACTAAAAATACTACCTCTTTTACACAAATATTTGATTCTTTGTTTCTCTCCTGAGATAGTCACATTGCAGACAGTGTGAAGCTAGGAGTTCTGATCATTGGAAGAATACAGAATTCAATCATTTCTGCCTTAACTCAATTATTTCTGCATTAAATACCAATACACACATTTTCAAGGTTGTTAGTATGTTAAATCTCTATTTCTAATTTGAAAAAATACTTGAATACCAGTTTTTGTCCATTTGATCTGTGTCTATACTACTATAACGTGGCCTTAAGCACTATTTCAAAGGCAAGAATTTTTGAAACTGAAATACTTCTTTCTCAGATGTCTTTATCTGTTTTGTACTCATCCTTTAAACACATCTAAAAGTTTTGAATAGGTACTCAAGGTTACATCACTGATGCTGAAATAGCTTTTAAAATATCCGCCTGCTTGTCCCATCTAATGAGGACTAAAGAGATCTGCTATAATGAACACAGGTTGGAATGGAGTTTTCAAGAGTGAATTCCCTTTAGTAGTACAGTAAAGCAATTATGGATATAGGCTTTATTGACATGATGTACTGCCCAAGGTGAAACACAATAGAGGAAACATGGGACATGAAAGAAGATTATGTAGAAAATAAATTACTGAGAAACTAAATGGTTTTGGTAATGGGGCAAGAAGCTAAGCTACAAAGAAAGAGGTAAAGGCAATTATTAACACTTATAGCTATTGCCTTGAAATTGAAAATAGGTCCTTGTGACTGTGGAAGAGGTCATGGTTTGTGGGATAGAGAGAACATGAATATAGTCTCTTCTTTGTCTACTTTTTCATCTCATCATTCCTGCTCAGTGAATATACTAGATTCTGATCTTTCATCTAGCTGCCCCCTGCCTGTGATTTAAAATTATCTCCTCAGTCCGAAGTAAAGTATTTTGTTTCTTGAGCACTAGTTCACCATGGAAAGATTCAAAGGAAGTTAATTCTTTTCCTCCTGGGGTGTTAAATATTTCCTTGCTTGCAAAATGAAAATATAATGCAGCCTGAGATAATTAATGACTACTTCTTCCTCATCATTTTAATTTAAGTGGCTCACAAGCTTCCCGCTGTTCCATTATACCTTGCTCAGTTAAAACTTAGTATTTTCCTTCCATTATCATATAGAGGCTTACAGACATGCATGGAGTGGGGGAAAAAAAAAAAAAAAGATAAAGCTCAAAGAAAAAATGTTAGAACTTTATAGAGGGAACCACACCATTTTCTTAGTTGTGTCCCTCTAGTAAATAAATCTGGACTATATTGTAAAGTCTACCTTGTTCCATACTCCTGGAAACAACAATATCACAGAGCATAAGAACATGGTTTCGAAGCAGGGATTTGTAAACAGGGAAGTGTGCCAAGACTATTGCCTCTATCCCATCTCCTGTCATCAGATTTGGCATGAAAGCTGAGATGGCTGAGTGTCTTTCTGATTGCTAGGTGAAGGGTTTGTGTTCAACTAGTAACAAATCAGGCTGCATTGTATGCATTGTTTGAGCACCTGGTTTATACTAGAGAGAAATAATTATAGCTGCTTCCCCTTGCTCGAGAAAAAGCTAAAAAATATAACAAGAAAAAGCCAAACCAAGGGCTCTTAAGAAAGAGTGAACTATAAAGACAAGCACAAGCATAGCTTTTTTCAACTGTATTGGCACAAAAAAGCTTTATAACTGGCAGCATTAGCAATTATACAGTAATAGATGTGTTTACTGTGCTTCACAAATATCACTCAGCTAGTATAACCTAGGAATTATTCCATTGATTTAAGCAAAGTTGTACTGCTTTGCATTAGCCGGGATCTGTCATATTGTATCTGTTCATCAAATCATGCTAATCTGCTGATTTCAATACAGGCTTCTTAGATGTCACTGCTGGACAATGTGCAAATGCATGCTTATTTGTAACCCACATTCAGCTATGCAATTTGTGGGGCAATTCAATATTACAAAGTGTCTAATTACTCTAGGGGAATAGCTGGTTGATTTAATTCAAAATTAACTAAATTCTCCAACAATAAAAGGCACACAATACTGAAATTCAGATGCAAGGACGGAGAGAGAGGAACAAGCTTGGTTGGACTTGCACAACAGTAGAAAATAATCCTGACTTTCAGTGCCTGAAATTTTCCAGAAAGTAGCTTAGGCTAAAGAATAAGTGCTTGCTAGCGTGTCTCTGATTTATGTGTTACAAGCTGTATTGCACTGAAAGAAAAGACATTTATTCTTTGTGCTGAAAATCTTACAGACGATTTATGAGAGACTAATTTTTCTGACACTGTGTTCAGCAGTAGTTTTGGTTTTGTATCCCATTTCTCCCTCTTGTTTGTCCTTACTTTCTAATTCTTTCTCTTCTGCTATTTGAGCAAAACTACAGGGCAAGAGAACAATCACTCAAATCTTACCTAAAGCCACTCAATGTGTTCACATTTCAGAATTATTTTAATTTACTGCAATAGGGTCGTACAAATTATTGTATTCACATGGATTTTTTTGTTATGTTTGTTCCGTAAATCCTGAATATTAAAAATGCTACAAAGGTTTGGAAATGCAAGGGATTCATTTCTACTTTTGCTCAAATCTGCGTTGTTATTCTCAGTGTTACTACATAAGTAACACTGAGTTTAGTGTCAGATCTTTGGGCAAATCTGCTCCAGGTGTAAAATTAGTGATTTCTTGCAGCAAACTCTGTTAGTGAAGAAAATCATGAATATGGCAGATAAAGAAACATCATCCCATAATTCATGCTAATGTGTGCAAACAATAACACATATGGCAAAGGAAATGACTGATGAAAAAATCAAGTATGAATAACAAGATGGGGACTATTGTGAAATACATTGTGTAAATCTATGCAGAAACTATGACAATGTTCTTGAAACATATCCAATACCAGATGCCAGACTGAATCAGTCTATAAGTCCATATGATCTAGCAATCTGCTTCAGCCTATAACTAGCTGAAAGCTAGTTTGCTTCAGAGAGGATGAAAAAATTGGTAACAACTTGCTACAAGCACATCTGGGAGAAATCATTTATTCAGTTTTTTCAGGCAGTCCAGTATGCATGCCAGTAAGCATGTCCAGTTCTGATCAACCAGTATGATTATTCATATTTTAGCAGCAAATCAAGACCTTACTGCTTCAATAACTCAGTGTTATTAACTTTGTGTTATCTCAAGAATTTATACACTTGCACGAGTGATTTGATATTATATATAAAACCACACAGAAGATTAAGAAATGCATTAGCTAACATACTTCAAGAACTGCTGTATACTCCCAGCTAAATTCAACATGGCAGTAATATGGTGCATGAATATTTGTTTCTTGGTGCTGATTTGCTTCTCAGTATGCTATGCACCTGATCCTCAACTATACATCTTCTCCTTTCTTAAATGCTTCAATGGCTTGCATTAATGAACGTCCAATGATTTGGAAAGACGAATTTGTAAATTCACAGACATAGGTAAGTAAATCAGAAGCAAAAGAAGTTTAACAAATTGCAAGATAGTCTGGCCTTAAAATGAAACAATCAGTACACCCTCACAGAGCATACAAAAACAAGGGCTATGACATTCTCTAGGATCCCTGTGATCTTAATATCGCGGCAATACAGACATTGAAAAGTTGTTTTATGAACTGACTGGTTCCCTTTCTTAATTTCCCATCCATACACAATTTTAAAAAAGAAACAAAGAAAAGAGCAGGAAGTAAAAAATTTTTAAATGTCAAGGAATGCTTAACGTCCCTAAATTGATACATTCACCCTGTGATATACTTTATGATTCCAAGTCTTATTGCATTGCCAGTTTCACAGGCTGAAGAAAAATTCACTCTTAAATTTATTTATTGCTAGTATATCAACTTAAATGCTACATTGCAGTGCATATCTGGACTGAAAACATTGGTCAGTGTTACAAGATATTAACCCTTCCTTGCATGAATAACAGTGTTAGCTATCCATTCCGTATCTGTACCTTTACATCACTTTTCATTATTTTATATTTTAGGACTTTATTCCATTATTTCCTCTGACTGCATCTACTTCCAAGTATCTCCATTTGCTCTGCAGCCACCAGTTCCTCCCCCTGCCCTTTCCTGGGTCAGATGCACAATGCAAATTGTTTGAGAAGTCAGAATAGCCATTTAAATCTGTTTTTACCTAAGACTGCAAACAGGGAATTACATCCTAAACTGAGAAAAAGAAAGAAGGTAATTGTTCTATGGAAAACATAGATACCAAATACAAGCATAGCTATTTTGTCAATCCTCTGCTGCAAAAGTCTGTGTGTTGGAAGAGGGATGCCCACCACAGGAGAGGTGTAAATGAAATTAGAGAAACCTTTGATACTAACCATTTAGAGATGACTTTCTAATTGGAACATTGACCGTTTAAAAGATACTTATTCTACACATATTTTCTATTGGAAAGAACTCTATAGTCTACACAGATTTCACTGTTTAAAAACTTAAGGCTTTAAAACTTTTCCTTTTAAAAACTTACAATTAGATTCTAATGTACTGTTTTTATACAAATGCATTTTTTTCTTTCCTCTAAAAATACATGAAAGTTGAACATTTTAGTGAGATAAAATGGGGTGGTGGTGTCAGAGACTTTAATTCAGGAAACTGAGTAGTAAAAAGAACACTGCAATCATTGCTAATCAAATCCAATCAAATATTTTTTCTTTCCTCCCTTCTGTCCATCGCGGACAGAGACATACACACACACTTCCTCCAGAGGAAATATAGGGACAAGGCAAAATGACCTCACAACACACTGAGTGCAAACATTTCTTGATCCTTAAAATTTAGATTACCTAAGGCACCTTCTGAATACTCAGTTAACAAGCATTAATCAGTCAAGAATGCAGACTAAAGCTTATTTTGGAAGGAGTCAGGACACTACAACAAAATGGGTCAGATGAAAACATTTGGCAAAATAAGCATATGGAAAGAATCATAGAGTTATTTACGTTGGACAAGACCTTTAAGATCGTCAAGTCCAACCACAAAATGATGAGGTAAAAGAAAGATGAACAAAAAATTGAAGAGAGTGGTTTTCTAAAGGTCATTTAGAAAAGATGGTTTTGTTTCCTATTAAGACTGAATATTATTTGCAATAGGAAGGGGTGTCTTTGTACTAGATTTGTACAGGGCTTTTACAAGAGACCCATATCCATGACTAGGCTTTCTTAGTGCTATGAGAATTTAAAACAATAATTAAAAATGTC